>JADLZK010005562.1:0-495143 GCA_015847255.1 Hyparrhenia diplandra
CAGTCACTGATCCTACGTCACTATATCTATATGTCACGATGCAAAAGAAACATATGCTAGGGCAAAAGTTTAATATTTATGGAGCTTTCATTAGTATAGTACTTATTTAGAATGATGATGATACCTAGATTTCTTGCAAATAATTAAACTGAGAATGTACGAAAGCGTAGTCAGGACGTGCCAGATCGATATATCGAGGAACAAGGTAGTAAGTGAGAACGGGAACGTACGGGACGACCGTCTCGTGCGTACGACTTGCAGGGCGGCCAGGTCGCTTTCTCGCTTTCGTATTCCCTCCCTCGCGTTGAAATGTGCGACACAACACACCCGTGTTTGTTTATACATATTTTGTGATGGCAGTATCGGCACGCAGGCCGGAGTGCTTCAATTCGATTTGGAGACTACCAAATCTAGACTGCACGGTGCTCAAACCACAATAAAATAAAAGGTGTACCGCTGGTACGTAGCAGGTCTGGAAAACATGACGAGCGAGCCGTATGTGAGTCATTTTTATTGCCAGCACTGTGGTCCTCTTTGGAAGCTACTACAGAGACATTTCCGTATGTTGATCAAACAGTGGAGTGCTGGTGGCTATTCTTTTTCGAGAATAGGCCCGTGTTTTGTTAACAGCAAATTAGAGTTTGTTTTTTTGAATGATCAATGGGGAGTCCTCCACCTGAATTTTATATATTGGCCCCAAAAAGTCCCAAAATGAAAGGTTACATTACAAAGCCAGAGATGCATCCTCTCTCTGTCTTGCAATTTCAAAAAGTTTGTTATACGACGAAAATAACGATTGTTACAATTTCAAAAAAGTTTGTTATAGTTCGATTATATTCTAGACACCCTCTATGACAAGCTATCGGGGATGACAAATAGGCGTGGAAACACTGACACAAGGAAGACCACATTCTAAAGGCACTTGAGTTGCGACCTAATCAGAAAGACAGTTAAAGCTAAAGCGCTGAAGCTAATTTAGGTCATCGTCCACCGTACGTGTCTCATAGGATGGCGCCACTTAACCTATTGCTCGGACCGAGACGCGTGCTTTGATGACGACAGAGGCTCCATAAACATCTTCATGAACCGCTCAGGAATGGGATAATTATCAACATGACCCTAGGTGACCCTTTTTTTTATCTGGTCCTAGAAATTTTTTTGGTAGGTTCTAATGGCCTTCCGTCACATTTTGGTACTCAATGGTGTTAACAAGTGGTAAAAACACCATTTTACCCTTGAAAAACAAAATGCAGCAGTTGCCTCGCCGAGACGTTGTCCCCCGCCGCCACCACCGCCGCATCGCCGGGAAGTAGTTCTGCTGCCCGGCACGCGACATCGGCGGCAACAGCGGTGGCAACGGAAGCAGGTGACATGGTTTGTTGGTTGTTCTCTGATGAGGCCGCACGCACGTGGTATTGAAGCAGCTGCCACATGGGCTGAGGCAACAATCGCAGGTGCCCGCTGGTCAAGGTCTGGCGAGGACACATGGAGGTACTGCCTGCGAATTGCTTGCTTGGAAAGATATGGAAATATCGTCAGGTCTGTTTTAAATTTCAAGTAACACAAAAAACAGTTGTAAGACAATTCATTCAAGAGAATTAAAAGAAATTGAATACTGTTGAATAAATTTCGTCAAACCCAGGACTAGAAAGGTCGCTACAAGCCGAGCGTACCATAGACAAAGACAGCAATCGGATAACAAGGTAGTTTCTGGTGGGAAAACCTGCTTTTGCGTACCACTCTTCAGCTCTCTCGCTGCTAACCTTCGCATAGAACCAGTATGCGGTCCAATCTTGCCGTTTGTTCTTAAACGCAGGAACAAGGTATGGCAAACCTTTCTTCTTTCGGGGTACGAAAGTGCATGCCCCATATTGAGCTTCTACTACCACCTGCGTCTCCTCATCCATTATCAAGTTCGGCTTGATAAAACAGCTATAGCAGTAAGCAAAAGTTTCAACGCTCAGTGGCGCACCCAGCATTTTAAGCGCCATAGCAAAATCACTAATCCGCGCTATGGCATTCGGCGTCAGCTGATGAATATAAAGGACAAATTTCTTTAGTACCGCCAAAAAGATGTTCTCACAAGGAAAACGGAGCAAGGCAGCAAAAAAGTCTCTGAAAACGAGTGCCTCGTAGGGTTTCGGCTGCGGCGTACTTTCGGTTCCCGGACCACGGCACAGCTTTCTGGTAGTCGCATCCATACAACCCTTCGCGACGTATTCATCAAGCAAAGAATTCGTCACGAGGGACTGTCTGATAAAATAACTCTTCGGTACATCTGGGAGAGTTTGACCTTCCCCAGAATCTCCAATAGCGGTGCTATGTCCATCCTCGGTTTCCGTGTCGCCCAAATCCCCAGGATCGGTCACCGTATCGTAAGCCCTAGTGGTTTCGGTGCTCTCTCCACTTGTAACAATATTAGCAAAGGCGTCCGACGTAGAGTCATCAGACCCAGTAGCCGACAGAGATGTCATTTGTATCCGAAATACAAACCTAGCAACCGCAACTGAAAGAAAAGAAAAACCGAAAATAAAGACGAGACCGTATGCCGAACTTAAAGGCGGAAAAAGAATGATACATGTGAAAATTGCAAGCGAGGAGAGCCGAAGCGAGAGATAGCCGAAGACGGGAAGCCGAACGTCCACGCAGCGAAACTCGCCGACAGAAAGTAAAAGGCTGGTAGTAGAGTCATGCTACCCCTGAGGGGAGTTTTATATGTGTACGTGCATGCAGTTCGAGGCAACCGCCGTGCCGGTTCGCATTCGGACGCACATGTCCCGAGGTAACTGTAACTTGAAAGAGGATCCAAATTTTTTTTTTATTTACACATACATATACATAATAACATAATACAAATAAATCACGGCTGCTACGAGATTTATGGTAATAAACACATCTCACAAATAAAGATACATCCGACCATTCTCCCTTGTTTCGACATTCGCAAAGAGGGGGGAGGGGGTTTCTTTGAAAACGGGAATCGATCTCAAATTTGCGATCGCCGAAATATAGTCACAGCCATTGTCGGCTTAAACCGGATTCAAAGCTAAGAAAATTTTGCATAAACCGAAAGGTTCACTTTTTACACATAAACCAAAACCCACTCAAGATCGAGGAATACGAGTGCAATACTGAAATCAAGGAGCATAGGGTTTCGGACTCCCCTACGGGACCTTCTTCCAGTTCTAACAATACGCCCCTATGCGGGACATCTTTCGGTAGCAAGATCTAACAAAAACTCTGTTCGACAAGGGAAGCGAAACCGAAAAAGAGGCATCGCAGGCACCGTCAACTCCGAACCTTCCGTGCTCGGCTCTTAAAAGAAATTTTTCAAACAAGGTAGAGGTCCTTTGCCCGGGAGCCTACATCATAGTTTGAACCCAAACTTCAAGCCGAACAAATCAATACAAGTTACATCCAAGCTAAAAGAAAAGCCTACAATACGTCTTCATTTGGAGGGGCGCCATGCTGCGGAGGGGTCCGCGCTCGAACCCAAAAGGTTTTCGGACACCGAGTCTCTGTCGCACCGTCGCTGGCGGCGATGTAAGCTCGCACCTTCGCAATGATGGCGTCCTTCTCGCGTCAACGGCCTGAAAAAGGTGAAAATTGTTGAAAAAAACAAAGCCTAAAGCAAGAATACCTGAAACCGAATAAGGACTCACATCACCGACCAGTTAAAGGCGGCCCGAAGCATGGCGACGTCCAGCCCACCTTGCAGCCAAAAGGTATCATAAAATCTTCCTCAAGCTCCTTAGCGCGACGACCGCCGCGCCGCAGCCCGAGCTTCGCATCCTCGCCTTCTTTTCCGCCTCTTGGCGGGCGGCCCGCTCCTCGAGGGCTTTGTTCTCGGCCCCTCTGAAGCTTAGAGGCCAAGTCAGACTTGAAAAGCTGAAACTGTCGCTCCAGGGTTTGGCTCACCTGTAGGATCAGTTAAGAACAACAGGTCAAGATTCAAGGACCTCGACATCAGAATAAAATCATAAGCGACAACCTAGTCGCACCAATATTGACCGACAGTAAACCAAAAACGAAGACCAAAAGCACTCACATGGGCACCATACACATTTAATGCCTCCGTGATGTGGGGATGCGGGACTGAAAGCGGATCTTTCTCCATCTCTCGACGCGGCGAAGTTGGCCGCACATCGCCCTCCAACCTCCAATGCCTCGGGTGACAGCAGAAATGAAGAGGTCCCTAAAGTAAGCAAGCCGTTAAGTTCCTAGCTTCGTAGGATAAGTGTCCCCCGAAGAGCAGGAGCCCTAATACACCTGAATCCCGCCACAGTCTTCGGGGTACGACTCAAACAAAAGATCCCCATACCCAAGTTAAGTACGATCGGTCATCTCCGGGGCCACGATTAATGAGTCGCGATAAAATCCTGACTTACCGGCTGCAGGCTTCGGGTTTCTGTCCAGGCGAGCCGCTGGAGGAAGGGTTGTAAGAGGGGCTTTATCAGCCACCAGCTCCCGGTGATGGCGCACGCATTTTGCAACCAAATCCGTCGCCCGTTCAATTTTCTCATCGGGTTTGCGTTTATTCGCAAATACCCCAGACACACTTGTGGCCGGAGCATCTCTCATCGCTGCATTTGGATCTTTCTTTGGCGCCATCTCCATCTGGTCACTTAAAGCAACCTGCATACATGCATAGCCAAGTCAGTATAGAATATAAAAACCACATACAAAAGTTAACCGAAACCCAAGAAAGTGCTTTACGCAAGCTATCAACTGATCTCAAGTCAAATCAAGCGAACTACCATTTCAGCGCCTTTAGAGCTCAAGTAGCCGGAATCATCTAGCGAGCCCTTTCGGCTTTGTCCCCCAGCAATCCCGATAAGATACGTCTGAGCTGCACGTCAGCAACATCCTTCGGTGTTTTTCGGCGTCTCGCCAACTTCTTTTCGCTTTTCCCTCTCGAATCGAGCGGAGTCCAATAACCTCGTGCGGCTTCGTTTCGCCTTCCGGCGTTCAGCCTTCAGCATTTTTATAAGCAGCCGGGTCCAACCAAATCCCGGACGAGATTCCCATAGCCTCAAAGGCCCTGTTAAGTTTCGGCAGCACATCCAGATACTTTAGTTTCTGCTGGTGCTCTTTCATTGAATAAATGCTGAGAATCTCATTTGCCGCTTCACTCATGGGCCACACAAAGTCTTCATCAGAATTATAATCTGAGGGGCGATCGGCAACAAGCAGAGGGCCGTGATATCCGGGTACCCTGGCCTTCGTCTCAAAGACAGTAGAAGGTTGCAGAGGACACACCCGAAGGGCCAGCCATTCTTCGACCAAGTCTCGGGTAATCTTGTGCTCGGCCATCTCCTTAAAAGCAGCTAGTGCCTCCTCAAATCCTTTCGATCCAGGATTACTTGGAGGCAAACGTACCACAGAAAGAGGCAGCAGCCGACTAGCAAGCCAGGTGCTCCTTCCATAACATTGGGCAATGACACTCTCTTCTTTCTCTTGAGTGCTAACTTCGCATAGAACTAATATTTGGTCCAGTCCTACCATTTGTTCTTAAAAGCCGGGACCAGGTATGGTATATTTTTCTTCTTACGTGGAACGAAAGTGCAAGCCCCATACTGCGCCTCCACCACCTTCGTAGTCTTCTCTTCAACAATATCATTCAGCTTAATGAAACAGCCATAGCAATGAGTGAACAGCTCCACACTCAACGGAGCCCCAAGCATCTTCAAAGCCATAACAAAAGCCCCTTTGCGTGCTACCAAATTCGGGGTCAGCCGGTGAATCTCCAAATCAAACTTCTCCAAAACGGCCGGCAGAAAATCTTCTCAAGGATCACGGAAGCCCAGCGACAAAGAAATCCTTGAAAACAAGCGCTTTGTAGGGTCTCGGCTAGGCCATGATTTCTTTCCCAGGTGTCCGGCAAAGGTGGTGTGTGGCGGTATCCATGTAGCCTTTCACAACTACAAGAGGAAACCCCCTTTAGTAACGCATATATGTGTTGCTACATGCCCAAATAAGTGTTGGTGGGATCTATACCAACGCATCTTACATGCGTTGCTTAAAGTGGCGTTGCAAGGGTCTACTGCAACACATACATATCCGTTGGTAACATGGGTATATAAGTGTTGCAAGCTAGCAACGAATATGCTACCACGTATACATGCGTTGCTGATAGGATTTGTCATACGCTTCCCATATTTGTTATAATAACAATTGTATACATGCTGCTAAATTAATTGAGCCTGCTAAATTGATTGAATATCTCACATCCAAGAGCCACAAGCACAAAGGAATATATCTTCGAAACTCAAGATATTATTAAACAACTGATATTATGGAAACTGACTCTGTATTTACAAGATGTCTCAATTTGTAATTGTATTCTTCAATGATTCACTAACTACAAAGTTCCATAGTAAAAATAACTATACACTAGTGTAACGCCAGTCCTAAAATGTTAATCTTGAGGAGAAATCTTATTCTTCATCCTTCAATCTTCTGGGCTCCAAAATATCGTATATTTAACCTGTGCGAAAAAAATAGACTGCTTCGTTAATTTTGAACAAATTTAGAAAACGATGTGACTTTGCTATGAATTTATATAAATCTAAGTGTGTAGGAAAACAACTGAACCAACGTGTATACCTGTTCTCAAATTGGAACAAACAGTCATGCAATGCAGATAAACCCAAGAGTCTTCCTTTGGATATCTATACTATATATCAGTGTGTCAAATATATTTTTAGCATGGAACAATGCTATTTAGTTTTGACTAGCATAAGCATGCAGGATGCATCAGCCGTCATGTTACATAGATATGTGTTTATTAACATTACAGAGAACATAAGGTCCATGTACATGTCTTGCCTAATATCCATCTCGTGTACATTGGTCTGACTTGTCATATATAGAAACAAGTCAGAAAATTTATAGATAGCTATAGAGACTTTGTACGTAGGACTAAGGCAAAAGTTAAGAAACAATATTGAACTAGAGATCAGTGTGCAAATATATACTAATGATGGTCTGAATCCAACAATGCAAAAATATAGACAGCAAACTGTATATACTTGAAGAAAGGGATACCTTTCCCGCCAGATTTGTTCTTCAGTCATCTCATCACTCATAGCTGTACATCAGAGAATCACAAATAAAGTTTAGAAGATTTACAATTGTCTGCACAAGTTCGAAAAAAGATAACACTCACAGTAATAAAAAAGGAGTATAGAGCAAGCAAATTTCTCATTGCTTCTTCTCTACTTGGGAGAAGTAAATATTTATGGACATTGACGTCTTCTTATTCCTGTTATCCACCTTTACACCTAAATAGTTACTAGAAATATTTTAGTTAGAAATTTTGAGAGCAGATATAGAATGTCGACAACAAAATAAAAGTCATCTGTCAGTAAGCACAATTGATTATTACTGCATATATACTTGTTAACTTCAGAACTGAGATTTATTTTTTAATCACATTCAGAACTGAGAATTGGAAGACCCAGGTATCTACGTGAAGCATTCTATCGAACATATAGTGAACAACTTTTTTGTGCACATACAAAAAAGAATCAAAAGGAGGGAGATACCACGTGACCTTGTAGATCAAGGGAATAGCATCAGGTTGCTGACAGAATCCAAACATCGACGGAGATGAAATAGCAGTAGCCATGCTCAGCTTGATCACAGCAGGCACCACGCCAGAAACTGTATAGAAACAGTAACCTTGTGATAAATTGAGAGGGGAGAGACCATACCTGAATGCCCATCTTCACGGGGATATGTAGGATTGGACTAGGGTTTTCAATCTATAGCAAAAATCATGTACCCAGATTTTGTTGGGAACTCAGTATTGTGATTACTTTGATAATCCTTGTTCTGCAGCCTAGGAGAATTTGCAAGAATCAGCATATATACAATGCAATAGTCAGGAGATTAGAGATAGGAATAGGAATACACATATGTACGAGAAATCAGATGACTGACAAAAATAGTAAAGAAACAGTGGGCGTCAGGGATTGACAACTTCCCGGGGCCACTAACCACCACGCCTCCGCCTATTCTCTGGATTAAAAAAACAAAAAATATAGGCGAAATTAGTGAAAACCAATTGGGGATGAGAAGGAATTTATGACGAATCTGAGATAGATACAAATAAAATACCAACCAAATCCGCATTTGAGGAAAGTCGAGTTTTAAAATACCTTCCGTCCAATGGAGTTCATATGAACTTCCCCTTCAAACCCATGGATGCATCACATCGACACATCCTGCTGTGTCGGCAGTTGTTGGAACTGCAGCACGACAAAAACTCTAGGTAGATGGCTGGGATCTATTGTTCCCATAATCCCATTCCAATGGATCGACGAGAGACGGCGACGGCACAATGAGGAGAGAGTAGATCGGGAATTGGGGAGGCCATACGCATAGGAGGGGGGTTGATACGGTGGTAGAGGACTAGATCGTAGATTAGAGAGGAGGTACCGCCGCACTTCTGTGCGTGGGTGACGGGGGCAGATAGAGGACGGTCCCGGTTGGTTATTTATTACGAGGTAATCCCAGCAGCACATCTCATATTCGTTGCAACCCATTCGTTGTTAAAAGGGGGTTCGTGGCTTCAGTAAGCCGCGATCTCCCAGTCAGATAGCTCTTCATTTTGACTGGAGGGGCTCGGTTCTCCCCGAACATTTCAGCCGCCACATGATTGTCACTCTCGGCATTGGCTTCATTTGAACCCACCGGACCAGATTCGGCACCATTACCGGAAGAGCTACCACTATCACCGCTGCTGCCACTACCAGACTTGTGGTCATCAGAGGATCGCCGCCGAAAGAAAGCATCTCAGGCACCACGGGTTTTGGCGGTGCATGGTTCACCGAAGCAGAGCTAGTTGACTCGGTTGAGGAAGGGCCCGTCATCTAAGAAAAGTACGAGCCTAACAAGCATAAAGTAAAGAGAAAAACAAACCGAAAACAAAACAAGGCGGTGCCTAAATATAGTAACAAAGCAAAGAAATCAGTATGAAGTCGAAGGCGAGAGAACTGAAGAAGAGGCAAACCGAAAGCTTAATGCTCCGAAAGCTGGAGGGCAAGGACCTCGCGCGCAGGAAAGCAAATGGCCGGGGTGAAGCCCCGATGCCTCAAAGGGGTCTCTTATATGCGTATGCGGGCACACGGTTCGATGCAAGCGACGCGACGGTTCGCATTCGGATGCACGTGTCCCGAGGCAACTGTAGAGCGGCTGGATAAAAAACCTAATAATAATAATAATAATAATAATAATAATAGTAATAATAATAACAACAACAACAACAACAACAAACCCTCTCGCCTTACGGAGGGGTTTCTTTGAGCCGGACGTCTTCCGGATTCGGACGAAGTTCGGGATTTTCGGAGAGAACTCACCCAAAGCCGGAGGGGCTACTGTTGGGGGGCTGCAGAAGATTCATCACCCCCATCTTCTGGCACCTGGGCAGCCGAAGGTCGGACCCACAAGCTCACCCGGGTTGAGGGTGTTTCAAGTCGAGAAGAGCCGAAGGACTGCCTTCGACGGATGGCACCCAAGAGAAGAACTTCCGGGGTATTGAAGGCCGGATCTAGCGTCTGGGTCGTCTCTTTTCGGGAGCAGGGCGCTAGGATGGGCGCCGTGAAAAAGGATCATGTTTCAGTGCGAAGCATCTCGCATCTTTGTCGATCCGGGCGCCGAGCTAGCAAGTCGCCGAGGGCGGATCCTTTGGCGCTTCAGGACCGAAACCCATGACTTCGGTGTTTCTTGCGAGTCGTTTTCTTGCAGGTGGCGTTCTGGCGGCCCCGGGACCGAAGGGCAAGGATTCGCGGCCGCGTGACCGAAGGACGAGCATGAGTGGTCCCTGGGAGCAGGTAGGAGGTCAGAGCCAAAAGACCAAGACACCCCGTGCGGTGCAGGAATATCCGAAAGCATCAGGGGTGGTTGAAGGGCATTTTGGGCATGTAAAGGTATACGGATGTGTATAAATAGACCGCCCAGGCGGCATTGTAAAAGATGATGAATAACAAGTAAGACAACCCCAGTCGCTGTTCTCGTGTTACATCGTTCGGTAGTCCATAGGGGTGGCACAATCTGGGGCCACTCGAACAGTGTGTTCAGCTTTACGCTTTGTTCTTTACTTCATGCATTTCCACTTGTTTCCGGTGTTTATCCTATAAAACATTTTTTCTCGAGAAACAAGTGGAACAAGGTCATAGCATATGTATATGTGTCATAAGTATGCTTGTTTCCCTTGATTTGGATGTAAATTGGCGGTATAAAATGGTCGATGTTGGTATATCTTATAGTATAAAATTAATAGACATTTACAACTGAAATAAGGGCTTAAAATGAATATCAACTTAGTTTAGGGGCCTGACTTACATAATTCCATGAGTTTTGGTGATTTATATATTTTCAGGGATTAAAGAATAAAATGCCCAGAGTTTGCAAGCCCTACGACACAAAGACTTATCCGCGAAGCTACTCAACTTGAAACCCACACAAGAATATTCTAGAAGACACCCGGAGGACACGACCCACAAGGCGGGGCCCTCGATAGTGACCCAGGGCGGCCGCGCCCATGGGGCCCTGATCAGCCTCTCCTTCTTATGTCGGTTCAACACGCCACTAAGGTGCAATCACGCCCGCTCCTCAAGGTCGGTTTGATCTAAGGGCTACGGTGCATCCTCTGGGCTATATAACAAGACCCCTTGACCCCCGGGTGAAACCCTAACTCATTCTACTCCATACCAAGTCCCATCATGAAGACCCAAGTCAAGATCCCAAGCCCTGGTTCCACCATAATTAGTCTTGGAGTTCTAGAGGAAGTCAATCGTCAAGTAGCAAGAAGGGAGCCGAGCTTCTCGTGGCTTCTCTCTTGTATCTAATTTGTAAGTATTTGGTTAGAATACAATTGCTATGATTTTATTCTACTCAATGATTATATTCTTAGTTATATGTTTCCATGCTTATTATGATTATATATCTAGTTTTGTAAGTTTGTTTTATATTCAAGCATGGAGTCATATAGCGCCCCCTTAGTTGCGCACTTTGTGGGTGGTCAACAATGTGTAAACGTGGTGTTTATACAACGTTTGCCTACGACTGCACACTATATTCCAGGATGTGTGGTAGATCGTGGATGTGATATTGCCATTGAGTCCTTTGTAGTCCACCCCCCGAATGTAGGGCTAGTTGAGCTTTATAACTATGGTAGACTTACTTTGTTCCTGATCTTCCTTAGTAATGTTCACCATGTGATATTGTTTTCATGCCATGATGATTAGATGTATTGCGCTAATTGTTGTATGCATTGACATATAAGTAGGAGTGACTTAGAAATATTCTGTCTGCTCTACCTATACCATGTTATTTAGCCGGTTATGATACATTCTAGTGGCATACCATGATCTTCGACTTGGCAATTATCATTATCATTTAGCATTATTTATCTTTATTATGTGACTCATCCTAGTTTGAGTTTAGTTTGATGCATATGGTTTACTCTACATTACCACACTACAAGTGAATCAATCAATCTACCCATAAGCCTACCCCTTCCCTGTGGTAAAAAAATATAAACACGATACCTGGATAGACTCCCGGTGAAGTGCTACAATTGGTATTTCTATCTCTGTGTTTGCAGATACTATACTCATATTATTATTGCAAGAGATTCAAGTGTCATATTAAGAATACCATTCACACATTTCTTAGCGTTGTTGCTAGGGTGACAGACTAGTACGTAGGCAATGCTAGAATATGTGGTACACCTTTTTGTGCCTATCCTGGTGAGATTAATTCCACTATGGATAATGTTGCAGAGACATACACCATAACTAATTCCGTCTAACTTATTTTAACTCTCCGCCCTAACCCTTTTTCTTTGGAATTTGAGATTAACTCCACATCAAAGTGACTTATTAGATAGATACCATTATACATTTCTGGTGCCATTTTAGGGTTGGATCTTAAATCCATCCTTTTGTGATTGCATTAAGAAATGTGAACAGTCGATAACGACCGCCAACAAAGGCCACCTAGAACGCCGACAAAATTCGCAGAGAACGCCACCAGACAGCAGATTAGATGGGTTAGAGAGAAGAAATTATGGTTTGAGGAGTTGGTAGTTGATCTTTGATTGATTGGATGTAGATGGGATCAAATCGGCCATGAACCTCTTTATTATATAGAGTAGGGTGGTCTTATCCTTTTAGGAAACCGTCCTTGGACATCTCCAATCTCCAAAACCGACCAAAACGCGATTTAGGAAACAATCGGTTCAGATCGGATCTCGTACGGACATATCCCGTCGCGCGACCGGATGCCGGACCGAACACGCCGATGTCAGCGTCCGGTCACTTCCAGAGATGCTTGTAACGCGGTGTTTGACCGGACTCTGGACCGGACGCGCAGGTGCAACGTCCGGTCAATTCCAGAAACCCTTGTTTTGGTTTAAGTTTGGCTTAAGTCTGGAATTTTACCATGCCTTAATCCAAGCCAATTTTGGGTGTCAACATAAATCTAACTTGGAAGGTGCATCACACTTAATTCATCTTCCTAGGCACCGATGAGGAGCGCTTCGGTAGAGCCACATGAGGATAACCGCGTGCCCCGGTGAGAAAATGGAATAACTAGAGAGCGAAATCTCAAAAAAAATTTGGACCATTTCTTGATTTGTGCATGTCATCCTAGTGTAGCGGCCATGCTAATCTTCTCGCTCCAAAGAGACGTTATTAGGCAGGGAAAAACAGCTTATAACGAAAGTTGTCTCGCATTGCACTAGCGAGGTGGCACTAATTAAACATCATTAGATTTTTTTTGAGGGGCATAACATCATTAGATTCCTCCTACAGTGTCGCTCCACAACTAGATGCTGATGGGGCCTGGGAGACGGGTGGGCTGCTTGCTTTCCATAGCACATTTAGTTGGGAGCCCAAAATAGGCCATGATACATATGCCCAATGCCCGGGAGGAATTGTAAGTACTTTGCTCTTCCTTATCATTGAAAGCCGGTAACGGATCTTTCGAAAAAAATGTTGATAGTCAAAGTGGGTTACGTAGAGGCTTGCATATATTAGACAATTACTAACTTTATTTGTATGACAAGACCTATTGGCACATTGATGCCAAACGTGTTACATAGCATAGGGTATACAAAAATATTACATGTACAAAAAGCAAATTTATTTATACACCACAAGACAAATATTACATGTTACAGAATACAAATTTATTTGCCATAACATCCTATAGACATTTCATGGACTGCTGAATTTGCTAAAAAGCTATAGATTAAACTCCCGGTTGTTATGAGCCGCCTACGGCAAAACCATAGAGTCGCATTGGCATTGGAGGAATTTCTGGTTCGCATAATCCCTCGAGAAATTGTACCACCTCAATCATTGTGGGCCGATCAAACTCATGATCTTGGATGCACCAACATGCGATTTTGCAAACCCTTTCGACTTCCTCCATGTTCACTTCTCCATGCAAGTTTGCATCCACACTCATAGTGCCTCCATGAAGAAGCTTGTGTGCAACTTGCACAGGAAAATAGTCTCCCTGACCTTCAATATCACTGCAAGAATGTCGAATAGAGTTCCTCTTTCCTGATATGATCTCAAACAGGACCATCCCATAGCTATAAACATCGACCTTGGGAGTAATAGGTGTTCCACTTATCCATTCTGGAGCAAGATATCCAATAGTTCCACGCATTGTAGTCACAACATGACTGAAATCCCGCCCTAGAAGCTTCGCCATGCCAAAATCTGCAACTTTTGGAATGAAATACGAGTCGAGGAGTATGTTCTCTGGTTTGATATCACAGTGTATTATGCAGTCTCGACAACCATGATGCAAGTATGCTAGAGCTCTAGCAACACCCAGAGCTATTTGGTATCTGATGTTCCAATCTAGAATTGAACCATTACTTTGGAAAAGATGAGAATCCAAGGAGCCATTTGGCATGAGTTCGTACACCAGTAACCTCTTATCACCTTCGCAGCAAAATCCAACCAGTTTCACTAAATTTATATGACGGATGATTCCAATCGAATTTACCTCAGCCCTGAATTGCTTCTCTCCTAGTGGGGCGCCATCGAGCCTTTTCACTGCTATGGCAATTGAGTCACTGAAGCACCCCTTAAATACAGAACCAAAACCACATGTTCCTAGCTTGTCTGCGAATTTTTTTGTTGCATATTGCAAGTCAGCATATTTGCATGCAATTATGCCAATGCCACCTTGGTCATTGTCTACTCTGGGTCTAGAACATTTCCCCTTTCTCCTCCAAATCAATAAGAGGAAAATAAAAACCAAAGCAACAATGGTTGTGCCAATGGCAACATAAATGACCATGCCAGAATGACGGAGAAGATACATGACAGAATGAAGTTTTGTTTGAGGAAAGGGTAAAGATGGATCCACGGGAGAGGGAACAAAATTTTGTCTGAGGAAAGGGGAGAGAAGGAATTAAGCTTCTAGCTAGCTTAGCTTGCTGCCTTTGCTGGAATCCGGTGGTGGCAAGAACCTAAATATATATGAGCAGTGGACTGTCTTTAGCGACTAGCTGAAGAAATAGAATATACTGTTGGTATTCAAGGAACGTTACTGGCCTTTCTTAGGTGTTTCTTTTCCCATATTCTAGTACTGTCGGTCAATGGAATGTATCATTTTCTAGTGCGTTGCTAGCCGCCACAGAACCTGGACAGCTGAAAAATTAAGAAGGCGCCTGGACACACGCATAATGCTAGGGAACTGCAGTTCGGTAGTTAACCAAAACAATTATGGCATGTAATTGGAATCCACCTCTTTGCACAATGGTCTAAGCTGACTTCCACTGTTTTCATGCCCCTTGTATCGGTTGGTGTATCGGTTTCCAAAGGATGAGCATGAAGGTCAAGGATCGACTAGTTGTATGTGCCAATGAAATTGAGGGACATTTACAGTAGTAAATAGAATTTTTGTTTTGGCTTCAACCGTACTGTATGTGGGGTTGGGAGTTGGGGGGGGGGGTGGGGGGTATGAACTAGTTCGTTTGTAATCTTTTAGTATATATTCAATAATAAACTGAAAGTGTGTTGCTAGCAGCCTGTACAATTGACTATGAAGGCTCCGGCAAGAATCACACATGCATAATGGTGGCCAACTGCACCTATGCAAAGGCAGTCCGGTAGTTGACCGAAACCTAGTCCAATATATCAACATTACACTACTTAGCCCTCAATCATACAGTACGCAGCATAGAACTGGTGGAATGAACATCTATCGTCACTGGGGGAGTATTAATGCCCGTCCCATGCCTGTTTAATAATCATCATCCTAGTTACGGTGAGTTTGGACAAGTGAACAGTCAAAATCAAAAGAGATGAACCAGTTCGCATCAGATGTGGTGTAACTCGTGAACTCTATTTCAGGGAAAACTTGGTTTCCAAAACAATTGTGCTATGTAAATGGAATCGACATCGTCTTTGCACAATGGTTAAGAGTTGGCTTCTCACTGTCTCACCACTATCTATATATGCTCCGTGTACTCCCAACGTACTAGTAATTCAAGTTAGTTTGAACAAGGAAACGGTTTCCAAAGTATAGCTTTGACTTCTTATTTTTATACAAAAATATTTACTGGAAAGTGGTATATGTATATTTTTATGAAACTACATTTCAAGATAAACCCATTCATTAGTTTTCATGTCTCCAAACTCGACAACTTAAAAGTGCATTCTTGATTTATATTTCCAAGGTTTGACCTAAGCTTTATCCAAACCAACTTGAATTACTAGTACAAGGAGTACCTAGGAAGGCAAGCATGAGCTGTTGAAATAGTTTCAGAATATTCAAATGTCTGATGATTACGTACGTGTAGGAGACTAATGGTGTGTTTGGTTAGTTGAGTCATCCCATGCTTCATGAGATGATGCATCATGAGTTCATTCCTTGAATTTGGTTGGAACCGACTATATATATACATATATATAGGGAGAATATAGTCTGTAGCTAGCTAAAGAATCTGATATTCTGTGGACAGGCCGTCTGACTGCACCGAGCGCGAGCCCATGATTGATGGTAATTACTCCACATTAATTAGTGCATGCAGATCACAGTGATTTCGGTGACTTCCCACCAGGCCACCACGCCATGCCGAGCCAGGAAACCAGGATGTTACGAGAATATTTCAACTAGTCTACAAAGTAAACCTGAATAAAATAATAACACAATAGTGCACATGAATTTATTAGGGTATACACATGCATACAAGTGAATTAGTGTATTGAACGAACTATATACTTATTACGAGAATTTAAATGTGTAACAGATGATAAACAGATCGAGTTACTACAATTTGGCACATTCAGTCGTTGGACAATATGATTACCATAATCCACATTATCATTTACCATGGTTGAGTTACTATAATGAAGCGTTCGGTTTACCCATAGAATGATTTACGATAATCCACATCAACAGCACACTAGGCGGTTTGGCTGCTATACTTTCCAGGTTCAAACATGGTGGACTCGTCGTTGAGGACGTGGATGGCCACCCGGCCGTAGTGCGGCGCGGAGAGGGGTGACTGGCGCCCTCGCGGTTGGCGGACACCCAGGCAGCCATGAAGCGCCACACTGCCTGGCCGTCGCCTAACGGCGTGGAGCACGGAAAGCCCGAGCGCGTGGCATGCACAACGCGAAGGTCACGCCGGGGTCGTCAGTGCAGTCCAAGACCACGTCCCCGGTGCGAGCGACGTATGCTAGCTTCCCGGCCAAGGTTATTACTACAATATAGTAGTTGTCTTTTGATACGTGCTCTTGTCTTGTTATCTGTCTGATTCACACAATACCATAATATTGTTAATTTTAAATGATTTACTAGAATGTATGATGCGTCGCTAGATTATATAGTTACGATAATCTAGTTACTAGATTTTCGAATTGTTTACTAGAATGTATGCCTTCCTGCACCTGGTATAGTTATGCGATATTCTATTTACAAGAATTTTGAAAATTATTTACTAGAGTCTGTTTGGTCCTTCAGAGGTCTCTAGATTTATTTGGATGAGACAAATACTGAGGACATTCCACAGGTTTCTCAGCTGGAGAATGATTTTTAACTGAATCCTTCTCACATGAGGAGGTTAGGGCTACGATTTTTCGGATGGAACACAATAAGGCACCAGGCCGGAAGGTTTTCCAGCAAGAATTTTATTAGGTATTTTGGAATGTCCTAAAAGATGATCTGATGGCTTTGTTCACGGAATTCCATTTGGGGCATTTATCCTTAAATGGGCTCAATCTAGGAACCATCATTCTTCTACCTACGAAGAAGGATGCGAAAGTAATTCAGCAATAAAGACCTATATGTTTACTGAATGTGTCTTTCAAAATCTTCACAAAAGTGGCAACTAATAGGTTAACTATCATAGCACAAAAGATAATACGACCCACTCAGGCGACCTTTTTGCGGGGAAGAAATATCATGGAGGGTGCAGTGATTCTACAGGATACTATACATGAACTTCATTCTAAAAAGAAAGATGCAATAATTTTTAAAATAGATTTTCAGAAAGCATATGACAAGGTTAAATGGAGTTTTTACAACAAACATTAAGAATGAAAGGTTTCTCACAGAAATGGTGTTAATGGGTGCAAAGATTTACAGAAGTGGGAAATGTTAATATTAAGGTGAATGATACGTTAGGCAATTACTTCCAAACTAAAAAGCGCTTAAGGCAAGGTGACCCTATGTCGCCCATACTATTTAATATAGTGGTTGACATGTTTGCTTTGCTAATTGCCAGAGCTAAGAAAGCAGGCCAGGTGGAACGGGTTATACCTAATTTAATTCAAGATGGTTTATCCATCCTTGATGACTGTGGATGACACAAGTAATCTTTATGAGCCATGATGTTCAAAAGGCAGTAAACATGAAACTTTTACTAAGCACCTTTGAGCATCTATCGGGTCTAAACATAAACTTCATAAAAGCGAGATATTTTGCTTCGGTAAAGGAAAAGGGCAAGAAGGTTTTTAGTCGCAATTTGTTTCATTGTGCAATCGGCAAGTATCATTTTCGTTATCTTGGTCCGCCTATGCAGTTTAGAAAGGTAAACATCAAAGATTGGAAAATTATAGAGGAAAGGATTGAAAAGAGACTGAGTGGATGCAAAGGTAAAATGTTTGTCAGTAGGAGGATGGTTGGTCTTAATAAACTCGGTACTTTCTAGTTTATCGATGTTTATGATATCTCTTTTGAACTACCAAAAGGTGTTCTAGAAAAATAGATTGTTTTAGATCACGCTTCTCTTGGCAAAATGACAACAACAAAAGAAAATATAGATTAGCCAAATGGCAATCAAGAGACCAAGGAGGGTTAGGAATTCAAAATTTACTTATACAGGACAAATGTTTACTAAGCAAATGGCTCTTCAAATTGCTAAAGGAAGATGGCCTTTGGCAAGAATTGATAAGAAACAAATATATTAAAGATAAGACTTTAAAGAGTTGCGTTAAAAAACCAAATGATTCTCATTTTTGGAAGAGTTTAATGAATATCAAAGATTGTTTTTGGATCTTGGCTCCTTCAGAATAAAGGATGGAACTCAAATTAGGTTCTGGCATGATACTTGGTTAGGTGAAGATTCTTGTCTTTGTTTAATATTGTTAGGAGAAAAAAAATGTTTTTGTAGCACAAGTGCTTAGTTCAGTCCCACTAAATATTTCCATAGGGCCGAAATTTAGTGGGAGAAAATCTAAATGCTTGGCATAGAATTGTTGCATCCTTACAAGACATTAATTTAAGTGAACAGATGGATGTCTTTATTTAGGGGCTTAATGCATCGGAATCTTTACAGACAAGACTATGTATGCTAAGTTAATTAACAATGGTGTTAGAGTATCACAAGATATCGGCAAATTAAGGTTCCTATGAAAATCAAAAATTTTCTTTGGTACCTAAAAAATGGTGTGATTCTAACTAAAGATAATTTAGTTAGACATAAGCTGGAATGGTGACAAAAATTGTTTTGTTTGCCACTTTCTCGGAAACAATTCAACATCTTTTTTCGATTGTTATTATGCCAAATTCTTATGGTGTGCAATACATATACTTTTGGTTTAGCCCCACCAACTAATATGAATCACTTATTCATATGGTGGTCAAAAAATTGCAAATAAAAAGTATAATTCATTATTATTAACTGCAGCTGCTGCACTTTGTTGGGCCATTTGGTTGACAAGGAATGAAGTGGTTTTTTGATAAATGTAGACCAAAATCTTTGTTTGCAGTACTGTTCGAGGGAACGTATTGGCTACATCGGTGGGCAAGTCTGCGAGTGGCATGAGGATCAGTAGGAACGACCGATACACACTTGCACAATATCTTGAATCATCGGCGTTACAACTTTTTTACTCTAGTGGATGGTTATCATAGAGACATATTGGTCATGTTTAGAAAAAACCTTATTTTGCTCCTGTCTGCAAACATATTGCAGCCGTCATCTTTTTGTATTTTGAAAAACTTTGGAATAATTGACCTGATTCTTAATCCATTATCTAAAAAATCAGTTACCCCTGGATTGGTAATCAATCGGCATAGGCTTATAATAGTGAATTTGCCTAAATGTTCTAGTTTCAGGTCACAAAATCCTCCCCATCAGTAAGTGGCCTCCCCAAAATAGGTTTTGTAGGCGAGTTACAAGTTCTCGTTACATTACCCACACATGCAATTAAAACTATCTTCAAGGAGACTACGAAGATCAATGAAGAGGCCACCACCAATGGATAGGTGTCTGGACGACGAGGTGATTTCTTCCTTCAATTGAGAGAAATCGGTTTCAAGCACTATTTGTGTGATGCCAAAATCTTCTGCAGCCTCCTACGCCTGTTTGCATGCCACAGATAGCAAGCAGTGCACCATGACTGCCGTCATGATTGCTAATGATGAAGCCCCACGCGCTGCACCGTCATCTCTTCCCCAGTGATGGTAGAAGTTCATTCTAGTCCTTAATTTGTATACTAACTGATTGAGGGCTAAATAACGCTGATTGGACCGCCACGCATCGGTCAACTACACGGTTGCCTTTGCATAGGTGCAGTTCGCCATCATTATATTATCCGTGTGATGATTCTGCTCTGGCTGGTAGCAACGCACTAGAAAACAAGTTCTCTAGCTATTATATGTGTGATTCTGGCCGCCGCCTTCATAATTTTTCACTTGTCCAGGCTGCTAGTGCGCAACACACTGAAAAATGACTTTTTCTCAATTAACTAGAAAAATGAGTTTGCAGCCATTTCGATCATCAACCACCTCCCGTTCATCCGTCATCAGACAATATTAGAATAAACTTGGTCAGACTTAAGATGTTTTGACTCTCCAAGATTTTTAGAATGACTTATAATTTGGGATGGACTATTATACAGTCAATCCATGAGACAGTGAAACAATCACCGTTCTACACCAATTCCAAGGTTACACCAATTCCAAGGTCACCTTGGAATTGGTGTAGAACGGTGATTGTTTCACAGTCTGGTGGATGGACTGTATAATAGTTAATCCCAAATTATAAGTCATTCTGAAAATCTTGGAGAGTCAAAACATCTTAAGTCTGACCAAGTTTATTCTAATATTGTCTGATGACGGATGAACGGGAGGTGGTTGATGATCGAAATGGCTGCAAACTCATTTTTCTAGTTAATTGAGAAAAAAAAGTCATTTTTCAGTGTGTTGCGCGCTAGCAGCTTGGACAACTGAAAAATTATGAAGGTGGCAGCCAGAATCACACATATAATAGCTAGAGAACTTGTTTTCTAGTGCGTTGCTAGCAGCCAGAACAGAATCATCACACGGATAATATAATGATGGCGAACTACACCTATGCAAAGGCAGCCTTGTAGTTGACTGATGCGTGGCGGTCCAATCAGCATTATTTAGCCCTCAATCATTTAGTATGCAAATTAAGGACTGGAATGAACTTCTACCATCACTGGGGAAGAGATGACGGTGCAGCGCGTGGGGCTTCATCGTTAGCAATCATGACGGCAGGCATGGTGCACTGCTTGCTATCTGTGGCATGCAAACAGGCGTAGGAGGTTGCAGAACATTTTGGCATGACACAAATAGCGCTTGAAACCGATTTCTCTCAATTGAAGGAAGAAATCACCTCGTCGTCGAGACACCTATCCATTAGTGGTGGCCTCTTCATTGATCTTTGTAGTCTCCTTGAAGATAGTTTTAATTGCATTAGTGGGTAATGTAACGAGAACTTGTAACTCATCTACAAAACCTATTTTGGGGGAGGCCACTCTTACTGATGGGGTGGATTCTGTGACCTGGAAACTAGAACATTTAGGCAAATTCACTACTATAAGCCTGTGCCGATTGATCACCAACCAGGGTAACTGATTTTTTTTAGATAATGGATTAAGAATCAGGCCAATTATTCCAAAGTATTTCGAATACAAAAAGATGACGGCTGCAATATGTCTGCAGATAGGAGCAAAATAAGGTTTTTTCTAAACATGACCAATATGTGTCATGACCCGCACGCATAAGGCCTAAGGCTCAGTGACAGCGGCTCATGGCCCGGCGCCGCCGTCATCCGCCGTGACTTGCCACGTTATTTGCTTCGTCATTAAGTAATAGAATATTTAGGGAATAAAAGATAGGAATAAAATAGGAAAAGAATAAGATTGCTTGTAAAAGGGGTATTCCAATCTATAAGGAAACCTCTAGATCTTTCTTAGCGGGCAAGTCTCCCTCGGATTATAAATACAAGGGGCATGTAATCATTTGCAATTAAGCGAGAAAGAAATTAAAGGGGTAGCTCCCCAAAGCGCTTTTATCTCTCCGGCTCTCTCTCTCTCTCTCTCTCTCTCTCTCTCTCTCTCTCTCTCTCTCTCTCTCTCTCTCTCTCCGCTCTAGCCCCCGCGCCCCTAGCCCCCGCCGCCTCCTCCTCCAACGCCACCGCCCTCACCGCTCCTCGTCATCGCCGGAGCTGCCAGACGTCATCCTCGCCGTCTCCTACCTCCACGGTCATCGTTAGCCTACGTCATCTACGTCGTCTTGCCGCCGATCACCACCGACCAACCTTCTTTGCCGCCGCCCCCAACGCCGTCGGCGGCCACGTGATATGCCGGAATTCAACGGTTCATGGCGGGTATCCGGAGACCGGGCGATTCCCACCACCGGCGGCTTCCGACCACCACCAACGCCAAAATCCGATGGACAGCCACAAGATCGCCGATCTCCGGATGGGGATCTGCGAGTTTGCTGGTTTTTGTGAAGGAAATCCAGGCCAACTTCACCGCCCTCCTTGAGAAGTTCGACGAACGGCCTGCCCGGCGGCGTCCAACGGCGATACGACCCGCGGACGCCGCCAACAACGCCACCGCGGCCATGGCGCCCCGACATCAACAACGCGCCCACGGGAATCGGCGGCGTCATCGCCGACATCCACGGCGACCGGGTGGCCATGACAGCGGCAACACCGCAAAGACACGGCTTTGCTGCCCGACGTACACGCCTCCAACGTCATCTACGCCATCGACGGCGACCCTTCCATGGGCGCCACCGACGGCGGCGTCACTCTCACAAAGCGCGCCACGTCACCCCCTCCAAGATCATCGACACCGCAAGCAAACGAGCACGCCTACCCCAAGGATGCCCCGCCTACCGCGACTCGTAAGCAGTCGAGATCGAGGAGACTACCACCGACGTCCACCACCGCTCGGCGAAAAGCCTACCCAACTAGGCCAATGTCGTTCCAACGGCGGTGCGAGATAAGTTCCTATGCCACAAACATCCTCTTTGACACGGGAACACCGGGAGTATCCACGTCATTACCATCAACAACAACTCAATGACTTCGCCTCGACGCCGACACCGACATCGCCCGGCCTCAACCCCGACGTCCTCGACATCGACACTACCTCCAAGGGCGGCCCCAACAACATCAAGAACGACCACGACGACATAGCCAACCTTGGCGTCCTCAAAGATCAACGACAACACCAACATCACTATGGGTGACACATCGACGTCGCTGATCCTAGCATCATGGACAACACCTTCGGCCGACCGGGACATCACACGCTCCATAGTCACCGGGCAAGTACATCCCAATCAACAAGGAGCTTCTATCTCTACCACCCATGCTACAACAATGCCGCTTTGACGGCGTCAACCATGGCGTCTTCGACACCGGCACCATCGGCGACTTCAACAACGACAACGACGCTACCATGGGCGCTATGAGCGTCAACGGCGGCCTCAAGGACGCCAACGCCGATGGCGAGCCCCCGGCGTCGACCACGTCTTCGCCATGCCTACCATCAACAACAACACAAAGGCATGACAAAGCGGCGACCCCTTTGTGGCCAACCTCGACATTGGCAACCACAATGTTCCCCCACATGGGAGCCCTGCAACCGACGAGAACACCGACGCCCCCGGGCGCCACCAAGGAGAAGGTCGCTCACTCACCAACCTTCAACGGCGGCGATCTATCACACTGCTTTGGACATCCCTGCCGACATAAAAAATGGTGGAAAACACCATGAATCAAGCTGCAGCTCCACCAAAGGCAACACCATCAGCACCACACAAGTGGAACATCGGGTACACGGTTCCCCACGAAGAGAACGACACTACTCTTTCTTTGGCTCCTCTACATCACCAAGATGGCGCCATGGGAGAACGGAGACAACATACCATGGTGCCCCATTCGCGGTTTTGGGACGTCCTTCAACGGCGACACCAACAAGTATCGCGGCGTCGACTACTCGGCCATGGCGGCGGGGCGACTCGAGCTAAACCGGTGGGCCCCAATGTTCCTCAACGACATCGCCCGATGCGACTACGCCAACATACCGTGGGCTGCCTTTGCACCGGGAGGCGCCCTACATAGGGAGCACTACGAACCAACTCGTCCAGGAGTTCGACGCTTCCATCTTCAGCAAGCCTCGACTTGTGAGCTTCAGCGACGACGACAAGAGGTACATACCACCCACATCAACATGTTACCTCGTCGGCTTCATCACTACCCTGGAGGCTCTCATCCTTCATCACCTGGCAACACGAATTGGCAACAACCTACTTTGCATCGAGCGAACCATCAAGCCCCTGACTAGGAGCAACAACTTGGGCGCCCGCAATGGAGTTTGTCTTACTCAACAACCATCGCTACTATGTCATGTCCTTATCAAAGGTGCTACGGGATAACCTCCAATCAGCAAAGGTCGGAATATCCATCTTCGCCCAACTCATCAACAACGACAACAATCTTGCGAACGACGGTAGCGGGACGCTTTGTCGGAAAAGGGGAGAAATGTCATGACCCGCCGCCGCATAAGGCCCATCTTGTGCGGCTCATGGCGGCCGCCGCCGTCATCCACCATGACTTGCCATGTTATTTGCTTCGTCATTAAGTAATAGAATATTTAGGGAATAAAAGATAGGAATAAAATAGGAAAAGAATAAGATTGCTTGTAAAAGGGGTATTCCAATCTATAAGGAAAACCTCGGATCTTTCTTAGCGGGCAAGTCTCCCTCGGACTATAAATACAAGGGGCATGTAATCGTTTGCAATTAAGCGAAAAGAAATTAAAGGGGTAGCTCCCCAAACAGCTTTTATCTCTCGGCTCTCTCTCTCTCTCGCGCGCCGCCGCCCACGCCGCCCGCTGCCAAGGCCCCGCGGTAGTAGCAGCGGCGGCCCCCGCCTCCTCCTCCTCTAACGCCCTTTGCCCTCTTGCTCCTCGTCATCGTCGGAGCTGATGTACGTCATCCTCATCGTCTCCTACCTCACAATCATCGTCAGCCTACGTCATCTATGTCATCTCGCCGACGATCACCACCGACCAACCTGCTGCCGCCGCCCCCAACGCCGTCGGCAGCCATGTGTCATGCCGGATTTCAACCGGTTCATGACAATATGTCTTGCAGATAACCATCCACTAGAGTAAAAAAGTTGTAACACTGATGACTCAAGATATTGTGCAACGTGTATCAGTCATTCCCACTGATCCTCATGCCGCTGTAGACTTGCCCACTGACGTAGCCAATGCGTTCCATGAATAGTACCTGCAAGAAAGATTTTGGTCATGATAGCCTGCATTAAAAATATTGACAAGGTTTGCAGACTCTAACTCTTCTGGCTGGCCTGGGACTCATGCTTCCATCCTTGCGTATCGGTTTCGTACAGGGGTTGTTTACCAAATATAAATTCATATATTACCTTAGGCATGATGTTGACTCCTGAACCTGTTCTTCTTTGGCTGTTCATAATTAGTATAACTATTGAAATATAAGCGTACCATTTCTTTAGAAAATTGGAAGTGGATCTCTCCCGATCTGATGTAGATGATGGCGCTTGTAGTGTTGAGGAATGTTCTCCCTAGCACTATTGGTGGATCCTGTCCTTCTCCCATGTCCATGACTAAAAAGTCAGTAGGGACATAATGATCATTTATCTTCACGAGATGCGTCTCTAGCAATTCCTTCCGGATATCGGAAGGATTGGTCCGCCATCTGCAGCTGCACATATGTTGGGTAAAAAGGCATTTTACCATATATCATTTCATATGTTACCTTTCCCATTAAGTTGATGTCGGACCCCGTATCGCAGTAGGTGTTGTAGAAATTCCATTGGTTGATGGAGTAGTGTATGGTGGGGACTCCTGGATCATCCAGTTTCCATAGCATTGGAGATCTAAGTAGATGGTTGTTTTCAGAGCATACCTGATTAATCATCGTAACCTTTGTAATTTTGAGCCTTCTTATTTATATTCTTGTTCTTCTTGGCATTGGTCATAGACCACGATGGCATCTCATAAATATATGGTGTTTGTGGTTGAGCAGGAGAGGTAAGTTTCTTGTTTCTAAAATAAAATGTCTACTTTCTCCAATTGACATCAAAATAAATCTTTGCATTGTGGGCGTAGAGGATTGCCTTTGTTGTGTTCAGGAAGGGTCGGCCCAATATAATTGGAGCCTTCTCATCTCCTCCTCTGTTTCAATCACTACAAAATCTGGCGCGTCACGAGTTCCCAAAAGCGATGCAAACATCTCGAAGTATTCCTTTTGGGTAGCACAATGATCGATCACGCAAGCTGCAAGCACATGGATGTATACAATAATGGTTCACTATGAATTTTTTTCGTAGACTACCTTAGGCATAATGTTAACGCTTGAGCCGAAGTCACAAAGTGCATTCTTGAACTCATGTGGTCCTATCTAGATAGTGATGACTGGCATCCCTGGATCTCCTTTCTTGGGTGGTAGGGAGTCGTCTAGCCAATCACTCCTCAGGTAGTCAGTGTGGAAGTGCCCTGCATTATATATATCGACAAGATTTGCAGATTCTACTTTCTCCGGCGGGTCGGAATCTCACTTGGTAGGGTTATTTGAACAGAATTTGCCAGTCGAGAAAGCTGATCTTCTATCATTTTGTTAAAGCTATGTTGATTTTTGATTCTTTGAAGAAAAACTATCCATTCTATCATTTATTGTTTCTAACATTTTATCTTTGGAAGCTAGTTTTCTAGATAAATTTTTCATAGCTTTTCCTTGATTTACAACTAGATCTCTCAAAGAAGGTTGACTAAAATTATTGTTAAAATTGTTACCTTGATAGTAACCTTGGATGCTTGGCCTCTGTTGGTTCCATCCTGGATTCTGTGGAGGACGGTAGTTGTTGTTGTTATTGATATAGTTTACCTCCTCTTTGTTCTCTGGGCAGTTCTTGCCTGTGTGGCGATGTTGCCACATTCTTCACAAGTCATGCGAGAATCGAATTGCATGGATGACCTTTGTTCGGGATCTCTATCCTCAAGTTTCTTCATTATAAGGTCCATCTTGGCAGACAGCGTGTCTACCTCCCTCAGCTGGTGCATTCCACTTGATCTCTTGCGGATTTGACGTTCCTCATTCCAACTATGGTTGGAAGCCATCTTTTCCACAAGTTCAGTAGCTTTGGAAAGTGTGAGTGAAAGGAAAGCACCGCCTGCTGCAGCATCCATCGTCTCACGGGTACTCATGGTGAGCCCATGATAGAAAGTCTACATGAGTAAGCGTTGACACTGTTATAGCATAATATTATAAGTTATTTAACATGAAATAAGGGCTCAAGATGAAGACAAACCTAAGTCTAGGGGTCTAACTAATATAATTCCACGAGTTTTGGTGATACGTGACTTTCAGGAGACTTGATAGATAATTGCGAGAGAAGAATGGAGAAAGTTCGGAATATACAAGACATATAATGACAAGACTTGACCGTGAAGTAACTCAACCCGAAAAGTGGACTAAAACATTCTAGAAGGTACCAGAGAACACCAAAAGGAACCAGAGGCCAAGAGGAGGCAGCCACTTTGGTGGTGGCCGCAAAGCCCATTTCCCGGCCGCCGGTGGGTCCCACTGTCGGCCTCTCCTTTCTAGGTCGGTTTACCACCGACATTGAGGTTGTATCTACACCGTTATTGAAGGTCGGTTTGATCCAAGGGTTCACGTTCATCGCCAAGTACTATATAAGAAGACCGGTGACCCGGGGTGATAACAATTTCATTATCAATTCATTCTCACCAAGTCCAACCAAGTCTAGACCTAAGCCCTAGTTCATCATACTAGAAGTAGCTAGCTAACTAGTTAGTTCTAGTTCAAGATCAAGTTCATCTTGAGTTCCGATAGTCAAGCAATAGCAAGAGCATTGTTCTTCGCTCTTGGATTCGATCTGTAAGTATTATTATTGATACACTATTGTTATGGCTTTGATCTATATAAGTATTATATTCTTATTGTTATGTGTTTATGCTTGCTATTATTATATGTTTAGTTTAGTGAGATTGCTTTATATTTTATGCATGGAATTGTATAGCATCCATATAGATGATCACTATGTGGGTGATAAGCAAATGTAAACGTGGTGTTTATACAACGTTTATACGCAATTGCACCCTATATTCGGGCCGTGTGGTACATCGCGGGAGTGGCGATCCTTTTGAGTCCTTTGGAATCCACCCTCCGAATGTAGGACTAGTCGAGTTTATTATTACGGTAATGATCAAGTTTCATTCTTGGTTGTTATTGGTAATGCTTGCCATGTGTAGAAGTAATCCAACCTTGCCATGATAGCTAGATGTATTGCACTAATTGTAGTATTCATTGACATATGATTAGGAGTATCTTAGGAATATTCTTTCTATTCTTTCTATAACATGCTAATTGCTCGTATGATACTAGTGGCATATGATGATCTTAGACTTGGGTATTTATCATTTATATAATTATCATTATCTTGTGACTTATCCTGTTGAGTTATGTTAGATGCATATGGCTACTCGCATTATACTACCGTAAGTGGATGATCTCATAAGTAAATCACTTCATAAATCATTAGATATCCTCTTTCTCTCTACTTTCCTTAGACTTACCTTCCCCGTGGTAAAATATAAATACGATATTAAGAATCAACACAGTTTTAATAAAATGATAGAATCTCAAATTTCTCAGTTTATCTGTTCCACTAACCACACCGGGAAAGATTCGGGGCAGCCGGAAGAATTAGAAACCGCAAATCTTGTCGATATTTATAATGCAGTCGTTACTATAGAGAGACCTCAGGGAGCTGTTGGCTGGATGACTCAATGCCACCTAAAAAGGAAGATCCGGGAGGCCGGTCATTACAATCAAGATTGGACAACACACATTTGATAATGCTTTATGTGATTTCGGCTCAAGCGTGAACATACTACCCCGGGTAATATATGAAAAGATTTATAGTGAACCATTGTGGAAAACAAATATGTGCTTTGCTTGCTTGCGGATCAATCATTCTCGTTATCCCGAGGGGATCCTTGAAGACGTGTGTGTGGGAATCGGAGGCTCTTACGTACCCGGCGGACTTCTCGTAGTTGTAGACTCTGGAAGAAATGAAAGATCAACAATCATACTTGGTAGACCATTCTTATGCTCAGCTAAAGCTATCATCTACGCAGACAGTGCGAAGATTTGTTTCAACATCAAAGGGAAAAGAGAGAAATTCACTTTCAAGGACAAGGTACGCACCTCTCTTACTTATTCTCAAAATTCCAATCATTATGTTATAGAACCAAAGGTGGAAGTTTACAACAAGAACAGAAGGAGGAATCAGAACAGAAACAAGATGGCACAGCCTACAAAGGTAATGGTAGTAAACAAGGTAAAATCTTATAACGATCATTTACTTCAATCTCCAATGCTTCGTCAACAAGATGATCCAGGTACCCCTAATCCTGCCACGCCACCGAGGTGGGTCCCGCCAATGCTTTCCCGTGAGCAAACCACTCTGGATCACGGGAAAGAGCTTAGCTTTTCCGTGAGCGACTCACGGGAAAGGGGTTTTCCAGAAATAAATTTTATTTCTCTCTCTTTCTTTTTCTAGCATATATATTTTGAAAGTTTGATCATGATAACTTCATAAATACCTTTCCACATACACTCACCATTCCTAATTTGATCCTTGCGAAAGTTTGACCATTATTTCATGTGGTTCTATCTCTATTTGCATTTACTTAAACCGCAACAAAAAATTATAATAATTACAAAAATAATCCAAAAAATTCTCGAAAATAGACATGACACAATATCGAGGTCTATTGCATATAGAAAAAGTTTCGTAGCCAAACCACAAATTGATCGCCACATCCACATGGAATCACTTTGGATCATTCTCAACAAACCCGAAACTTCTACGTAGATGTTGGAGCTTGTGAACATCGTACGTGCCAACTTGTGCGAAACGTTCCCAATTTTTTATCATAGCCTCGGCATAAGATATCATGACATATTATCAAATTTCATGATTTTTTTGCACATCGGTTTATTTTCTAGAATTTTTAAACCACTCAAACAAGGATTAACGTTCATGATTTCGTATTAAGATGTTCCAGATTTCATTATTTTTTTAAATTCAAGGTCTTACGTTGTGTTGAGTATGAGGAATATTCTACTAATTTTTTTCAACAATTTGAAGCACTTGTAGTTCAAATTTGGCCTCATTTCAAAAATTTTCGATAAAAGAGAATAATTACCTAAATATATCAAATAAAGTTAATAATTCACCAAACTTTAATATTGAGTGTCATATGATGTGCAACAAGTGTAGAAAAAGTTTGGAGATGAAAATCCAAAAAAAAAAAAAAATTCTCGTGAGCTTCTTTCCGTGAGCGGGATATACCTCTCACGGGAAAGGGGCCCTTTGCCGAGGCCGCCGTTGTTTGGCCCACGGGAAAGCCACGCTCACGGGAAAGTGTTTCCCGTGAGCTAGACGGAGTTCTCATGGGAAAGGGGGGCACGGAGGGGACGGAGCGGGCTGGGGCTCACGGCGGTTACCTTTCCCGTGAGCCCCGTTCTCACGGGAAAGGAGGGGGCTTTCCGTGAGCTAAGCATCACGGGAAATTAGATATCCCGTGGGTATTTTCTTTCCCGTGATATTTCCTTGTGGCTCACGGGATATCTTGTTATTTCCCGTGATTTTTTCCTCTTAGCTCACGGGAAAGAATTTCCCCACGGGAACGTGTAGAAATCCGGTAGTGATGCTTGTTGACATTTCTTAACGCAATCACAAAAAGATGGATTCAAGACCCAACCTCAGGACGGCGCCAGAAATGTATAATGGTATCTATCTAATAGGTTAGTCTGGATGTGGAGTTAATCTCACATTCCAGCATGGGTTAGGGCAGAGAGTTAAAATAGTTAGACGGAATTAATTATGGTGTGTATGACTCTGCGACATTATCCATGGTGGAGTTAATCTCACCAGGATAGGTACAAAAGGTGTACCACACATTCTAGCATTGCCTACTTAAACTAGTCGTCACCCTAGCAACAACGCTAAGAAATGCGTGAAAGGTATTCTTAATATGTCACTTGAATCTCTTGCAATGATAGTATAATTATGGTATCTCGCAAGCACACGGATGGAAGTACCCATTGTAGCACTTCACCGGGAGTTTATCCGGTATCGTATTTATATTTTACCACGAGGGAAGGGGTAGGCTATGGCTAGGTTGATGATTTAAGTTGATTCATTTGCAAAGTGGTGTAATGTAGAGTAAACCATATGCATCATACTAAACTCAAACTAGGATGAGTCACATAATAAAGATAATAATGATAAATAATAATGATAAGCGCCAAGTCAAAGATCATGGTATGCCACTAGAATGTTTCATAACCGGCTAAATAACATAGTATAGGTAGAGCAAACAGAATATTCCTAAGTTACTCCTACTTATATGTCAATGCATACTACAATTAGTGCAATACATCTAGTCATCATGGTATGAAAGCAATATATCTACAAATGGTGAACATTACTAAGGAAGATCAGGAACAAAGCAAGTCTACCATAGTAATAAAGCTCAACTAGCCCTACATTCGGGGGTAGAATATAAAGGACTCAATGGCAATATCACATCCATGATCTACCACACTTCCTAGAATATAGGGTGATGTCACAGACAAACAATGTATAAACACCACGTTTACACATTGTTACTTAGGGCGCTATACGACTCCTTGCTTGGATATAAAGACAAACATACTAAACTAAATATATAATCATAATAAGCATGGAAACATATAATATAAGAATATAATCATTGAATAGAGCAAAGTCATAGCAATTGTATTCTAAGCAAATACTTACAAAATAGATACAAGAGAGAAGCCACGAGAAGCTCGGCTCCCGCTACTTCTTGACGATCAGGAATCCAAGACAATACTTGACTTTCTCTAGAACTAGCCTAGATAGCTAATGCTCTAATTATGGTGGAACTAGGGCTTGGGATCTTGACTTGGGGTCTTGCTGATGGACTTGGTATGGAGTAGAATGACTTAGGGTTTCACCCAGGGGTTTGGGGGTCTGGTTATATAGCCTCGGAGGATGCACCACAGCCCTTGGATCAAACCGACCTCAATTTGTGGACTAGATTACTCCTCAAAGGCGCTTAGGAACCGACGTCAAAGATGAGGCTGATAGGGGGCCCCACGGGCGCGGCCACCCTGTGAGTCTGCCAGGTGGGCCCCATCTTTTGGGTCGTGTCCTCTGGTGTCTTCTAGAATATTCTTGCATTGGTTTCACATTGAGTTACTTCACGGATAAGTCTTTATGGTTTAGGGCTTGCAAACTCTCGGGCATATTCTGTTTAATCCTCAAAAAATATATAAATCACCAAAACTTCGTGGAATTATGTTTGTCGGGCCCCTAAACTATGTTGATATTCATTTTAAGCCCTTATTTCAGTTTTAAAAGCCTATTAATTTTATGTTATAAGGTATACCAACAACATGTTCCGTGGAAGTTTGTGGGGCTTCGGAAGCAGGCTGCCAAATACTGTCAGCATCTTATCAAAGCCATCTCGACTAATGTTTAGGTCGGCCTTCAACCTTATCAAGCGCCCGATGGCATCCGGTTGAGAAACCTCTCGTGTGCTCGTGAAGGGTTGCCCGGCCGCGCCCAAAGCATTTCATAGAAGTTTCATGCATCTTCCTCCATCTCCTCCATATTATGTGACCGAGTGAAGCGTGCTTGTTAAACATCAACTAACCGATCACGCTACCCCGACATCAGCATCACAAGCCTCAAGGCGTGGCCTCCCACCTCCTCTCTCACACGATGGGCTTCACCATGGTAGGCCCACACATGATAGTTTTTTGTGCATCCATTGTTGAACAACTGTTTACCCATTTTCTCCCTGTTAGCTGCCCTGCCCTCCTATTGACACATCCGGCACACAGACATTTTACTTGAACATATGCTAGAGCATCGTGAAATACAGCCTCAATGAAATCATTGGTCTTGTTCACCCATTCAAGGTCCACATCATACTTGCTTTTCTCCGGCCATCGTATATCCACCGATGGTCCTCCATCCTTTAGCATATGCAAATCACCCAAGAATGTAACCATCAACTATGTCTATGTAAAGGCCGCACTTCTACTATCTAATAGGTGATGATAGGTCCAAATCCCACCCGTGGATGCGTAGATGAGGGGTTAGTTTCAATGCCCCACTCCTCTCCGTGATAGAATTTCGGTAGCACACGCCCGTTGTTCTCCTAATACATGTCTTGCAAGGGAGAGTGTGTATTTAGAGAACAATAGGGAGGTGATGTCGAAACTCGTCTCGAATAGGAGCGGAACATGGAAACTAACCCATCTATGCATCCGCGTGCTATTTAAAAACATGGACAATCCAAAATAGATATTGTCATAGATATGCAAAGATCTGCATACCTCCAGCCGTATCTCTTTCGAATGGGAGACGCCTAGGACGCGATAGAAGAACATGGGACGGGAAGTCGGGTGATTTACCTAGGTTGGCGCCAAGGAAGATGGTAGGGGTCTTCGAGGTACTCCGGCTCGCTTTCGGACTAGCTCTTCTCTAGGAAAAAAAAGACACGGGGTTAGTATGAAATTTTGACGTAACCTTCCCCGCACGGTGAGGTATTGAAACACTGCAATAAAATGCACGGTGCGATGGCCGATAACCACATATATATATATCAACCAACAACATGTATATATATCAACCAACCACCGCCAACCACCACGACCACTCCACTACAACTAGTAGTAGCCAAGTGCGTCACCTTTGATGTCGGGAGCCAAAATCAATGGGACTCCTTCCCTTCTCGGACCGGGCCGGGATGTCGGTACTACGGGTTGGGACGGGACGTTGGGGCTGCGTCCACCTCCTCCTCAATCCTTCCCTACTCGGACCGAGGGGACGGCCGGTGGTTTGGGGCGAGGGATGGCGGGCGTTCTCCTACTCCTCGTTCCCTTCTAGCACCGGGCCGGTGGGGGGGGGGCGGTGGGACGTGCTAGGACAGAGGGGCGGGCGGGATGGCGGGGCGTGCTCCTCCTCCTCCTCCCCTTCTAGCACCAGCCGGCGGGGTATGGTAGGGACGGAGGGGCGAGTCGGCGGTGGGGCGAGGCCGGGATAGAGGGGCGGGACGGGGACATCCGACGGTGTGGGGCGGGGCCGCGTCGGGCGTGGTCCTCCTCCTCCTTCCATTGTACCACCAGGCCCGCGGGCCGAGCAGGGACAGAGGGGCGCGTGGGACGGGGATGGCCGACGGTGTGAGGGCAGGGCTATGCCAGGGCATGCACCTCCTCCTCCTCCTCCTGCTCCTTCCCTTCTAGCACCAGGCCGACGGGATGGGCTGGGACGGAGGGGTGGGTCGGCGCGGCACTAGGATGGAAGAACGGGGCGGGGACGGCCGGCGGTGTGGGCCGGGCCACGGCGAGGCGTGCTCCTCCTCCTCCTCCTCGTTCCCTTCAGCAATCTTAAACTAAAACGTCAATGAAACCTTCTCAAGTTTTTTTTCCAGAGGTTACACAACCATATCACAAGAACCGGACAAGTTTCGTAATTTCCGGACATGGTTTGCTTTTTTTTGAAATTTTAAAACAATCCACCCGCAACTAAACCGTCGTGTTTAGTGAACTCCGCCTTCGATATTTCATGTGCCTCCTTGGATGAGGCCTCACATTACACTCAGTAACAAGAATACCATTTTTCCATTCACCCACCTATTCAAATGACTTGTAGTTCAAATTCGCCTATCGAAAAAATTCAAAAAAAGGAGATATAATTTTAAAATATAGCAAAAAGTACCAAAAAAAATCACAAATTTCGATATGTTGTGAACAGTACTGTAGTAAAGCCATGGAAAAATTTTGGGAGCAAAAAAAAAAAAAAGAAACATTTACCGAGCGCCGGCATGGGAACTCGGCAAAACAGCTCATTGCCGAGCGTCAAGAGGCCGGTGCCCGAGGGCAAGACGGAGGAGTGCTCGGCAAAGTCCACGGCATGAGCGACCATTTCCCTCCGTTAGCCTTTGCCGAGAGCAAAAGTTCCCGAGAGCCGGCGCCTCAGCAATGAAGTCATCGTCACCGAAGCGTTTATTTTCACCGAGCGTCGGAGCTCGGCAAAGGTGTCGGCACTCGGCAAAGCCCCACCTTTGCCGTGCGCCATTGTTAGCCGAGCGCTCGCCCAGTGGCCGTCGGGCAAGGGGAGCACTGCCGAGCGCCCGCGTTTCGGCGCTCGATAACGGATGCGGCGCTCGGCAGCGAGGCTGGCTCCGGTAGTGCATAAATAGGTTATTTCTTAGAGCAGTCTCAATGGAGTATTAATGGTGGTTTCTATCTCAATTAAATGATGTGCCAACTCGGTAAAATGCTGATGTGTCATCAAGAAATAGATTACAAATTTAAGAAAAGGTTTTTCATGGAGAAACCACGTCTACTTTTACCCGAGGCAAGAAGAAACGAGTTTTTCACCGTTGGGAAGTAACTAGCGATTTCTACCTACTTGGGAACCGCTGGCCGCCCGGCCGCTGTGCGAGCTTCGCCCACGCCACCGTGCATGCCCACTAGCCTCCTCGCGCACTCGTCAGTGCCACTGCCCACGCCGCCGCGCCCGGCCGCCTCCATGTGCGCCCTCGCCCTGCTGCTGCGCAGGCTTGCCGACCCCCCTGTGTGCGCTCGTCCCACGCGCCCACGCCGGGGGAGGCGCGCCACCGCCCCGCGCATGCTTGCCCCGCTTCCATGAGCTCTCGCCTGACAGCAGCGCTAGCCCCGCTTCCATGTGCGCTGCATCCTGTGCGGTTGGAAGAGAACAAGAAGAGAGAGATTATTGGAGGGTGGAAAGGATATGTGCGGTTGGGAGAGAACAGGAGCAGAGGGAGAGTACGGGAGAAACTGAAAAAGGGAAAGGGAAAGGATAAATGAAAGAGATAAAAACAGATTAATGTTTATTACTTGAGGACCCTATCTATTGTGGGAGATAGTTTCTATATGTGACGTATTTCTCTTGAAGTGTGCGCATCAATTGGGACTGCCCTTAGCTAGATATAGGTTTCGTATGAGAAAAACAAATTGACCTATTTGCATTGTTGCTTTCTCACAAAACAACAACTCCGTAGCATCTTGCTGTTGTAGTGGTTCATCTTCCTCTTTCTCGGCCCTTCCCTGCTACAGGTGAGAGAGGGCAACTCAGAGGCGACCGGGTCCGGTGTCGCTCTCGGACGGTCCCCCTCCACTCCGATGGCTACTCAGGCGTCGTCGGGGATGGGGAATCGGGTGGGAGGCGGGCGGTGTACATCTTTCCTCCTAGTCCAGTAGATCTAGATAGAGTAGGGTTCGTCTGCCCGCCCGGTGTCGCCCGGCATTGGCCTTTTGATTTTGCTCGCCGTCGTTCTTGGTGGTGGAGCTTCGGGTTTGCTGCCGGGATGTTATTCGGGCGGTTGCTATTTCCTACTGCTGGCATTGGTGCTAGCGGTGGCTGATCTTTTGCTTCGTCCCCTTCCTCCATGGGGATGGTGGCACCTAGTTCCTCCTAGGTTGGGTCACGTTTTTTTTTTCGTTGTTTTCGTTTGGGTCGTGAATGAGGTACGATTTCTATATCCTATGTGCAGTTGGGGTGGAGGTCAATCCACTCCCCTGGCTAGGATTTCCCTGGCTCGTTGACTGTCGCCAGCGATGCCTTTGTTTTGCTTGGCCATACCCCGGCGACGACGGTCGATGTGCCCCAATGGTGATTTCATGCAGCTTTAAAATGCTGGAGGTCTTGTCGGTGGTTCTGGTTTCGAAGCTCAAATTCTGTTCATGGCTTGTCTTCTCCGACTCCCGCGGATCAGGAGGCGGCGCATGCTCGGATGCGGAGATGAAGGCCTTGTGGAGTTTGGATATTTTTTTCTTTGTTCTGTAGGGTCTTCTGTGTAAGATTTTGTAGCGGGAGAAGTATTGGATGCGGACCTACTTGTAATTTCATACTTCTCTAGGGGCCTTAGTGTAATCCGTCTAGGGGTGTGTAAGCTGATTACACACCCCTGGACAGATTACAGTAAGCATGTCCTTATCTTCAATATAATCAGGGCTATTAGCCCTTCCGAAAAAAAAAGTGCACCACCGATTCTTACCATGTCAAGTCATCTCCGTGCATATCATGTCTTGGCAATACATACGGAACCGGTGCCCCATCATAGGAACACTTGAGCCTGTCTGGTCTGGATAGAACATGGCAGTGTGAATCGGTTAGGGATTCCACAAATTGTGGTTTATGACCACAAATATTGAAAGGATGGTGAATGAGACAAGAAAGTAGTAGCAGTTTTTATATTGACTTGGTGCATGAATGTCATACTATTCTCTCTGAAATTTATTAATCAGTTTTTATTTTCTTTTAATTCCAGTGAATGAATTCTTACAATTTTTGTGTCTTATTTGAATATGGAAACAGACATGATATTTTTCTATATCTGTCCCAACTTCCAAGCAAGCAAGAATCTAATTCGAGCCATGCATACATACATTTTTGTGAGCTACACCTTGTTTTAAATAGACGGCTAAGACATTTAGCTTTCTATGTCTCAAAACAGGCTATATCCGGCTATATCTGGCTATATCGGCAGCTAAGACCTAACTTGTACATGAAATATCTTAGCTGAATCCTTCTCAAACAGCTATAGCCGGAGATTTAAAACTATGGAGCTACACCCTCCGTCTGTGGTACCTGCTTGAAAACAAGGTTCGGCCTCATTAGAGAACACCCGGCCTGCAACCAACTAACCACATGTCACCTGCTTCCGTTGCCACCGCTCTCGCCGCCATTGTCGCATGTTGCATCACGGCAGCAGGACGACTTCCCCGGCGGTGCTGCGGCCGGGGTGGCGGGGACACCGTCTCGGCGCAGCAGCCACTTCGGGCCACGACACCGCGTGGTCTCGCCAGGGCAAGTTCGAGCTCGGCCTCTTCAGCCCGGGTGGCTCGCTGCCCGGCCGGTTCTACCTCGGGATCTGGTACAAGAACGTGCCCGTGCAGACCGTCATCCGGGTCGCCAACCGTGTCACTCCCCGTCTCGATGTCGCCTCCGCCGAGCTCCGGGTCTCCCCCCTCCTCCGCAACCTCGAGCTCGTCCGGGTCGGCAGCAGCCCATCCTCTCCCTCTACCACGCCAGCGCCGTGTGGTCGTCAAACTGTCGTCGCCGCCGCCATCGCCGCCGTCCTCCAACGCCGCGGTGATGCGCGGCAACGGCAACTGGTCCTCCTCGACGGCGGCAACTCCAAGAACGTCTTTGCGGGCGAGCTTCGACCACCCGACGGACACGGTGGTGCGGAAGCATGGCTCGGCGAGGACAAGCTCACCGGCGAGTACCGGTCCCTCGACGCCGTGGCGGAACTCCGAGGACCCGTCGCCAGGGATGTTCACGGTCACGGTCGACCGAACAACGTCGGCAGAAGATCGCGAGTTCTTCTACCTGCGAACGGCACACGCGCCATCGGGCGGAGCGGCGTGCGGACGGGCCGCGTGTTCGCCAACCTTCGAGGCCGTCAACAACGTGCTCTTCAACCGGGACGTACCTCGACACGCCGGGCGCATCGGCGTGTCACCAGCGTGCTCACGACAATGCCACCATCACTCGTATGGTCTTGACCTCACCGCCGCACCAAGCGGTTCATCATCGGGTGCCGGTAGCCGCGCGGGCAGATGTTACGGGGCGCGCCACCGTCCGAAGGCGGCGCTTCACGCGCTCTGCGGCGATTTCGGCGTCTGCAACCGGAGGAGCGGCCGCCGTGCGGTGCCCGCGGGATTCGCTCCGGCGGCGGACAAGGACTGGGGACTCAGCGACCGGAGCGCGGGTGCCGCGGAATCGCTGCCGCTGCGGTGTGTCGGCAACGGGGGCAACGCGTCGGACGGCTTCCTCGAGCTGCCGGACATGAAGGCCCCGACGATTCGGTGTCCGCGGGGCGGCGCCGAGACCAAAGCGAGTGCGAGATGGCTTGTCTAAGCAACCGCTCTTGCCAAGCCTACACGTTCTCTGTCGGTGGCTCGCTATGTCGGCACGATGGATTCCGCAACCTTGAGCAACTGTTTCCAGATAATGATACCTCCAGCGGCGGGGGTTCGTCGGCGGCGCCGGCGTCGAGCGTGTACCTCCGGCTGTCGGAATCTGAATTGCAGCAGCTGCGCGGCGGCGGCGATGCCAATGGGAAGAACAGGCACCGGAGGCTGTGGCTCGCCTTTGGCGTCATCATTGGCACACTGGGCGTGTCATCGGCAGTAGCATCAGCGTGGATCCTTGTGTTGAGGATAAGACGCCGGGCTGAAATGGCGAAGCTGCAGAAGAGCTCCTCCTCCCTTGTCGTGTACAGCTACGGCGACCTCCGGTCGGCGACGAGCAACTTCTCGGAGCGGCTGGGCGGCGGAAGCTTCGGCTCGGTGTACCGCGGCGTGCTGAACGACGGACGACACACCCAAGTCCAAATCGCCGTGAAGAAGATGGAGGGTCTCCGGCAGGGCGACAAGCAGTTCGAACGGAGGTGAACACGCTAGGCCTCATCCAGACGTGAACCTCGTCCGTCTCCTCGGCTTCGCTCCTCCGCAACGACGACAAGCTGCTCGTGTACGAGTACATGCCCAACGGCTCCCTGGACTCGTTCCTCTTCGGCACCGGCGGTTCGTCGCCATGCCCAAGCTGGCGTCAGCGCTACGGCGTCATGGTCGGCGTCGCCCGAGGCTGGCGTACCTCCATGGCGGCTGCCGGGAGCGCATCATCCACTGCGACATCAAGCCGGAGAACATACTTCTGGACAAGGATTTCACGCCCAAGATCGCCGATTTCGGGATGGCGAAGCTGGTCGGCAGAGACTTCAGCCGGGCGCTCACCACCATGCGTGGCACCATCGGGTACCTCGCGCCGGAGTGGATCTCCGGCCTACCCATCAGCGCCAAGGCCGGCGTGTACAGCTTCGGGATGCTGCTGTTCGAGCTCATCTCGGGCGCCGCAACAACGCCGGCGTCGAGGGGCACGGCGCCGGCGCCGGCGCCGTAACGGACGGCGGCGACGGAGAGGAGTCTTTGCTGGCGCGGCAGCAGCAGCAGGGGCGACCGTCGTCCACGTTCTTTCCGGTGTGGGCGGTCGCGGACCCGAGGCTGCGAGGTGGCGTGAGCGAGGACGAGCTGGAGCGCGCGTGCCGGGTGGCGTGCTGGTGTATCCAGGACCAGGAGGTGGATCGCCCCGCCATGGCGCAGGTCGTGCAGGCGCTGGAGGGCGTCGTCGACGTCGACATGCCGCCGGTGCCAAGGGCGCTGCAGCACCTCGCCACGCTCACATAATCTCATCGATATCTAGTGCAGGCTATACTGCTAGTACTAGTATAGTATTTCTGGCCGGCTTGAAGTTTTGAGCTGAGCATTATATATTGCTCAAGTTTTGACACCGAAGCCGCAGCTTTGTCGCTTGTCACCACTAGAGTAGAGTACCTTTTTCTCTTTTTCCTCCCAATGTAACAGGATATTCCTAATGTGATATATATATGGTTTCACTTCACTGGCCCCTTGTACATTGGACTTCCTTTTTTATGCTCTCCAGTCTCTACAATTTATTATGGAGCAGTTTGGAACAACAAGAGGTGATGATGTCCAAATTCTTCTATGCTTACGAGTTACATATATGTATTTGATTAATTTTGTTTACAACGAAAGCCCCTGCGTCGTCCTTTTGGTGGGCGGCACGGGCGGCGACCCCAACCAACCCCGCCGCCAGCCACCCCCTTCCAATCCCCTCCCTGCAGCTACCCGAGCTTGCCGACAGGTGGCCGCGCTAGGCAATGAAGGCAGCAGCGGGGCTCCTATTTCCTTTTTCCTCCTGCATCCAGGGTTGCCGATGCCGCTTCCCCCTCGCGCTGCTCCCATGGCGGACCCGACGAATCAGGCCGCGACGGTGCGGATCCGGGCCCTCCATGGCCAGATCTCCTCTCCCCCTACATCGATCCGCCTCTCTTCGGGCAGGGGCGGCTTTGGAGCGCCGGTTCCGGTGGCTCCGCGTCGGTGGGAGCTCGATTCCGGCCATCCTAGCTAGGATTGCGGTGGTGGCAGCTCGGCTTCATGGGTCGCGGTGGTGGTAGTGGCATGGCAGCACTGGGGGGTGGTGGTCGGTGGCGCGTGTTGCAGCTGGTTTGGTTGGCGCGCGGGTGATGGCCGCCGCAACGGCGATGACGGCAGCAGGAGGAAGGTGCGGGTGGAGGCAGTAGTTGTGGGCTGGCTACGTTGGTGGCACTGCGGTGCTGTGGTGCTCCCCGATCCAGATCGGGCGTGGTGTTGTGGTGCTCGAAGGCGACGTCTGTGGTGGTGTCGGCGCGCGACGGTTGTGTGGGTCACTGCCTTCGGGGTGGTGGTGATTGGCGTCGACGTGCGGCGCCCCGGTGGCCATGGTGGGGACTGGAGCTGGTGTTCTGCCGTGGCGCAGTGGCAGCGGTGGTTGTGGAGTCGTCGTCTGCGTGCGGGCGTCGGGTTGCGGTTTGTGCTTGTGCTCCTCTTTCCCTTCGCGACGGCGTTTAAGTGCGACGTCGCCTTGGTGGTGGGGCTGGGGGCTGGCAGGTACTTCGCTGGTGGTGTCGTGCTGGTGTCTTTGGTTGTGTTGGGCTCTTCCAGATAGTATTGTTGCAGTTGAGGTTGGGAGTACGTGGCTGGCTTGGTTGAGAGCGTATGGTGTTGTGCTAGGTGAAAGCTTCCACAGACGCTTTGTCGGTGGTGATGATGGCGACGGCCGTTGGGCGTCGCTTTCCGTGCTAGGGGCGTCATTGGGAGTCGTCATGTTCCTGCAGCACTGAGTCTTTCGGTGAAAACTCTGTCCTTTTTGGACGTGCGATGACGACGCCATTGGCATCATGCCCTCCTTGGAGGCGCCGCATTTGGAGACTCATGTCAGCTGGTGTCAGTGGTGGGGCTTAGTTGGTGGTGCTTGTGCGCAGTGGCTCTGGGGGTGCGGCGGTGGTTGCGGCGGTTGGCTTGCAGGTAAGGGGGTCGCGTGGTGGATGTGGCTGGGGACCTGTGGCGTTGGGGGGATGGTCCTTGTCTATGTCGTCCCTCCCCTCTGGACTTTGGCGGCGGCTACGACGCGGCGCCGAGGGAGGACGGGCTTTGGCATGGTGACTTGTTGGCGGGGGTGACGCAGCTTCGGCTGCTTGCATAGCTGGCGCGTCGATCCTCTCCGGTGGGGCTTTTGCTAGGGTGTGGCAGCGACGCGTGGGTCGTCGTTTTTCCTCTTGTGTGTGGAGCTAGTGAAGTTGGCGGAGGCGCCTGCTGCTGCGTGTCGATGTCCCAATCCGACCAAGCGGTATTGATGGTTACTCGGTTGATGCCCCAATCCAACCGAGTGGAGCGTTCATGTTTTACTTATTTCCATCTATCTGGGTCGCTTGTTTGGTTTGTGTGAGTTGTTGGTGTCAAATGGTTGCTTGTGTCGATGACCCAATCCGACCGAGGGGTTTCAGGCTTGTGTCGATGTCCCAATCCGACCAAGCAAGGAGTTGAGTGGGCGCTAGTTGTGGCGCAAGTTGAGTTAACTTGGTACCTAGGTACGTAGGTGGAGTAGGGTACCCTCCAAAATCGTATGGTTTTTCTGGCCTGGTTTCCGGTCAAAAAACTGGGCTGACACTTGTCTCTTCCTTTATTCTATTAAAAATCGCGACAAAGCTTTTGCCGTCCCTTTAAAAAAAATTTGTTTAGCGTCACTTTATCATCGCTAGTATACAGTGCACGTGCCAAAGCTGCGACATCATTTAATCAGCAGTTTTGAGCAAATTTTGATTCGATGTTCCATATTTGGGCTGGGCTTCTCAACGGGCCAGGTCCTCCGCCAGGCACATGACGAGGCACCGTGCGTGGGCCTGGTGAAGGCTACGTTGTGGACCTCGCACGGGCCAAAGCCTCGTCATCCTTGCAGCCGCTCGACTAGTTCGTGTTTTTTTAAATATAAAGGACTTATTCGTGTAGAATCATGCTTCATGCTTTGCTGATACATCACCGATCTCTTTATTTTTTATATTGATTTAAATCCCACATCATCGTTCTTGGCCTTCACTTGTCGGGTAAATTATATGAAAAAGGTGTGGTTGCACAAGTTTCTCTGTAAAAAACAATTCGAAATTTTTACATGTCAGAAACTAGTGCGTGTATATTTTTGAGTTCAAGGGTCTATGGTCCGGCCTTTCAATTGATATCAAAAGACCACGGAGTGTTTCCCAAAAAAAAACTCTAGCTGCCACGCTAGGCCAAACTGGGCAAAGACTAACCCCGATACAAAAAAAAACTCTAGCTGCCACGCTAGGCCAAACTGCGAGTGCAAATGGATATCCACCTCCAAACAACATCCATCCAATTAAATCCACAGCTAATATGATCCATTTATACTTTGGATTATCCAAATCCACTTCCAGCTGGAGATACGAGGCTATAAGCCTGAATGTGCTACTGAAAAAACTATTACATCATAGCAATCTCCAGGGATGACCACCGTGCAGCTAGAGTACGCCAGTGCTCTCGAGCTTGCATGCATCAGATGCCGCCTTCTGGAATTTCAACTTTTGTTCCAGTTCATGGGGAGCCAGTGTACCATCCCAGCCTCCCTCTTGATTTTGTCGGCATAGTCCAGGAACTGATTCTTCTTGTCTGCGAGGGCAGAGAACTACCCAATTCACTAGGAGACCATAAATCTTGAAGAAAACTATATATCCATACTTCTCCAGCCAAGCTGTTGGAAACACATTTCATTTCCAAGATCCTAGATAGACCAAATAACAGCAGAAGATATCATGTTAACAAGGCAAAACATCTTGTTACTTAACCAATGTCTACCAATGTCCAACATACTGCTTCCTATCAGATAATTTACAGCGTTTGGCCACGACACACTCAGAATAAGTGATGAACACTCTTTCTCAGAGCAAAACAAACAAGTATCATCATCTACTTTTCTCCTTTTAGCTAAATTGTCTTTTGTGAGGGTTGTGTTATTGATGACCAGCCACAAAATGAAATGCACACATGGTGGAATTTTAAGGCTCCATACTGCTGGGACATGGACAACATTAATACATCTAAAGTTGATGATTTTATATAAAAACTACGAGGAGTAAATAGCATAGGATTTATTCCCAAATCATTTCATCCTCGGTCCCAGAAAATTAATAGTGGAGACTAACTCTATTATTTCTAACCAGTTCTGGTATTGATTATTAGTCACGGTTCTTCTAAAAGTACACTTCAGATCAGAACCATCCCACAAATCTGCTATGGGTTTACCTTTTTCATTCACAATTCTATATATACACGGTAAAATTGAATAGCTAAACAGGAAGAACCCAACCAGTTATCCTCCCACAGCCTAATTTTCTTCCCATTACCTATTTTCCATATATATCCCATATTGGCAGCAGGAGTTTGACAACAACATGAAGGTGGACAAACAGCCCTTCCTAGTGAGCATGGTCTCCTTCTCTATGAATATGGTGTCTGCAAACGGTCCCAAGGATAAGGGCAAGAGGAAGGTGCTGACCTCTAACAGGGCAAAACAAAGCGGTTCGGTAGACCCTAGTCGGCAAGTCACCAGTAAGGAGCTCCAGCAACATATGGTTCGGTTCCCAAATAGCCGAACTGAGAAGGGTGAGACCTCAAAACCTAGGGTTACTTCACGTATACTACTAAACAAGTGGTAGAGGCAGCAAGAGAAGCAGTACCGCAGGGATCAGCAGCTTGCAGAAGAGCGGCAAAGGTACGAGGAGGAGATGTACCGCTTGGAACAAGAGGAATACATGCGAGAGCAAGAGGAGTCTCACTGGGATTGTCCCTTCTTTAGACACTGCTGGAATGAAGGCTTAAAGTTGCCTGCTGGAAACAACTATTCCGAATGCAGTGAGCAATACTTCAGGTATAGACATGCTCGAGTCAACCGCCCTCCCATCCTAGAAATACTGGGGGCATGTTCCCCTAAGGATGATCGGCGCTTAAAAATGGAGGACAACAGGTCTCATAGTGGCAAAAGGGTTGCAGATCAAGCATGGCCTGATTATGAAGACTATGAGGACTATGATGACGAGGAACTTCCTCAGGAGTATGTATGGCAGATGGGACAGTGGTGCCCTCCAGGGCTGAGAATGAGTCAAAAGAGAAGAGTACAGCGCCTGAGGAACAAGGAGCTCAAGGAAGAAGCAGCTGAAAGGAAAAAGCTATGGCGCCCGAAGAAAAAACCTGATGAAACCGAACATTCGGCTGATGTGGGCATGGTTTTCTATCTGCCACCAGAGTTCATGGCTCCTGTAGATCAAGAAGATGCTTATTCAGATGAAGAGTCCTAATCTGATTTTGATAGCAAAGAGATGGTTGATCTCTTGGATTAGTTAGTCTCTCTACCTGAAGGGATATGTCAATGGGAAGCCTCTAACGAAGATGTTTATGGATGGAGGCGCTGCTATCAATGTCATGCACTACACGACCTTCAGTAAGCTGGGGATGACTGAAGAGGATTTGCTGAAGATAAACATGATTCTTAGGGATTTTGCTAGCATTCCTTTAGACACCCATGGAGCCATGCATGTTGAGTTAATGATCGGCTCGAAGACATTAATTACTACCTTCTTTGTTATTGACAGCAAAGGATCATACAACTTGCTTCTTGGGAGAGATTGGATCCATGCCAATTATTGTGTTCCTTCCACCATGCACCAGGTTCTCATACGGTGGAATGGCGAAGAAGTTGAAATTGTTCAAGCCGATGACTCGGTGAGCATCTCCGCTGCTGAAACCTCGTTCTGGGAGTATGATGGTGTAGAGTGCTTCTCAGGCAGGGAGTGGAAAGAAGGAGGTCTTGTTAATGCTTTTTACCTAGATCAAGAGCCGATCGAAGCAGTCGACTCTCATAGTAATATTTAATGGAAAACCCAATCGATGGCAACAAAGGGAAGCTAGGGCATGGTTTTATGTCGGCTGATAAATTGGAATAAGTGGATATAGGTGATGGTGACAAGCCAAGGCCGACATACATTAGTGCCCAGCTAGATCAAGAATTCAGATTAAAATTGATAAATCTTCTCAAAGAGTTCAAAGACTATTTTACTTGGGATTATTCAGAGATGCCCGGATTAGATCATTCCATTGTTGAACATCGATTATCCATCAAACTAGGTTATCGCCCTTATAAACAACCTCTTCAAAAAAAAAAAATGAAGGGCGGTATTGGCCGGCGTGAAGAAAGAGATTGAAAGATTATTAGAAGTAGAATTCATTCAGCCATGTAGATATGCAGAGTGGATCTCAAGCATTGTTCCCATCTACAAGAAGAATGGAAAGATGAGGGTTTGTATAGGTTTCAGAGATCTTAACAAAGCCACACCTATGGATGGATATCCTATGCCATTCTTGCCGATTTCTTTGGTAGATCTTTGTTGCTAGACATGAGGTTATCGGCTTTATGGATGGGAATGCTTTGGTTACAACCAAATCTATAGCCATTGGGGATATTTCAAAGACAAACTTTTTCGGATGCCCAGGCCATATTGGTTTGTTTGAGTGGATCGTCATGACATTTGGTTTGAAGAATGCTGGTGCAACTTACCAGAGAGTTGTCATGCCCCACTTTTAATGGGTCATTAATTACACGTATTAGTGCCAGGATCAAGCGCTAATACGTTTTATAAGACAAGAGTGGACACTGATTTATTTATAAAAAGTGCCGAAGCTTTTATTGATAGGATAAATAAGGTCTTACATAAGTGACTCGAGGGTCACTATCTTAGAGGTTACACAACGGTGGATAAACTTAAGCCATCTTTGTGGCTAATTATTTATTTATCGAGTGCGCTCACAAGCATAGTGGCTCCTATCATGTCACACCCACAAGCAACTTGAGCGTAGTCGAAACCCTAGTGTCAACATCCCGGTCCTAGCAACTCCAAAGGCGTAAACGTCTAATCATCTGCATTGCCTTATCGTGGTCATCATAGCGAAGTCCCCATCCTGGGCCTAACTCGGGAAAAATTAACAATGGGTGAGTACAAAAGTACTCGGCAAGTCCACACCTGGGGGTTGGTGGTTATTAGGGGTTTGGGCCCTAACAGAGACTCTAAAACTGCTCTCGCTAGTTCCCAATTAGCTTATATAAGATTATCATCAACAACAAGCACAAACGGTTAGTCAACAATAGTATGAAAATCTAATCATAGATGATCTGGCCTAGCATTTGCCCATGCCAAGTGAAGGGTCGAGATGGGGACTAGAGGGGGGGTGAATAGTCCCTTTTCAAAACTAATCGCAACGGCTAACCGAAACAATGCGGAATTAAACTTATCGGTCTAGCCAAGACTTCACCCCTCTAACTAAGACTCTAAATCACCTCACAAAAGATCCTACACAAGAAAGGTGAGGTGACAAGCCTAGCTTGAGCTCCTAATCAAATCTAATGCAAGGTCACACAAACCTAAGCACTAGTACTTCAAGCACAAGAGAGCTCCTACACAATTCTAGTAAGCGCAAGCACAAAGCCCCTAAGCTCACTAGATGCACAATGGACAAGGCAACACACGCCTAACCCAAAGGCTCAAATTACCTAGCTACACAAGCTAAGCAAAGTAACTAAACAAGCTACACAAGCTAGATAGTTACAACTACTCTACTCAAGCACAAACACAATGTATATATGAATGTAAGAACAAGGCTTGAGATGAAGAGATTGCAAACCACCACGAAGTGTGGACACAAGATGACACCGGTGATTTTTACCGAGGTCTCGGGAAGCTTGCCAACTTCCCCTACTCCTCGTTGTGTCGACCAACACTTTAGTGGTTCCACGGTTTGGCGAATCACCCGGTGATGATTCTCAAGCTTAATGGCCAGTGCCAAATCCCACAGCTGGGAGCTCGATCGAGACCCTCACACAGTGTGAGTTCTCTAGCCAATCCCTCAGAGGGCACCGTGTGAACCCACACACAAGTGTGGTAGCTCAATGACACGCTCCACTAGAGTTGCTCTTCACACGATCCCCCCGCGAGGTGAGCACGAACCTCTCACAATCTCTTCTTCGGAGCACCGCACAAGCTTTCCTTGCGTGCTTCACGAAGTCTCTTGCCACCAAGTCGTCTAGGAGGTGGCAACCTCCAAGAGAAACAAGCACACCGGCTTGCAACACGATCACCTAGTGCCACGAACGCGATCTCGTCAACGCAACGCACTAGAACTCGATCTCTCACTCAATCGGATGAACGATATCAAGCATATGTGAATGGGAGGGCTCTCAAGCACCACACAACAAGCCACAAAGGCTAGAGTGTGCTCAAGCAACCAGCCAAAGCCGGCCACCCCATCTATTTATAGCCACAAGCCAAAATAGAGCCGTTGGGGTGCTTTCAGGCGTTGGACGGGACGCACCGACCGGACTCACCACCGAGTCGGTCCGGCGTCGGTCGCTCCCTTCCGGCGTCGGTCGAAGCGGACAAGGCCCTGGCCCCACGGTGACAACCCGGAGCATGCTTCCGGTGCATGCGTCCGGTCAGCACCGGATGCGTCCGATCGAGGTTCCGGTCGCAGCGTCCGGTCAAAATAGCCGAAACAAGCTTTCTGCCAGACGCACCCACCGGAGCGTCCGGTCGGAACATAACATGCTTCCGATCGGTGCGTCCGGTCACCGTTTTCGGCGAAAACTTCACCGAAACACCGACACCTTCTCTTCGACATGCTACCCATCAAGTATACCAAACTTGAGCACGAGGGATAGCATGTTTTCACCACCAACTTGCATCCGGCGCAATAGAAAATATGCAACTCATTTTCTCGAAAGCGCCGAATCCCGCCGAGCTTGCGAATGTGCCAACACCACCAAGTGTACATCACCATGTGCAAGTGTGTTAGCATTTTCACAATCATTTCAAAGGCCGGGTTAGCTCTTAGCACACCACTCCATCCTAACACATGCCAAAGTTAGATCGCTCAAGTGGCACTAGATGACCGATATGCAAACAAGTTTGCCCCTCTTGATAGTACGGCCATCTATCCTAAATCCAGTCATAAACTTCTCTAAGCTCCTCATGACCGGTGAAATGAAATGCCCTATAGGTTATACCTTTGCCTTGCGCATTTCCATTCCGCTTCATCTCCAAGTGTCGATGCAACACATGCACCAACACGATCAACAATGATATGATCCATTTCATATCATCACATGTCCTTCTTGATCCATCGATCTTGACCTCACTTGCTCTTCACCGTTGCGTTGGTCCATCGGCGCCAAGTCCCTCGACTTGCCCTTCACACTTGCAACCGGTCCATCAAGCCAAGCCTCGTCTTGATCTTCACCACCTCGGTCACATGACTCCATGTCATGTTTCATATGCAATAAGCTCCTTCATTGCACCATCACGTGTGAACTAATTTCCTGTGTATAATCTCAATCACACATATTAGTTCACCTAATGTTGACACTCAATTAAAAAAAACCACAAGGGACCTTTCACCAAGGACGTGGCTATTCGAATAGATTTTAATATAAAAACTCTGCAGAGGTTGTACAAATTTCCCCACACGATGAATCAGCTCCTTCCATGATCGGTGGTCAGAAAAGATCCAACGAGACCTCGTACCCGCTCGGATGCCTCCTAGGTTTCGGTATATCTTCTACCAAAGGTTTCTCGGGGGTTGGGAATGGGAAGGTCACTCAGCATCCCATTAGCACTCAGCATTTCGGAAGATCACTCAGCATCCGTCAACTTAATAATTCATATACGATAATAACATTGCGCCAAAAGTTTTACGTGGAGGATCACTCAGCATCCACGCCAACCGGACCATGGGGCCACTCTCCCCATGTCTGCTCCCGATATCCCTTCTGCCTACCACCGGCCACCTAGGCATACAATATACCTTGACCTAACGGGGTGTGAGTTCAAGTCGTCCCATCCCGACGTGTGGCTGTACGTGATGTCTCACTAGGTAGATGGTCTATGAACCGGTCCTTAGGGGAGGCAAGTATCTCTCCGCAGGAACCCTCGGTTCTCGAGTCGTGTTAGCCCACCTCCATGTAGACTAACACCACCCACCTCTTTTGTTGGTCAGGCTCATTTATTATTATTATATCTTTACTTATAATTAAACATTATGAACACATCGCTGATAACCCCTCGCACATAGCATCATCATTATCTCAAGCACACAGCTTATTACGCACTTAGCTTAGAATCGAGGTTATCATCGCATGTGTAAACATTCACTTGATTAACACATCATGTATATAATTATTGCATGATTAAAGGTTAATTAATTAGGTCATGATTAAGGGGGGGTAAGGACTTGCCTTGGTTGTTTACGTCATCAGGCTCCGCGATGTAATCAGGGTTGTAATTCTCCTGATAAAGGTCCTTGTTGGCTACTTCCACGTTCGGCGAGATTATCGAATAAATATTAGGGCAAATGAATAGCGATAAAAGACACCATGTGATAATGAGTGAAATCATGATAAACAGATAGAGTACGATTTTAGAAAAAAATACTGGAAGTGGTTTGACCTAAATCGGAGTTACGGATCGGAAGTTATGATTTTCCGAAGTTTAAATAATAAACCTCGTGGGATTTTTATGTCAATATTTTATTAATGGAAAAATATAATAAAAATCATGACAGTCATCTCCACATAATCTAGTTTATTTACATATTTTTCGGAATTTTTTCGACACTCGGAAAATACATTTATAACATTACGTGTACATAATCAGGGTGGACTTAGCAATTCTGCCCTAGTGTACCCACACCGTGAGTTCCTCCCAACGGCTGACCAATGGGCCCCGGTCGGGCCCACGTGGCGCATAAGCGAGGGGAAAACGGTGGTGGATGGAACGGACACTTGGCGGCGTCCGGTTGGTCAACCCTTTGAGGTCGTTACGACGGTTGGCGGCGTCGTCGTCGTGTCGGCCCCCCGCCCGTTGCCCCTGGGCGGCGGCGCTCCACCGGATTCCGCCGGAGTGGCTCGGCGTCTTGCCGTAGCTCGCCGCGATGGGGGCGTAGGTCCTCGACCTCTCCCCCGAACCCGACGTGTGTCTCGGGCGGCGCAGAGGGTATCCCCACGGCGGCATGCATGCTTGGCGGCGGTGCGCCGGTGGTGGTGGTATACACCGCAATAGAGGGCAATAATCGTGGGAAATGAAAGGGGAGGGAGTAGGGAGGCATACCGAGCCACGAAGTCGACCGGTGGTGACCTTATTTGGACGGCGGCGCTCAGACCTTGCACGGCGGCGGCGGGATCCCAATTTGGGGGAAATCCGGTCGTGGCCGGATAGGGGGGGATTGGCGAACCGGCACGAGCACCTTGTGTTCTAGCTCCCAGCCGGAGCTTGTGGTGCTCGGCGAGGTCGGATGGAGCACCCATTGGGGCTATTTATAGCCTCGCCGCGGTGGGCGCCCCCGGCGGCCTTCCCCGATCTTTTCCGGCAGAGCTGCAACGCGCGCGTGGTCCTTGCCGCCCACCGTCCTTTCGGTCGTCGTCCCCCGTGAGCTAGCTGGCCGCGGCGGTCACGTCGAGGTACAGCTCCGGTGAGCCGGGCTGGCGGGTGCGGTCACATCACGGTAGTAGGCGAACGGCAAAGCGGGACCGTCGTTCGCGATGCGGACGCGGACAGCCTGTCCCGGTCGGTCCTCGACTCTTGCCCCGGCGTGGCGTGGCACGTGCGTGTCGCCCTGGGCCCTCGTCGTTCGCGCTCTGTTGCTGTGTCATGGCGGAGCTCGCCGGCAAGCTCAGTTGGCTCGCTGTGCGGCGGTCGTCGCCGGCGCTATGCGCCTCGGGTGCGGTGTCGAGCCGGCTGCTAGCGTTCGTCCGTATCGCGTGGTGCCCGTGCTCAACTGTAGGCTCGTCAACGTCGCCCGGTGACTTGGTACGGCGAGGGGGGCAGCGGGGTCCCGACGGGACTGTGCCGTGGTCGTCGTCTCCAGGGAGGGGACGAAGCTGACGACCGGGCCCCATGCGTGTATCATCGAGAAAGAGATGGGCCGCGGGCTGTGGCTTGGTGGGCTTAATTCCCCGGGCCGGCCCGCTCGGTGGGAGAAGAAAAAGAGAGGAGGAGAGAGAAGGGGCATTTGGGCCGGTTGCTCACTCTTTCTTTCTTTTATTCTTTCTTTCTTTTCTATTTCTTCTCCTTCCCTTCCTTTCTAATTTCTTTCTCCTTTATTTCTTTCCCCTTTTATTATTTCCCAAATATTTGTCAACTCCTTTTGGGACTAAGAAAATGAAATATAATATTTTATGTATTCAAAAATTCAAGGAGAAAGAATTTATTATTCTAGTCCTCAAAGTTTTTCAATTAAGCTATAAAATATTATTAAGGTGGCAAATTAAATCGAGATTTTCAAAAAGTTTGAATTTTTAGCGAATTTTAAAAATAGCCAAAATTCGGGGTGTTACAAACCTACCCCCCTTAAGAGAATCTCATCCTCGAGATTCCCGCTGTTCTTCGGACACCAGGGTTTAGCGGGTGCTAGGCATCGCTCTAGTGCGCGAATTACGATAGGGATCGGCTAGTAACGCCGCTGAACTAAGCGATCGACTATGAACGATGCAAGGTGTCGGAATCAATAACATGGGTGCAGGGGTAGTTTACTAGAAACTCACCATAGGTAGCGTCTGGCGCTGCCTGCATGTCCTCTGTGTGGACTTGATTCAGACGGCCTTGGCCATAGCTTGGGGCATTTCTTGGTGTGCCCGAGTTCTGAGAGGTGTTGCGTACTACTCTAGAGGCGGCGGTCCTGTTGCTCGCAACAGATGAGGCAGGGGCACTTTTGGGGTATATGATGGGGCAATTCACAATGCGGTGGCCTGGTTCTCGGCATCCATAGCAGATCTGTTCTCCTATGAGGCCTCCCTTTCTGAACCCATTGTTGTTGCTATGACTGTTGCTGACGTTGCTGCTACGGTAGTTGTTGTTGTAGCTGTTTTCTGGCGCTCGGAACTGCGTAATTGGCTGGAATCTTGGTGGTGCACTGTTGTAGGAGTGAGTCTTCTGCATCTTCCCTGGATAGCGTCCTTCCGGTACTATGGTCTTGCGTTTCCTCTCTCGTTCTGTCCTCATCTTTTCTTCTTCTATTATGATGGCCTTGTTCATCATGGTGTTGAAACTAGTGTACTCGTGGCCTGCTACTTGTTCGCGTAAGGCGTCGTTAAGTCCTCTAGCAAAGCATTCCATCTTCTTCTTCTCGGGGTCAACCTCGTCCGGTGCATAGCGCGCTGGCTTCATGAACTTGCGAATGTATTGGGGAACAGTCATGGCTCCCTGCTTTATTTCGCGAAATTCCTCGGCCTTGATGCGTATGATACCTTCCGGAATGTGGTAGCGACGAAATTCTTCCATAAACTCTTCCCATGTGATCGCCTGTGGGTCTTCTACTGCCTCCTGGTAGTTGTCCCACCATTCGCTAGCTGACCCTGCGAGTTGATGGGCGGCTAGGATAACCTTTTCTTCTGGGCTTGCCCTAACTGCGTCCAGCTTTTTAATGATTTGGCGCGACCAATCGTCCCGCGCTAGGGGGTCATCCCCATCATGGTTGAACGTAGGTGGGCGTAGTCGCATAAATGCTGCCATTTTCCCGTGTCCATTCTCGTTGTCCCTTCTTCCTGCTAGCTGTTCCAACAGTTGTGTCTGACGATCCATCCCTTCTGCCAAATTGGGTAATGGTGGTGGTGCTTCTTCATTTCCTCTAATTTTGGTTCACTTCGTTCTCATCTTCATTGCCCCGGTTGCGCCTAGGTTGCCTACCCCTGTTGTGCCTGTTCCTTGGAGGTACGGCTTCCTCCTCATGGTGGTCCATAGCTGTGGCTCTCTCGCGTCGCTCACGGATCCTGCTAGACCGTCTTTCCATCAAATTGCTGTGGTAGCAATAAGTGTAAGATGGTGTTCGCGGATCAAAAGAAGAGGCAAATAGCAATAAAATCCAATAAAGGCCAATAGGTTAAGAAACACGAAACGTTCAACACATCTCAATAGTCTTTACACACGACACAGGGTGCATCATACATAACAACTATTAAGACATCGCGAAAACATGCGAACACTACTGACATTGACACGATGCTACGCTAAGTCTGCCGTGACAATGACTGCTTGCTACAATTTTATTTATTTATTTTACTGGATCTGTAGGCTGCGGGAGGTTCCATAGTCTCCTAGCGCTGGTGTGCTAGCACTTAGTATCCTTGTCTTGGATATTTTGTTGGTTCTGTTTTCTGCTGACAGTTGCCTACGACTGACTCCTTGGTCTCAATTGACTTCGGGTCGGTCATAGATTCAGTTGGTACATTTCCATTGGGATTGTAGAAAGGCTGGTGGGGATCATAAGTTGGCACTATATGAGTGGCATTTGTGGCAATCCATCTTCGGGTGTTGGTGCTTCTTCCTCGAGGTGTCCTTCTGGTCTGTCTCTTCTTGTGTATCTGCTGCTGGACTCTGCTAAGCTCCTGCTGACACTGTTCTAACTCCTTCTTCAACTGGTACAGATCTCTTGCAATCTGGTGTGCTTCCATGGTTCTTCTGTCTACCTCGGCTTGCTTCTCGTGATATTGGCATACCCATGCTCGTATCTCGTTCTGTTGGCTCTCACACAAGGTGTCCAGATGGTGTAGGTATCTAATAGTGAATACCTTGATGTACCCTGGCACTCTTGGGTCGATCTGGCATAGCTCGTGTACTTTGTTGCGCCAAGTTGGGGTAGTTTGATCTGGTGCTGGAAGGTACTTGGCTGGTGTGTGCTCCACTTCTTCTTCAAAAATGCCACAATAATCTGCTAGTGCGGTGCGTGCCACCTTTTGTGTAGTATTCCACTACCTTCTACCAACCATGGTGTACCGACGTGCATGTATTGCAGACAGAGCAGGATGTTTGTTCACGTGCATTCGCACTTTACACTTTCGCACTCCCGCATCATTGTACTCCATAATATAGTACATGGGAGGCTTAGTGTGGCCCAGTCGCTGGAGTGTCTCCCATAAGAGATGGGGAAAACCTTCCTCAACAATGCAGTTTGATTGCGCCCAATTTCCCTGAATGGGACCTTCCATGGCTGCAAAAACACTTCCGTAAGTTTGGATCATTTTTGCACATGAAAGTTCAAGAGCAATTTTGGGTGTGTGTTTATCTTTGGTTGTGTATCCGGACCTAGGGTTTCATCCTACGGTCAAGCTCGGCTCTGATACCACTCTGTCACGCCCCACTTTTAATGGGTCGTTAATTACACGTATTAGTGCCAGGATCAAGCACTAATACGTTTTATAAGACAAGAGTGGACACAGATTTATTTATAAAAAGTGCCAAAGCTTTTATTGATAGGATAAATAAGGTCTTACATAAGTGACTCGAGGGTCACTATCTTAGAGGTTACACAACGATGGATAAACTTAAGCCATGCTGTGGCTAATTATTTATTTATCAGAGTCTGCTACAGCGCATAGTGGCTCCTATCATGTCACACCCACAAGCAACTTGAGCATAGTCGAAACCCTAGTGTCAACATCCTAGTCCTAGCAACTCCAAAGGCGTAAATGTCTAATCATCCTGCATTGCCTTATCGTGGTCATCGTAGCTGAAGTCCCCATCTGGGCCCAACTTTGGGAAAAATTAACAACGGGTGAGTACAAAAGTACTCAGCAAGTCCACACCTGGGGGTTGGTGGTTATTAGGGGTTTGGGCCCTAGCAGAGACTCTAAAACTGCTCTCGCTAGTTCCCGATTAGCTTATATAAGATTATCATCAACAACAAGCACAAACGGTTAGTCAACAATAGTATGAAAATCTAATCATAGATGATCTGGCCTAGCATTTGCCCATGCCAAGGACGTGGCTATTCAAATAGATTTTAATATAAAAACTCTACGAGAGGTTGTACAAATTTCCCCACACGATGAATCAGCTCCTTCCATGATCGGTGGTCAGAAAAGATCCAACGAGACCTCGTACCCGCTCGGATGCCTCCTAGGTTTCGGTATATCTTCTACCAAAGGTTTCTCGGGGGTTGGGAATGGGAAGGTCACTCAGCATCCCATTAGCACTCAGCATTTCGGAAGATCACTCAGCATCCGTCAACTTAATAATTCATATACGATAATAACATTGCGCCAAAAGTTTTACGTGGAGGATCACTTTCGGCATCCACGCCAACCGGACCATGGGGGCACTCTCCCCATGTGCGCTCCCCGATAGCCCTTACGCCTACCACCGGCCACCTAGGCATACAATATACCTTGACCTAACGGGGTGTGAGTTCAAGTCGTCCCATCCCGACGCGTGTGGTGGGCATGACGTGATGTCTCACTAGGTAGATGGTCTATGAACCGGTCCTTAGGGGAGGCAAGTATCTCTCGCTAGGAACCCTCGGTTCAGTCGAAGTGTTAGCCCACTTCCATGTAGACTAACACCACCCACCTCTTTTGTTGGTCGGGCTCATTTATTATTATTATATCTTTACTTATAATTAAACATTATGAACACATCGCTGATAACCCCTCGCACATAGCATCATCATTATCTCAAGCACCACGACTTATTACGCACTTAGCTTAGAATCGAGGTTATCATCGCATGTGTAAACATTCACTTAGATTAACACATCATGTATATAATTATTGCATGATTAAAGGTTAATTAATTAGGTCATGATTAAAGGGGGTAAGGACTTGCCTTGGTTGTTTAAGTCGTCGGGCTCGCGATGTAATCGGGGTTGTAATTTCTCGATAAAGGTCCTCGTTGGCTATTTCCACGTTCGGCGAGATTATTAAAAAAATATTAGGGCAAATGAATAGCGATAAAAGACACCATGTGATAATGAGTGAAATCATGATAAACAGATAGAGTATGATTTTAGAAAAATATTGGAAGTGGTTTGACCTAAATCGGATTTACGGATCGGAAGTTATGATTTTCCGAAGTTTAATTCTAGATAATAAACCTCGTGGGATTTTTATGTCAATATTTTATTAATGGAAAAATATAATAAAAATCATGACAGTCATCTCCACATAATCTAGTTTATTTACATATTTTTCTAGAATTTTTCTGACACTCGGAAAATACATTTATAACATTCTCGTGTACATAATCCGGGTGGACTTAGCAATTCTACCCTAGTGTACCCCTAACCGTGAGTTCCTCAGCGGCTGACCAATGGGCCCCGGTCAGGCCCACGTGGCGCATAACGGAGGGGAAAACGGTGGTGGATGGAACGGACACTTGGCGGCGCCGGTTGGTCGACCCTTGGCGTCGTTACGAGCCGGTTGATGGCGTCGTCGTGTCGGGCCGGTCGTCCGTTGCCCTGGCGGCGGCGCTCCGCCGGATTCCCACGGAGTGGCTCGGCGTCTTGCCGTAGTTTCGCCGCGAGGGGCGCGTTAGGTCCTCGACCTCTCCCCGAACCCGACAGCGTGTCTCGGGGCGGCGGCAGAGGGGTATCCCCACGGCGGCGGCATGCTTGGCGGCGTTGCGGCGGCGCCCGGTGGTGGTGGTATACACTGCAATAGAGGGCAATAATCGTGGGAAATGAAAGGGGAGGGAGTAGGGAGGCATACCGAGCCACGAATTCGACCGGTGGTGACCTTATTTGGACGGCGGCGCTCAGACCTTGCACGGCGGCGGCGGGATCCCAATTTGGGGGAAATCCGGTCGTGGCCGGATAGGGAGGGGGGATTGGCGAACCGGCATGAGCACCTTGTGTTCTGGCTCCCAGCGGAGCTTGTGGTGCTCGGCGAGGTCGGATGGAGCACCCAGCGGGGCTATTTATAGCCTCGCCGCGGTGGGCGTCCCCGGCGGCCTTCCCCGATCTTTTCCGGCAGAGCTGCAACGCGCGCGTGGTCCTTGCCGGCCCACTGTCACTCGGTCGTCGTCCCTGTGAGCTAGCTGGCCGTGCGGTCACGTCGAGGTACAGCTCCGGTGAGCCGGGCTGGCCAGGTGCGGTCACATCACGGCGGCGGGCGAGCGGCAAAGGCGGGACCGTCGTTCGCGATGCGGACGCGCATACCGTGTCGGTCGGTCCTCGACTCTTGCCGGCGTAGGCGGCACGCGCGTGTGGCCGCGTGCCCTGGTCGTCGCGCTGCGCTGTGTCGTGGTGGCGGAGCTCGCCGGCAAGCTTCGGTTGGCTTTCGGTCGCGGGCGGTCGCCGCCGGCGCTATGCGCCTCGGGTGCGGTGTCGAGCGGCCGCTAGCGTTCGTCCGTATCACGTGGTGCCCGTGCTCAATCGTAGGCTCGTCAACGTCGCCCGGTGACTTGGTACGGGCGAGGGGGCAGCGGGGTCCCGGCGGGATCGTGCCGCGGTCGCCGTCTCGGGGAGGGGACGAAGCTAACGACCGGGCCCCACGCTGTGTATATCGAGAAAGAGATGGGCCGCGGCCGTGGCTTGGTGGGCTTAATTCCTGGGCGGCCCGCTCGGTGGGAGAAGAAAAGAGAGGAGGAGGAGGAAGGCTGGGCTGGGCCGGCTGCTCACTCTTTCTTTCTTTTATTCTTTCTTTCTTTTCTATTTCTTCTCCTTCCCTTCCTTTCTAATTTCTTTCTCCTTTATTTCTTTCCCCTTTTATTATTTCCCAAATATTTGTCAACTCCTTTTGGGACTAAGAAAATGAAATATAATATTTTATGTATTCAAAAATTCAAGGAGATAGAATTTATTATTCTAGTCCTCAAAGTTTTCGAATTAAGCTATAAAATATTATTAAGGCGGCAAATTAAATCGAGATTTTTGAAAAGTTTGAATTTTAGTGAATTTTAAAAATAGCCAAAAATTGGGTGTTACAAGAGCCATGAATTACATATTTCATGAGTTGATCGGCAAGATAGTGGAGATCCATTGATGATGTGGTGGTCAAGTCAATAGATTATGAGAAACATTTGGCCGATTTAAGAAAGACCTTGGAGTGCACTAGGAAGCATGGTTTAAAGATGAACCCAAACAAGTGTGCCTTTGGGGTCTCTACCGGTGAGTTCCTGGGATTCTTGGTTCACAAGAGTGGGATTGAGGTTGGTAAGAAGAGCATGGAAGCTATAGAAAAGATTGTTCCTCCAACCAATCTCACAGAACTACAACATTACTCGGCAAGGTTAACTTTGTGAAGAGATTCATATCCAATCTGTAAAGAAAAAGTCTTGCCATTTTCTCCACTACTAAAACTCAAGAAGAACCAAAAGTTTGTATGGGGTGATGTACACGGCAAAAGCTTTTTAGACAAAATTAAAGAATACATGAAGGCACCACCTATCTTTGGTTCCTCCAAAAATCAACAAGCCTTTCAAGTTGTAATGCGTGGTGGTCGATAGCCTAACGATAGGATCGGCCCTCATACAAGAAGTAGATGGGAAAGAGCGAGTGGTTGCTTACCTTAGCCGAAAACCGTTAGATCCTGAGACACGGTACTCTTCTATAGAAAAGTTGTGCTTATGTGTTTACTTCTCATGCACTAAGTTTTGGCACTATTTGTTGAATGCCGAATGTGTGATAGTATCTAAGTTTGATGTAATTAAGCACATGTTATCAATGCCGATTTTAAATGGAAGAATTGGTAAGTGGGTTTTAGCATTATCCGAGTTCGATCTAAGGTATGAATTGGCAAAAGCTGTTAAAGGTCAAATTATTGTTGATTTTGTTACCCAACATCATGATCTTTCACGACATGGTTAGCTTTGCACCTTGGGCTTTATTCTTTGATGGATCGTCTTGTGATAAAGGCGGTGGTGTCGGTATCTTGCTAATTTCACCCAAGGGGGCAGCCTTTGTGTTTGCTTTTCCTATTAGTGCTATTGTAACTAATATTCGCACAGAATATGAAGCATTGCTCAAAGGATTTCAGCTTCTTGTGGAAGCAGAGGCCATTGCGATTGAAATATTTGGAGATTCGAATTGGTGATCAAACAACTGACCGCGAATATGAGTGTAAGAATGACATCTTGAGGAAACTACTATGAAGAGTGAGTGGGAGTTCTTTGAAAACTTTTCGGGTAGTGACCTTACATCACATCCCAAGGGAGCATAATGAAGAAGCAAATAGATTGGCTCAAAGTGCTTTTGGGTACACAAGGAAAACCAAGAAGTCTTTGTTGTGGATGTGTATGCGTTCGGTAAGGATCAAGCTGACAATGAATGTAGGAAAGAGTTTGTTGACTACCTTAGAAATCCATCACAGAAAGTCTCCCGAAAGCTCAGGTATAAAGCTATTAAGTTTGTACTTCTTGACGATCAATTATATTACAAATCTATAGATGGAGTGTTGCTTAAATGCCTGGATCAAGAGGAGGCCAAAAGGATGATGTATGAGGTGCATGAAGGATTGTGTGGTGCACATCAGTCAGCTTACCGAATGAAGTGGATTATCAAAAGAATAGGATATTTCTGGCCGACTATGTTGGAAGACTACTTTGAGTATTACAAAGGATGCCAAGATTGTCAGAGATTTGGTAATATTTAGAGGGCTCTAGCGTCTGTCTTGAATCCCATCATTAAACCTTGGCCACTCAGAGGTTGGGGCATAGATTTAATTGATCAGATTCATCCTCCATCTAGTAAGGGCCACAAGTTTGTGCTTTTGGCCACAAATTATTTCACCAAGTGGGTTGAGGCCATTCCTTTGAAGAAGGTCACATCAAAAAATATGGTCAATTTTGTTAAAGAGCATATAATTTACAGGTTTGAGATTCCTCAAACTAATACAACTGACCAAGGGACTCAGTTCACTTCTTCAGAGTTTTGTGACTTTGCTGAGGAGATGGGGATCAAGTTATATATTTCATCTCCCTACTATGCACAAGCTAATGGCCAGGTAGAAGCGTCAAATAAGATTATGATCAAGATCATTTAGAAGAAGATCGATGAAAAGCCTAAGAGGTGGCATTTAGTTCTTGATGAAGCCCTATGGGCTTACCGAATGGCTTGCCATGGATCAACTCAGACATCTCCTTATGAACTAGTATATACGGGCATCATGTTGTGTTGCCTTGGGAGATACAAACAGGATCTAGATGAGTTATGTTACAGAAGGATCTAAAGAATGAGGATTATAAGAGTTTGATGATGGATGAGTTAGAAGATCTGCACCAGATTCGTCTTAAGGCCTTGGAAAATATTGAGAAGAACAAAATGTGTGTTGCCAAGTACTACAACAAGAAAGTCAGGGTTAAAGAATTTGTCGAAGGTGACCTAGTTTGGAAAGTAATATTGCCAATCGGGTCTAAAGACAGGGAATTCGGCAAGTGGTCTCCCAACTGGAAAGGACCCTTTCAGTTACTAAGATGTGTGCCTGGCAACGCATATATTCTGAAATCTCTGCTGGGAGAGGAGTTTAGATCAGCTGTCAATGGAAGATTTCTTAAGAAATTCTATCCTAGTGTCGAAGTTGGAGCCTGAAGCTCAAGATCAATCTCAAATAGAAGATAGCCGATGAATGGACATCGCCTAGCTTAAAATAATTATATATTCCACACATATGAAAATAGCCGACCGAAAGCATGTCGCCTATAGCACAAAAAATCACACAAGGTTAAGATATGACACAAGATTTTATTCATTGATAAGAAAACATAAGGAGGCCGTACAAGACGTTTGATATATCGATAAGAAATTTCATGTAAATCTAATTACTAGTTAATAGGCTAATCCCCTTTCTTCTTTAGAGCTTCATTTACCAGCTTCAAGGGGAGTTCCAGATCTTTTTTGGATAAGTTTTCCTGGCGTTCAATTACCCTAACTAGGCTGCTAGCCACTTCTTGAAGGCAATGAAGACACTCAACCATGTCTGAAATCAAGTGAAAGAACAAGGTTTAATGAGATGACAAAATTACTCGGGGAGGTTAAATGCAAAAGCTAAACTCAACCCCAAGCTGGACCTCAAGGGTCATGCGGCGGTAGCACTCTACGTTGGTGTAAGCGTCTGTAGTGCCTAGATCCGCATGAAGGCCCCCGCACTCATGTTTCTAAAAACGGAGTTTTTGGCGGAGTTGCTTAGTATCCGGCTGCTCTACGTCAGATTCAGAGAAATCTGATGTGACCGGTACTGGTATGAATCTAGTCCCAAACATATCCTTTGGAAGGATCTCAAGGCTGTGAAAAAGAGGGGTTCAAAGTTAAACAGATTAAAAGTGCCCTGAAGAAATTAGTAAGGGAAGTTTGATCTCACCTGGACTTGGACGCCTTTGAGCTTTGTCTACCTTATTCTTAGGTAGTGCTTTTTCCTTTCTCTGCCATTGGAGGATTGCGAGTCGGACAGAGTAAACAAGAGAGTGGATGGTGATTCTAGATCTCTACACGGCTCTATTTATAAAGGATCACTAGAGCCAATGTTGAGGAGCATTAAATTGGAATACCAGACGACGCCTGGATTCTAGAAAGTACTGTCAAAGTATTCGGGTTCTTTTGCCAAATGAGTGTTATGAATAGCCATTTGGCAAGATATCTACGTTTTGTGTTGTGATTTCTCGTTGGATGACTTTAGTGTTTTTCCAGTGGTAGATATATTGGGAAAGGTGAGAGGAGGATTTCTGATTAAATGAAGCATTGAATAGTGTTTGGAATTCTCCAGAAAGCCGGATTTTATGTGAAGATTGGATCCATTCGGCTATGATGACGTCATGCTATTCGGCAGGGGCTATTCCGTTAATTCGTTCGGGAAATTGATTTAGGTGATTGATTGATATTCACAAAGGAAGACTAAATTGTGACACAAAAATAGCATGGAGGTCATCATGGAATAAGAGCAACAAAAGAAATTTTTATTATCATAACCACCCCTAGGTACAAACTAAAATGCTTTAACCTAGCATTTCAAAGAACTTCTCGAGGAGGGTGGCTTCGGAGATGGCGGCGGTGTCCTCGTCGTACTTGGCGAAGAGCGACTACGGACCGACGTCGATATTCGCCGGGAAGCCAGAGCTAGAGCCTTTGATAGACGGTGAAGTCCTACTTCGCTTGCGTCGACAGCGCGCCACGCCCAAGCCGGCGCCGATGAAGAGGCCGTTGATGGAGACCTGATCGATGCCATCATTGACACGATCAAGACGGTCCACCAGCGTCGCCCCGCGAGCCTTCACCTTGTCCATAATGACGTCGGCCACGACCTTCAACCGGGCGTTCTCGGCTGAAAGCTCTACAAGTTGAGAAATCAAGCCTTGTCAGAAAAACAAAAATAAGGCGATGGATTGGAGAAAAATAAATGAGGGTTTTTAGCACAGAACCGCCGATGGTTTTGGAGGAATTGCCTCCGCTGCTCCTCCCACTCCAACTCCTTAGTGGACATCTTTCGGGAGTACCTTTGTACTCATCCTAGATCTTTCGCAAGATCCTTGCGGATGGCGGCGACTAGGGAGTACGTATACTCTAGCTCCGACTCCGACGAGTAGGACGAGGAGTTGGAGGCCGCTGAGCTTGTGGCCTGCGCTGAAGCGGCTGGCAGAGCTGTCCTCCTCAGGGGAGGAAGTGGATGCTCCCTGCCCGTGGCCTGGATATCACTGAACAAGATTGAAAGGAATTTGCGTCAATAACAGATTCAAGAAGATGAACAGTAGATGCAAGGGGCCAGAGTGTGCAGATAACTTACCCGACTCGGCGATGAGGAGCACGGCTCCCTTCCGCCTCATCTTTGGCCGCGCATTTGCCAAGATTGCACACTGGGCCAGCCATGGATGATCTCGGCGGTCTTCTTGGATTGGTTTCGAGAAAAGGAGGCAAGAAGGCAAAGGCAGGATCTGTTTGAATTGAGATGATGGAAGAAGCCGGGAGATGGTTTTATTTATAAGCCAAGATAGGAGATCGTGGCAAACCACGGATCAGATTGTGGCACGTATCTCGAAAGTGGATTGGAATGCCGAACGGTAGCAAAGAAGTTTTCGGAACTGCCATTTGAATGGGCCGGGTCTTTGAATGGGCTTTGGCTCATGAAAGATTATGAGAATTGGTGGTCATAACATATGTATATGTGTCATAAGTATGCTTGTTTCCCCTGATTTGGATGTAAATTGGCAGTATAAAATGGTCGATGTTGGTATATCATATAGTATAAAATTAATAGACATTTAAAACTAAAATAAGGGCTTAAAATGAATATCAACATAGTTTAGGGGCCTGACTTACATTATTCCATGAGTTTTGGTGATTTATATGTTTTCAGGGATTAAATAGTAAAATGCCCAGAGTTTGCAAGCCCTACGACACAAAGACTTATCCGCGAAGCTACTCGACTTGAAACCCACACAAGAATATTCTAGAAAACACCGGAGGACACGACCCACAAGACGGGCCCACACGATAGTGACCCGGGGGTGGCTGTAACACCCCTGGTGTTAATCAACTAAAATTTTGCCATGTCATCATGATCATCATAAAGCATGCATGATTAGAAAATTTGAAATGCATCAAATTAAAATAAGTTTATATTTTAGAGAATTGTTTGTGCTTAAGAATTTTAGAGTGATTTAATTTTTTTTTAATTTATGTTTTTGATCCTAAGTGTGTTGTTGTATGATGGTTTGATAGTATAGGTTGGGAATCTGAAATTTGAATCAAATTCAAGTTTGAATTGAGCTTTGAAAACCCTAATTCCTATCCCTCTTTTACCCCCTTTTCCATAATTCAAAATCTAAGCAAAATTTGCCAAAACTTCCAAAAGCCAAGTTGTAGATCTTGTTTTGATGTACAAAAGAGGTGTACAAAGTTTTTGAAGTTTTTAAATAAATTTTAAAGTAATTTTGAATTCAAAATTCTTCCATTTTGACCACATTTCAAAAAGTCATTTTTAGAGGCCGAATTTGAAAATCTTTCAATTGTGAAAATTGTAGATCTTGAAAAATTAGGCCAAGTTACTTTTTGGAGTTTTTCAAGTTCAGTTCAAATTTTGGGAGAATTTGATCAAATTCAGAAAAGTTAGGGTTTTGAGTGCTACAAAGTGAGCGAGGGGGTTCTTTGTTCCCCTCCATACCGGCATGTCGCGGGAGCGCCGCCGTGGCGTTCTCGGCGTTCAGCGCGTCCACCCCGCGCTCGGCCACCGGGACGTCTTCGCGAAGCACCCCGCCACGTCCCCGTCCTTTTCCTTCTCCATTTAAGACGACGAGGCCGCCGTCCTCTTCTTTCTTTTCCTGTCGTCGCCGTCGTCGAGCCCTCTGTCCGCCGTCGGTTTTCGCCGTCATTGCTCCACCTCTCTCCATCCCACCTTGCAACCAGCTCCGCCGTATCCTTGCGCATCGTTTGGAGTAGTTAGCGCCTTGTCTCGCAGCCGGAAGCAGCCGCGCGCCGTCTTCTTCTTCGTGGCCGGCAACCGCGCCGCCGCACGTCGTCTCACCGTGGCCAGCACGCTCTGGTGAGCTTCACGGCGAACCAACTTGCGCCCTAGCTCCGTTTTGTCGTCCTAATTCTCGTGCGCTCGATGGTTTTCGCAGTCGGGGTCTCAAGTCGCCGGAACGCGATCCTTGCCGCCGGAGTACACCGCCGTTGCCGCTGTCACCGCCGACGACCCTTCTCCGTCATATCTCCGACCCATCCAACGTGAGCACCGTGTTCCCCGTGATCCAGTGCAGCCGTAGCACCTTTTATTTTGAACTCTACTACACTGTGGTCGCCGGAACGTCGACGCCGACGAGGTCCGTCGTGGCAGCCGCACGCGCCGCGTTCTTTGTTCGCGCGTAGGACCGGTTAGGGCTAGTTTAGTTGAGGGTTCGGGTTCGCTCGATGGTGCCGGACTCGCCGGGTACCCTCATCGTCGCCGGAGTTGGCTCCGGTGAGCGGCGCCACGCCCCGCCGCGCCGCCGGGCCGCCATGGGCTGCCGGCGTGCTCGGCCGCGGCATTTCGAGGGAGGGCAAAAGGGTGCTAGGTGATGCGCGGTGTCGAGGGGAGTCCGTGGGTGCAACCACGCACCGGGAGTGGAGAGATGGCGGGAGTAGCATTTACCCACCCCTCTTGGTCAAACCGTCATTAGGCGGGGTAGGGAGGTGGAGTACTCGTGCTCGGGTGGCGCAGCCTCGTTCCCGTTTTGGACAAATCTGAAAGAAGGTTGATATATGCAAGCTTAAGTGCTACATATGTCGTGTGGTTAGGGATCCCTAGCCGGGTATAATCGGTTCATGAATCGCCGTTGCTTCTCGGTTATGGAGACCCGTTCTTACGCCCATTCATCGTAGTAAATGATGGAATATGTTTTTGAGGAAAGAAAGTTGGCATAAGAAAAATATGTTTGCTCTAGAATAGGATAACCTAGAGTATATGAGCTACTAATCTGAATTAAAAATATTGAAAGTAAGGATTCACTTATAGTAAGCTTTTTCGCAAAAAGAGTTCTTGATTCTTGCTAAAGCCTTACCTTGACTCCTAAGACCAAAGCATTCCCGAAGTCTTCTCCTCTTTTCTTTGTCGGGTAAGTCTTGTTGAGTACTCCCGTACTCGGGGTTCTTTGACCCTTGTTGTAGGAGCAGGTCATGAGCAAGGCTTGTTTTGGTCCCCTTTGCATGACGGTGTACCGGGAGGAAGATGATTTAGTAGAGTTGAACCCTCGGGCGGGGTTGTCGGTGTATTATATGTATAATGTTACTCCAATAATTCCGGGCTTGTAATAATGTCACTTAAGTTTGTTTATTTGAACAAATGTTTTGTAAAAATTATGGTTATGTAATCCTTCCGCTATTTACTCTGATGTATTTTGAATAAAAAGTTGTAATACTGCACTGACTTGTTAATGAGATCCTGTTCGGAAGATTAATAGCACTTTCTAGATTATTGGGAACTCGTGCATAGTGATTAGAGGTCTTAATGACAATGATAAGTGCATGTGGGCCCTGTAATTTAGGAGGTTCTGTTACAGTGGCCGCGCCCATGGGGCCCACAATCAGCCTCTCCTTCTTATGTCAGTTCAATACCGCCACTAAGGTGCAATCTACGCCGCTCCTCAAGGTTGGTTTGATCTAAGGGCTACGGTGCATCCTCGGGGCTATATAACAAGACCCCTTGACCCCGGGTGAAACCCTAAGTCATTCTACTCCATACCAAGTCCCATCATGAAGACCCAAGTCAAGATCCCAAGCCCTAGTTCCACCATAATTAGAGCATTAGCGATCTAGGCTAGTTCTAGAGGAAGTCAAGCCTGTCTTGGATTCTCTCTTGTATCTAATTTATAAGTATTTGGTTAGAATACAATTGCTATGATTTTATTCTACTCAATGATTATATTCTTAGTTATATGTTTCCATGCTTATTATGATTATATATCTAGTTTAGTAAGTTTGTTTTATATTCTAGCATGGAGTCATATAGCCCTTAGTTGCGCACTTTATGGGTGGTCAACAATGTGTAAACATGGTGTTTATACAACGTTTGCTGCGATTTGCACCCTATATTCGGGATGTGTGGTAGATCGTGGATGTGATATTGCCATTGAGTCCTATGTAATCCACCCCGAATGTAGGGCTAGGTGAGCTTTATAACTATGGTAGACTTACTTTGTTCCTGATCTTCCTTAGTAATGTTCACCATGTGTAGATATATTGCTTTCATGCCATGATGACTAGATGTATTGCGCTAATTGTAGTATGGATTGACATATAAGTAGGAGTAACTTCGAATATTACATGCTGCTCTACCTGCGTACCATGTTATTTAGCCAGTTATGATACATTCTAGTGGCATACCATGATCTTCGTCTTGGCAGTTATCATTATCAATTAGCATTATTTATCATTATTATGTGACTCGTCCTAGTTTGAGTTTAGTTTGATGCATATGGTTTACTCTACATTACCACACTACAAGTGAATCAATCAATCTACCCATAACCCTACCCCTTCCCCTGTGGTAAAATATAAATACGATACGGATAGACTCCCGGTGAAGTGCTACAATTGGTATTTCTATCTCTGTATTTGCAGATACTATATTCATATTATTATTGCAAGAGATTCAAGTGTCATATTAAGAATACCATTCACGCATTTCTTAGCGTTGTTGCTAGGGTGACAGACCAGTACGTAGGCAATGCTAGAATGTGTGGTACACCTTTTTGTGCCTATCCTGGTGAGATTAATTGCACTATGGATAATGTTGCAGAGACATACACCATAACTAATTCCGTCTAACTTATTTTAACTCTCCGCCCTAACCGTTTTTTGGAATGTGAGATTAACTCCACATCCGGCTGACTTATTAGATAGATACCATTATACATTTCTGGTGCCATTTTTGGGTTGGATCTTAAATCCATCCTTTTGTGATTGCGTTAAGAGATGTGAACAGTCGATAACGACCGCCAACAAAGGCCACCTAGAACGTCGACGAAATTCGCGGAGAATGCCACCGGACAACAGATTAGATGGGTTAGAGAGAAGAAATTATGGTTTGAGGAGTTGGTAGTTGATCTTTGATCAATTGGATGTAGATGGGATCAAATCGGCCATGAACCTCTTTATTATATAGAGCAGGGTGGTCTTATCCTTTTAGGAAACCGTCCTTGGACATCTCCAATCTCCAAAACCGACCAAAACACAATTTAGGAAACAATCGGTTCAAATCAGATCTCGTACGGACACAGCCTGTCGCGCGACCGGACGCCGGACCGAACACACAGATGTCAGCGCCCGGTCACTTCCAGAGACGCTTGTAACACGGTGTTTGATCGGACTCCGGACCGGACGCGCAGGTGCAACGTCCGGTCAATTCCAGAAACGCCTGTTTTGGTTTAAGTTTGGCTATGTCTAGAATTTTACCATGCCTTAGTCCAAGCCAATTTTGGGTGTCAACATAAATCTAACTTGGAAGGTGCATCACACGTAATTCATCTTCCTAGGCACCGATGAGAAGTGCTCGGTAGAGCCACATGAGGATCACTGCGTGCTCTGGTGAGAAAATGGAATAAACTAGTGCGTGCTCCGGTGAGAAAATGGAATAAACTAGAGCGCGAAATCTCAAAAAAAATTTGGACCATTTCTCGATTTGTGCATGTCATCCTAGTGCAGCGGCCATGCTAATCTTCTCCCTCCAAAGAGAAATTATTAGGCAGGGAAAAACAGCTTATAATGAAAGTTGTCTCGCATTGCACTAGCGAGGTGGCACTAATTAAACATCATTAGATTTTTTTTGAGGGGCATTAAACATCATTAGATTCCTCGCATTGCACTAGCGAGGTGGCACTAATTAAACATCATTAGATTTTTTTTGAGGGGCATTAAACATCATTAGATTCCTCCTACAGTGTCGCTCCACAACTAGATGCTGATGGGACCTGGCAGACGGTTGGGCTGCTTGCTTTCCACAGCACATTTAGTTGGGAGCCCAAAATAGGCCATGATACATATGCCCAATGCCCGGGAGGAATTGTAAATACTTTGCTCTTCCTTATCATTGAAAGCCGGTAACGGATCTTTTGAAAAAATATTGATAGTCAAAGTGGGGTACGTAGAGGCCTGCATATTAGACAATTACTAACTTTATTTGTATGACAAGACCTATTGGCACATTGATGCCAGACGTGTTACATAGCATAGGGTATACAAAAATATTACATGTACAGAAAACAAATTTATTTATACACCACAAGACAAATATTACATGTTACAGGATACAAATTTATTTGCCATAACAACGGATACAAATTTACAGGATACAAATTTATTTGCTCTTCCTTATTCCATGTTCACTTCTCCATGCAAGTTTGCATCCACACTCATAGTGCCTCCATGAAGAAGCTTGTGTGCAACTTGCACACGAAAATAGTCTCCCTGACCTTCAATATCACTGCAAGAATGTCGAATAGAGTTCCTCTTTCCTGATATGATCTCAAACAGGACCATCTCATAGCTATAAACATCGACCTTGGGAGTAATAGGTGTTCCACTAATCCATTGCGGAGCAAGATATCCAATAGTTCCACACATTGTAGTCACAACATAACTGAAATCCCGCCCTAGAAGCTTCGCCATGCCAAAATCTGCAACTTTTGGAATGAAATACGAGTCGAGGAGTATGTTCTCTGGTTTGATATCACAAAGTGTATTATGCAGTCTCGACAACCATGATGCAAGTATGCTAGAGCTCTAGCAACACCCCGAGCTATTTGGTATCTGATGTTCCAATCTAGAACTGAACCATTACTTTGGAACAGATGAGAATCCAAGGAGCCATTTGGCATGAGTTCGTACACCAGTAACCTCTTATCACCTTCGCAGCAAAATCCAACCAGTTTCACTAAATTTATATGATGGATGATTCCAATCGAATTTACCTCAGCCCTGAATTGCTTCTCTCCTAGTGGGGGCCATCGAGCCTTTTCTTTGCTATGGCAATTGAGTCACTCAAGCACCCCTTAAATACAGAACCAAAACCACATGTTCCTAGCTTGTTCTGCATGAATTTTTTTGTTGCATACTTGCAAGTCAGCATATTTGCATGCAATTATGCTAGTCCCACCTTGGTCATTGTCTACTCTAGGTCTAGAACATTTCCCCTTTCTCCTCCAAATCAATAAGAGCAAAATAAAAACCAAAGCAACAATGGTTGTGCCAATGGCAACACAAATGACCATGCCACTCCTATTGCCTGTCCCACTCCCAAACTCTACTGCAGCAAGGCGAAGGTAAATCATTTCTTCATTGCCACCGGTAGCTAAATTAAGTAAGTCGCCAAGCCAGATAGAGCAAACTGTAACACCCCAAATTTGGCCTCTTTTGAAAATAGAATAAAATGATTTATTTAAGTATTTGTGCTCATAAAATATAGGAAAATAAATATTTTTATGAAATTAAAATTAACTATAAGGCTAGAGACATTTTTGTGCACTCATGCTGCTGCATTTTGTTTTGTGTTGACTGGTTTTTACCTAAAACAGTAATGTATTTGAAACTCATTTGAAAACTCCTTATTGAAATCTGTTCAAAATTTATAAAGAAAAAGAAAAGTGATTTATTTCCATCTCTGGAAATTGGCCGAAGGCCTCTTGCCTTCACTTCCTTGCCCGAGAAGCATCAAGTTTCATGTATTTACCAAACTGCCACTGATCATGTTTTGCCATTCAAATTCAAATGTTCATAACTTTTCTGTTTTGAATCCAAATTGATCCATTCAAATTGCGTTAGATTCGTAAGACCGTAATCTAGATGTTTATGCCACTGTTCAGTAGGTTTCCAACTTTTAATTTTCGTAGTCATAATTAATTTATTATTTTATTCACGCAAATCTTGTCAAATGCGTAACTCATCCATTTTAGCTCCGATTTCCGTGATCTTTAGGTCTCGTGTGATCGTAGTGACGTGTAGAATAGGTTTATAAGCTTTTCAAACTGCTTTTGCACTGTTGGTGTATTGTTCTAATTGTAGCCTTGTTTGCCATGCATGATTGGATCCATGTGTTTGTGGGTTGCTAATTGGAATCGAGTAGATCGGTGAGCTTTATGTTGTTAATCTCGAAGAAGACCGTGATCTATAAGAAGTTGATGAAGAAGGTGTTTTTGGGAAAGTATTGGACTTGAAGAAAGGATCTATATTTAAGGCAAGTATAGTTCTGGGATATGCTATCTTTAAACCATGATCTTATGACTTGCTTAATGTTTATGTACTAAATGTTAAATATGAATTATTGATAACATGTTTCATAGGGTGAAAGAGATATGTTTTGTTTATGAAGCTCTTAGCTCTCCATAAGGACTTATTCATTTATGATCATCCGGGATATACAGTACAACTATGGGGGCACATGGCTCTGGCTCTAGTTGTTCAAGGGTTTTACCTAACTTTGTTGGTGGTTTGCCAGAATTGGGAGAAACGGGGTTGTAGCTCTGTTGGCCACTTAATATTTTTAGGAGGGCCTTTGAACGGCTTTATATGGTTTTCATTTGTTTGGGGAGTCATGAACCTACTCGGTGGAAACCATGACCCGTAGTGAAAGTGTACACCTCTGCGCAGAGTTAAAAATTGTTATAACAGCCGTGTTCGCGGTCATGAACGGCCTTGGAGACATCTATGAATAGAATCACATGCTTATTATGTTGTTGATATTTAACTTGATGTTTATAACTGTTGGCTATACATGCTTATTAAATTGTTCATGATTTATCGTTTCGGGCTATTCATTATTTATGTTATAATGATCATGGGTTTTTGGATAGATATTGCCTAGCTATATTTGCATGAGTTCGACATGGACTCACTCTTGCTATTTCCCTCACACCTCAGGAAGTAGTTAGGCTTGTGATCAACCAGTCGGTCGTTCCTCGTGGAGTCTACACCGTAAGATCGAGTGTCTTTCCGCCCCGCTAGCCGAGGTTATGTCTTTTTATGTTATGTTTGTTATATTTTAAGCATTGTGAATTGATATTACCATTCATTTGTAAACTATATGTGAGATTTGACTTCCAGGGCTCACATATAGCATCATCTGGTTTTGTTCTTAAAACCGGATGTTACAAATTGGTATCAGCTCCGTGCTGACTATAGGACGCAATCCTAGTTAGAATTGGACACATCCTAAGTATAAGAGTCAACTAGAGCTTGGCAGAAATAAGGAACATCATGGGGAAGCTCTTGAGGAGACTAATGAGTGGAGAAGTCATGCTGGACTACCAAGGATCAACGAAGTAGAGGAGGTGTTCCGACCCACCACCTGTAAAAGGTGTACCCTGGATGTCACTACAATCACACCATGTTTAAGTAGGAATTTATGCCCTTATGCAACAAAACGTTAGTAGCGAAAGTTGAGTCTGTGTGGTTGTGAACTTGAAATGTTTAGTTGCTTTGTGCTTATGATTAATGTTTGGTTTGGATCTTTGTATTGAGTGCAATGATCTTGTTGGTTTATCAACAATTTCATTAGTTCATAGGCTTAAAGTTTAAGGATTTAGTGTAATAAATAGTCGGGGTGGTTTTCTTGTTTTCTGTCCAACCTGTCATCTCGGAGCAGTCTGTCTTCTTCGGCTTAAATATCAGCCCTTGGACCATCAAAAATCATGGAATAAATCTGGACAAAAGTAGACTTCCATACCTTTCTCTGAGCGCAAGAATCACCTTCATATCAAATCTGGTTTGAGAGTTATAAAAATCACAAGATGATGCTACTGTGCTGTCAGGAAATCTGGAACAGATTCAATTATGTGTTGTTTTCGACCAACATAAGTGTTGAATCTGGAAGAGTTATGCTAAGAAGATGTGGATGACACCACAAGCTAAAAAAAATTTTGGATCCAAAGTTTGAGTGACTTAACTTGAGCAGAGGTCACTAATGTTTGAAGTTGGGTGAATATTCTACTTTGGGACAAAAGTATTCATGTGAAGAAGGTTGGAAGGATACTTAGATCAATTTGAGGGTGCAACTTGAGTGATAACAATAATAGTATAAAGTGAGTAACTAATAAAGTTCACATTGCAATAAGAGGAATCACAAGGATTAAATGAATGTAATGACAGAAGTGACTAAGGAAATGCGATTAGAGGTTTGAGTATTTTAGCCTTAGTCATGCAAGATGGTAGTGGCTTAAACTCATGTGTTTATTTCTCTCAATCTATCTTTGAGTTACGAGTTCATCTTGAAGTTTGTGAGCTTGTCTTTTGGATTAACCTCTGTTTATGGTTGTCTATCCTTGTTGATGCTACCATTCTTGACCACCTGATGACAATAGCTAGAGATAATGAAGTAGAGTTGCATCCAGACACCTAGGAGTATACCTACAAACCTGAGTGTTACCGCTAGTAAAGGATGTATGAAGCCGAAGATTCAAGATCATGGAATAAGCAAGCATGTTATTCGGACAAAGATTAATAGACATCCAAAATAAGAGTAACCCCTACCAAGAAAATGGAAATATTCGAGGAGTGACAACGATTCGCAGACGGAGTATCTCAATCTCTTTGATCACCAGTTTCCGAATCTCGGGACGAGATTCATCTTAAGGGGGTAGATTTGTAACACCCCAAATTTTGCCTCTTTTGAAAATAGAATAAAATGATTTATTTAAGTATTTGTGCTCATAAAATATAGGAAAATAAATATTTTTATGAAATTAAAATTAACTATAAGGCTAGAGACATTTTTGTGCACTCATGCTGCTGCATTTTGTTTTGTGTTGACTGGTTTTTACTTAAAAAAAAGTAATGTATTTGAAACTCATTTGAAAACTCCTTATTGAAATCTGTTCAAAATTTATAAAGAAAAAGAAAAAGTGATTTATTTCCATCTCTGGAAATTGGCCGAAGGCCTCTTGCCTTCACTTCCTTGCCCGAGAAGCATCAAGTTTCATGTATTTACCAAACTGCCACTGATCATGTTTTGCCATTCAAATTCAAATGTTCATAACTTTTCTGTTTTGAATCCAAAATCCATTGAAATGCGTTAGATTTGTAAGACCGTAATCTAGATGTTTATGCCACTGTTCAGTAGGTTTCCAACTTTTAATTTTCGTAGTCATAATTAATTTATTATTTTATTCACGCAAATCTTGTCAAATGCGTAACTCATCCATTTTAGCTCCAATTTCGGTGATCTTTAGGTCTGTGTGATCGTAGTGACATGTAGAATAGTTTTATAAGCTTTTCAAACTGCTTTTGCACTGTTGGTGTATTGTTCTAATTGTAGCCTTGTTTGCCATGCATGATTGGATCCATATGTTTGTGGGTTCTTTGATTGGAATCGAGTAGATCGGGTGAGCTTTATGTTGTTGATCTCGAAGAAGACCGTGATCTATAAGAAGTTGATGAAGAAGGTGTTTTTGGGAAAGCATTGGACTTGAAGAAAGGATCTATATTTAAGGCAAATATAGTTCGGGATATGCTATCTTTAAACCATGATCTTATGACTTGCTTAATGTTTATGCAATCGAATGTTAAATATGAATTGTTGATAACATGTTTCATAGGGTGAAAGAGCTATGTTTTGTTTATGAAGCTCTTAGCTCTCCATAAGGACTTATTCATTTGTGATCATCCGGGATATACAAGACAACTATGGGGGCCACATGGCTCGCTCTAGTTGTTCAAGGGTTTTACCTAACTTTGTTGGTGGTTTGCCGTAATTGGGAGAAACGGGGTTGTAGCTCTGTTGGCCACTTAATATTTTTAGGAGGGCCTTTGAGCGGCTTTATATGGTTTTCATTTGTTTGGGGAGTCATGAACCTACTCGGTGGAACCATGACCCGTAGTGAAAGTGTACACCTCTGCTTGCAGAGTTAAAAACCGTTATAACAAACCGTGTTGCGGTCATGAACGGCCTTGGAGACATCTATGAATAGAATCACATGCTTATTATGTTGTTGATATTTAACTTGATGTTTATAATCGTTGGCTATACATGCTTATTAAATTGTTCATGATTTATCGTTTCATGCTATTCATTATTTATGTTATAATGATCATGGGTTTTTGGGTAGATATTGCCTAGCTATATTTGCGGAGTTCGACATGGACTCACTCTTGCTATTTCCCCACACCTCGGGAAGTAGTTAGGCTTGTGATCAACCGGTCGGTTGTTCCTCGTGGAGTCTACACCAGAAGATCGAGTGTCTTTCCATTTGTCCGCTAGCTGAGGTTATGTCTTTTATGTTATGTTCGTTATATTTTAAGCATTGTGAATTGATATTACTATTCATTTGTAAACTATATGTGAGATTTGACTTCCAGGGCTCACATATAGCATCATCGGTTTTGTTCTTAAAATCGGATGTTACAAAGAACCATCTTTGCCATAAGAATATGCAAAGGCAAGAGCAATTACTCAAACAAATTTGTGCACATTCATTAGCACTTGACACATTTGGCATGGTATTGCCATTCTGGGGGAACCTTATGCCTGGCATGGAGTAGAATTTGTCTGCCATACCTGTTCTGTTTCCATGATCGTTGCACCGCAGCTTGAGTGGAGTGTTCCTGATGCACCCGCTTGTTTTGTCCTCGATCTCCCAATCGGCAGGTGATCTTACGGAGAATCCCTTCATGCAATTGCAATAAGGATCTCGCACTTGAAGTGCAGATCGTGAAAGGGCCTCAAAGCAGCATACACATCACATCGATGTGTTGGTAGATTGTAAACTACCATCCAATCCTTCCCGGTCCAAACACGCACTTGGTTTTGACCAGAGATATGCAACATACCGCGTATGATTATGCTCTCATCAAACATGTTGTAGGTATAGGAAAGCTCTTGGTCGTTGTCGACGAATGTAAAATTGGCTAAAGGGGAACCTGCAGACATCTCTGGGACTGGGTTAAAAATCTACCATTCCACTTACTAGTCGAATAAACAAATGAGATGAGTTCCATCGCAACCTAGCAGCCCCATCAAGGTCAAACCCCGAGGAGTATATACCCGATGTCTCATCAATGGAATTCTTTTCGCAACAAGTTTACGGTTCAAGCCGGTGACCTTGTTCCATCCAATCTTCGCACTGGGTAGATGGGTGTGTCGTCGGGTAGTCGAAGCTTTTCCTGAATGTGAGCGAAGAGTTAGAGGCGCTCCGTAGGACAAGGTTGCCACTTTGCCCAAGAGCACAGCGGCGGTGTCATTAGTTGTCGTGTTGGCACGGGTATTCCGGATGGTGGTGCCACGGGCTAAGACAACCAGGTTGCCGTTCTTTGGAAATGATGAGCTCTACTCCCTCCGTTTCAAAATAATTCACCATGTTGACTCTAAGACATCATGTTTGACCGCTCGTCTTATTCAAATTATTTATACAATTTATGAAATAAAAAAATTATTATTAAAGTATCTCTAATAATAAACCAAGTCACATCAAAATGGATGATGTTTTATATAAAAATTTGAATAAAACGAGCGGTCAAACATGACATCTTAAAGTCAATATGATGAATTATTTTGAGACGGAGGGAGTAGTGAAGTGGAATTAGAGACTGGATTGTCCCTGTTGGCTGTCCACACAGGGGTCAGCACGGGGACTTTAAGGAACCATATGCCGAGGTAGGAGTTGAGTGTTTTTTTAGTGGACGACGACTATCTCCCTGTTTGGAAGAAGCCGAGAGCGAACTTGCCATTGGCCGAGACAAGCTTGTCTCTGCCGGCTAGTGGATGGCCGCGTCGGAGCGTGTCTGCAGCGGCAGAGGGCGAGGCTGTGTGCAGGATGACGAAAAGGAGTAGAGAGAGAACAGAAGGACGGAGAAGATACATGGCAGAATGAAGTTTTGTTTGAGGAAAGGGTAAGGATGGATCCACAGAAGAGGGAGCGAAATTTTGTCTGAAGAAAGGGGAGAGAAGGAATTAAGCTTCTAGCTAGCTTAGCTTGCTGCCTTTGCTGGAATCCGGTGGTGGCAAGAACCTAAATATATATGAGCAGTGGACTGTCTTTAGCGACTAGCTGAAGAAATAGAATATACTGTTGGCATTCAAGGAACGTTACTGGCCTTTCTTAGGTGTTTCTTTTCCCATGTTCTAGTACTGTCGGTCAACGGAATGTATCATTTTCTAGTGCGTTGCTAGCCGCCACAGAACCTGGACAGCTGAAAAATTAAGAAGGCGCCTGGACACACGCATAATGCTAGGGAACTGCGGTTCGGTAGTTAACCAAAACAATTATGGCATGTAATTGGAATCCACCTCTTTGCACACAGTGGTCTAAGCTGACTTCCACTGTTTTCATGCCCCTTGTATCGGTTGGTGTATCGGTTTCCAAAGGATGAGCATGAAGGTCAAGGATCGACTAGTTGTATGTGCCAATGAAATTGATGGACATTTACAGTAGTAAATAGAATTTTTGTTTTGGCTTTAACCGTACTGTATGTGGGGTTGGGGGTTGTTTGGGGGTGGGGGGGGGGGGTATGAACTAGTTGTTTCGTTTCTCATCTTTTAGTATATATTCAATAATAAACTGAAAGTGTGTTGCTAGCAGCCTGTACAATTGACTATGAAGGCTCCGGCAAGAATCACACATAGGGATGAAAGTGGTACGGATAATCCTCCGCACCGATCCGCCCGAATCCGGATTTTAAGGTTACGGAGAAGTATTTTTAATATCCGCGGCGGATGCGGATAATCCGAATCCGACTATATGCGGATGCGGTGTAGGATATGATATTGGCAAAATCCGGCGGATATGGATTATCCGATAACTAAACGCGGATTATCCGATGTTTATAATAGGATATCCGAATATTTTAAGCATCTCAAACGACATCAATAATTGAAATATCTTTTGCTATATATAGAATGTTATTCAGTGATTACCTTTTTGCCTAATTTAGTTGTGAGGCAACCGTAGATGGCACTTGTGATTGTCAATTTTCCAATTTTCCTAATATGCAGACGGTGCCTGTACACTCGCACTCACTAGTCACGCCGGCAGCCGGCCAACAATCCCATCTTGATCTTTGCATGTACGTATATAGCTTAAGCACTTTATTCCCATCTTGATCCTTGCATGTACGTGTATAGATAAAAATGGCGTCTAAGGATGGAGATGCAAGTACAGTAGCAGGAAGCCAAAGTGTGGCTTCATCTTCCCCCGGCTTTGCATATATTATCCGACTTCTAAAAGTCCGCTTCGCTCCGACACCGTTCGAACCCGTACCATTTCCGACATCCTAAAAAATCCGTGATTCGCAACCGAATCCGAACAATATCCGATCCGCTCGAATCCGATTAAAAAAAAAAGAGGATTAGGATATGGGAGAGCCATTATCCGTTCCGATCCGATCCGTTTTCATCCCTAATCACACATGCATAATGGTGGCCAACTGCACCTATGCAAAGGCAGTCCGGTAGTTGACCGAAACCTAGTCCAATATATCAACATTACACTACTTAGCCCTCAATCATACAGTACGCAGCATAGAACTGGTGGAATGAACATCTATCGTCACTGGGGAGTATTAATGCCCGTCCCATGCCTGTTTAATAATTATCATCCTAGTTACGGTGAGTTTGGACAAGTGAACAGTCAAAATCAAAAGAGATGAACCAGTTCGCATCAGATGTGGTGTAACTCGTGAACTCTATTTCAGGGAAAACTTGGTTTCCAAAACAATTGTGCTATGTAAATGGAATCGACATCGTCTTTTGCACAATGGTTAAGAGTTGGCTTCTCACTGTCTCACCACTATCTATATATGCTCCGTGTACTCCCAACGTACTAGTAATTCAAGTTAGTTTGAACAAGGAAACGGTTTCCAAAGTATAGCTTTGACTTCTTATTTTTATACAAAAATATTTACTGGAAAGTGGTATATGTATATTTTTATGAAACTACATTTCAAGATAAACCCATTCATTAGTTTTCATGTCTCCAAACTCGACAACTTAAAAGTGCATTCTTGATTTATATTTCCAAGGTCTGACCTAAGCTTTTATCCAAACCAACTTGAATTACTAGTACAAGGAGTACTTAGGAAGGCAATCATGAGCTGTTGAAATAGTTTCAGAATATTCAAATGTCTGATGATTACGTACGTGTAGGAGACTAATGGTGTGTTTGGTTAGTTGAGTCATCCCATGCTTCATGAGATGATGCATCATGAGTTCATTCCTTGAATTTGGTTGGAACTGACTATATATATACATATATATAGGGAGAATATAGTCTGTAGCTAGCGAAAAGAATCTGATATTCTGTGGACAGGCCGTCTGACTGCACCGAGCGCGAGCCCGTGATTGATGGTAATTACTCCACATTAATTAGTGCATGCAGATCACAGTGATTTCGGTGACTTCCAACAGGCCACCACGCCATGCCGAGCCAGGAAACCAGGATGTTACGAGAATATTTCAACTAGTTTACACACATGAGTAAACGTGAATAAAATAATAACACAATAATGCACATGAATTTATTAGGGTATACACATGCATATAAGTGAATTAGTGTATGCATGCACTCTATGTGACATCGTCATTTTTTACGATAATTTAAAGGCAGGAGCCATTAGCACAACTAGACATCAAAATTTTGAACGAACTATATACTTATTACGAGAATTTAAATGTGTAAAAGATGATAAACAGATCGAGTTACTACAATTTGGCACATTCAGTCGTTGGACAATATGATAACCATAATCCACAATATCATTTACCATGGTTGAGTTACTATAATGACGCGTTCGGGTTTACCCATAGAATGATTTACGATAATCCACATCAACAGCACACTAGGTGGTTTGGCTGCTATACTTTCCAGGTTCAAACATGGGGGACTCGTCGTTGAGGACCACTACCAGAAAACGGACATTTCGTGAGAGTGCAAAAAGTCACGAAAAACGGTTTTAATCTCACGAAAATAATGCGTGAGAGTACCCCGTCACGCATCACCTCTCACGGTATTAGACTCACGAAATACACATTTTCATGAGAGTTCACCGCCACGGTATCGCACAAGATTTTGAAACCCCAAATGATTTCGGTTGAAAAAGTGATGAATACCAAAGTTGTACAACTCATCAAGATCTACAATGCTTATATTGGTCGTTTCTTCATCCGACAAAGTGATGATAATGTTGTTCATAAATCTTACACATCTCCCTCATAGTTTATGAAGCTACAAGTGAGATATGTAAATTATGAACAACGTTACTATCACTTTGTCGAATGAAGAAATGACCAAAATAAATATTGTAGATCTCAATGAGTTCAATAACTTTGGTATTCATGAGTTTTTCGGTTAAAGTCATTTGGGGGTCCAAAATGTGGTTTAGACTTGTTATTGTTTGAAATTCAAAATTGAATTGTTCAAACTTGGTCACATACTTGGTGAGATGAAAGTTTTACCGATCCCTAATGATAGTGCATGATTTTAGAAATTTTTAGAAAAAAAGAATCACTGCATTTGGAGTTAGTATGAGAGAGAAAGACTAGTTGCAAAATTTCATTGCAGATTAAAAATAAAAAAAAACTTTGGTTCGTGTTCTTGATTTTCTAGATTTTAAGCAATTATTTTTCTATTGAAAAATATCAACTCATGTTTGGATCGGTGTTTTCATGAGTGTTTTTTATGGTATTTTTGTGAGAGTAAGCCTTCACGAATAGATTTCATGAGAGTTTGCTAGTTTCGTGAGAGTTCCCCTTCACGCAGTAGATGTTGCCATCGGTGTTTGCATCGGTGTTTTCATGACTGTTTTTGTGGTATTTCGTGAGAGTAAACCTTCACGAATGGATTTCGTGGGAGTTTGCTATTTACGTGAGAGTTCACCTTCACGTGTAGATGTTGGCACCAGGTTTCCATCGCTGTTTTCATGACTGGTTGTTATGACATTTCGTGAGTGTAAACCTTCACGAATGGAATTCATGAGAGTTTGGTAGTTCCGTGAGAGTAACCTTCACGAAAAGAGGTGATTTTCATGATGGTATGTGGAGTACTCTCACGAAAACAAGTTTTCGTGGCGGGATTTACATCACTCTAATGAAAATATTATTTTCGTGAGAGTTTATTTTCCACTCTAATGAAAAATCGCCCCCCTCTCACGAAATGTCCGGTTTTCGGTAGTGGACGTGGATGGCCACCCGGACGTAGTCGGCGCGCGGAGAGGGGTGACCGGCACCCTCGCGGTTGGTGGACACCCAGGCAGCCATGAACCGCCACACTGCCTGGCCGTCGCCTAACGGCGTGGAGCACGGAAAGCCCGAGCGCGTGGCATGCACAACGCGAAGGTCACGCGGGGTCGTCAGTGCAGTCCAAGACCACGTCCCCGGTGCGAGCGACGTATGCTAGCTTGCCGGCCAAGGTTATTACTACAATATAGTAGTTGTCTTTTGATACGTGCTCTTGTCTTGTTATCTGTCTGATTCACACAATACCATAATATTGTTAATTTTAAATGATTTACCAGAATGTATGATGCGTCGCTAGATTATATAGTTACGATAATCTAGTTACTAGATTTTCGAATTGTTTACTAGAATGTATGCCTTCCTGCACCTGGTATAGTTATGGGATATTCTATTTACAAGAATTTTGAAAATTATTTACTAGAATGTATGCTTCTCCCATGCTGCCTTTGGATTACACAATGACCATTAACATTTCACATTGTTCAGGGGCCAAACAAACTTTGAAAAATCGTCATTCAAGGGGTATATGGTTTGACAACACGAAGATGATCCCCCAAATGCACAGCGGCATGCTTGCAACATCATGTGCTGATCCGGTAAAGAATGCCAAACCAAATCAGCTGCATGATATGACGGCAAGAATTTTTTGATAATGAGCACTAATTAAACCACAATATAAAAAAGCATTAGGACTATTGTTGCTGTGCAGGAACTCACCTGAAAAGAATAGCATGGATCAGGGCCATCACAATTCACAACCTTACGCACTAAATATTATCATTTGCTTGCTAATGGTAAACATCGCAAAACTTGTATCTTTCAGCTAGAGGATGGGAACAATGTAATAAGTGGTGATGCCTATTTAAAAGTGCATATTACCAATTATTATAAGAGTCCTGTTTTGGTCCTTCTCGAGGTCTCCCTAGATTACATTTGGATGAGACAAATACGAGGACATTCCACAGGTTTCTCAGCTGGAGAATGATTTTTAACTAAATCCTTCTCACATGAGGAGGTTAGGGCTACGATTTTTCAGATGGAACACAATAAGGCGCCAGGCCCGGAAGGTTTTCCCTGCAAGAATTTTATTAGGTATTTTGGAATGTCCTAAAAGATGATCCGATGGCTCGTTCACGGAATTCCATTAGGGGGATTTACCCTTAAATGGGCTCAATTTTGGAACCATCATTCTTCTACCTACGAAGAAGGATGCGAAAGTAATTCAGCAATAAAGACCTATCTTTTTTATTGAATGTGTCTTTCAAAATCTTCACAAAAGTGGCAACTAATAGGTTAACTACTATAGCACAAAAGATAATACAACCCACTCGCATCGACCATTTTGCTAGGAAGAAATATCATGGAGGGTGCAGTGATTCTACATGATACTACACATGAACTTCATTCTAAAAAAGAAAGATGGCATAATTTTCGTAAAAGCATATGACAAGGTTAAATGGAGTTTTTACAACAAACATTAAGAATGAAAGGTTTCTCACAGAAATGGTGTTAATGGGTGCAAAGATTTACGAAGTGGGAAATGTAAATATTAAGGTTAATGATACGTTAGGAAATTACTTCCAAACTAAAAAAGGCTTAAGGCAAGGTGACCCTATGTCGCCCATACTATTTAATATAGTGGTTGACATGTTAGCTTTGCTAATTGCCAGAGCTAAGAAAGCAGGCCAGGTGGAAGGGGTTATACCTAATTTAATTCAAGATGGTTTATCCATCCTTCAGTACGCGGATGACACAGTAATCTTTATGAGCCATGATGTTCAAAAGGCAGTAAACATGAAACTTTTACTAAGCACCTTTGAGCATCTATCGGGTCTAAACATAAACTTTCATAAAAGCGAGATATTTTGCTTCGGTAAAGGAAAAGAGCAAGAAGGTTTTTATTCGCAGTTTGTTTCATTGTGCAAATCGGCAAGTATCATTTTTGTTATCTTGGTACGCCTATGCGGTTTAGAAAGGTAAACAACAAAGATTGGAAAATTATAGAGGAAAGGATTGAAAAGAGACTGAGTGGATGGAAAGGTAAAATGTTGTCGGTAGGGAGGATGGTTGGTCTTAATAAACTCAGTACTTTCTAGTTTACCGATGTTTATGATATCTCTTTTGAACTACCGAAAAGGTGTTTTTAGAAAAATAGACTGTTTTTTAGATCACGTTTCTACCGGCAAAATGACAACCACAAAAGAAAATATAGATTAGCCAAATGGGAGATCTTATGCCAACCAAAAGACCAAGGAGGGTTAGGAATTCAAAATTTACTTATATAGAACAAATGTTTACAAAGCAAATGGCTCTTCAAATTGCTAAAGGAAGATGGCCTTGGCAAGAATTGATAAGAAACAAATATATTAAAGATAAGACTTTAAAGAGTTGCGTTAAAAAAACCAATGATTCTCATTTTTGGAAGAGTTTAATGAATATCAAAAGATTGTTTTTTGGATCTTGGCTCCTTCGAGAATAAAGGATGGAACTCAAATCAGGTTACGGCAAGATACTTGGTTAGGTAATAAGCAATTGAAAGAAAAATTCTTGTCTTTGTTTAATATTGTTAGGAGAAAAAAATGTTTTTGTAGCACAAGTGCTTAGTTCAGTCCCACTAAATATTTCCATAGGACGAAATTTAGTGGGAGAAAATCTAAATGCTTGGCATAGAATTGTTGCATCCTTACAAGACATTAATTTAAGTGAACAAATGGATGTCTTTATTTAGGGGCATAATGCATCTGGAATCTTTAGACAAGTCTATGTATGCTAAGTTAATTAACAATGGTGTTAGAGTATCACAAGATATCGGCAAATTAAGGTTCCTATGAAAATCAAAATTTTTCTTTGGTACCTAAAAATGGTGTGATTCTAACTAAAGATAATTTAGTTAGACATAATCGGAATGGTGACAAAAATTGTTTTGTTTGCCACTTTTTGGAAACAATTCAACATCTTTTTCGATTGTTATTATGACAAATTCTTATGGTGTGCTATACATATACTTTTTGGTTTAGCTCCACCAACTAATATGAATCACTTATTCATATGATGGTCAAAAATTGCAAATAAAAAGTATAATTCATTGTTATTAAGCTGGCAAATGGCCGCACTTTGTTCGGCAATTTGGTTGACAAGGAATTGTTGGGTAAAATACTCCAAACACGTTTATTGATGAATACTTATTCACGAAATGACTGGTACAACATGTCCATTACAAGAGATGCTAGGGGGTATTTATAGGCCCCCTAGCTCAGTAGTTCTAGAAAAATGACAATCTTTACAAATAACAAAATTATGTGTCTAAACTGGGCGAAGCCATCCTTGTTATCTTCGCTTATCTTATCTTGAGCTTTCTTTTTGTACATTGGTCGCGAAGGTCTTCTGGCGAAGCCTCCCTTTTGGATTCCTTTATCGAAGCTTCGGAACCGAAAGGTCTTCGTATTTCCTTCGCGGTAATTGATCTTGCAACATAACCATTCTTGATTTTAACTTTCTCTTTTCCTCCGGTGACCTTCGTATGAAACTCACGTCATATGAACATACTTCAAAGTTTGGGTTAGGAGTTTAGTTAAAATAAAGTTGACCCCCAACAAAGCCCCCCCTCAGGCTTAATGCCAACTTCAAAGGCATGAATCCCACGAAAGTTTTGATACACTTTGTGGTAATAAACATCGTCCCAAACTTTGAAGTTGGTATTTAGTTTTGTCAATATCTTCGCTAAAAAGTAAGTTTCGAAAGAATTATTTTTTTTATTTTTTTTATTATTTTAATTTTTTTCAACGGCAAGTTTGACCGTTTTGACCAGCCAGTGCTTATAAATAGCGGAGGACCCCCCCTCGTTTTTTCTCACCTTTTCGAAGAGGGGATACTCTACTAAAATTTTCTTTGAAGTGCGAAGGTTTACACGAAGGTGTTTTTGAAGCGAAGGTGTTTTGTTGTGACTTGTCTTGGAATTTTTCTCATACGATCGAAGGTAATCATAAAAAATTTTCCTTCTCTTTTTTCCCGTATATGAGTATCATTCTATATATAAGGAGGATTTTTGTTTTTCTTTGAACTTTGCAGATGACAGAGGATCAGAGTGTTTCTCGTTCACATTCTGGTTCTGAAAGAGACATTTTGGATTCTGATGACGAAGGTCTCAGTGGAGTCGGTGCTTCTCCTTCAGAATTGATTCCAGATGATGGGTACTCTTACTTTTTGGAAAAAGTAAGATGAAGAAATCTGATTTTTTGCAGAGCTTGAAAGAGATGGGATCTTAAAAAGTGGATACTACAGACACTGCTAAGCGATGAGACTTTGCCTCATCCAAAGAAAGATGAGTGTGTTGTTTATAAGGATTTCTTTTATACTGGCTTGCGGTTCCCCTGTCAAGATTTTTTAGAAGAAGTTCTGAGGGCTTATGATATTGAGATCCATCATTTGACGCCAAATGCCATTGCTCGACTTTCTGTTTTCCTATGGGCCGTGCGAAGCCAGGATGTTAAACCAGATATCAATACTTTTTGTGATCTTCACGAGCTTCATATTCAGTATCGGAGCAGAGTTATTGATGGCAAAAGTGTCACTTATTATTTTGGCTGCTGTAGTTTTAGGACTGCTAAGGGTGCTAGACAGATTTCTCCCTGGCCGCCAAAAAAATAAGTGGGCCTGATGGTCTGGTTTAAGATGTGGTTTTACCACAAAGTTCCTTATGTCGAGGAAAAAGTTGGTAAAAATTTTGTGAAGAGGTACCCGCTTGTGCTGAAATGCATAAGCGTGAGTTCGTTAGAGACCTCCTTGAAGAAATCTCAGGCTTCGCTGAAAGTGTATGAAAGCTTTCAAGACGGTAGCTTCTCTTCAAAGTACAAGGGATTTAGTTGAAGAGTTCATGGCTGCTAGAGTTTGCCCTCTTTCGTCGAGGATGGAACATCCTTCGCTTTCATACGAAGGAGGTTCGTGGGAAAACTTAAAAATTTCCAGATCGTGATATTGTTAGGCCCGCTGAATTTAAAACAAATGAAGAATTTGTTGCAGTAAATTTGTTGAGTTAAGGGCTTGTTCGGTTCTTGGAAAATATGTCACCAAGGAGAAGAAGTTTATGGATGATGTGCTTGGTGAAGACTACTCTAGATTTAACAGAGTTTTTGATATTGCCAAAATTCCTTATGACGAACGCCCTCCTCCAGCGTATACTCGTGCAGAAAAAGCTGTCGTAGGAAGTGATGCGAAGGATGACGCTACAAAGGGGAAGAAAAGGAAGCAACCCGAAACTTCCACAACGGCTGGTAGAGGTAGAAAGAAAACTCTGGCTTTGAAAAAACAGAAGAAGGCTAATCTTACCCCTATTGTTGATTTGGTTGATGATGAGGGTTTTGCTATAGATGAAGATCTAATGGGAACTTCGCTTGGCAATCTTGAGGTGAGAAAGATGTGTTTAGCTTTTTGCATGTATGCGGCTTGACTCCTGAGATGTTAACACCTCTTGCCCCAAACTTGCAGAACTTGGCTATTTGTGGAGAGACAAATAAGAAGTCTAGCGAAGAGGTTGTGAAGGATGTTTCTGCTCCTGGTACAGCTACTGCTTCGTCACCTCGGTTTTATTTGAATACTCCTCTCTTTGTTCTATACATTGATTCTGATGCAAAAGTTCATCTAGGTCCTGGGACTGAAGACATTGGTGATGATCAAAGTAGATTGGCTTCTGTTGCCAAAAAAGTTCTTTCTTCAAAGTCTAAGACCGGTTTGAAAGAGGGCGACAATTTTGTTTCGAGGCGATTGAAGCTGGCTTGTTAAGGAAAATGTTCCTTCAAAAGATTTTAATTTGTTACGGTCTTCGCAGACAAAATGCTTCTCGATGATATTGTTCGCGAAGCCACTAATGCTAAGGCTTCGCTTTCCGAAGGTTAGAGAAGGTTTCTTTGAGATCTTCGATATGCTCCTCTCTTTTCTTGCTTTTCACAATTACATCATCAACATATGCAAGCAAATTTTTCCCCAATTGATCCTTTAGTACTGTTGAAGTCATTCTAATAAAACTTGACCCTGCATTGCGAAGCCCCTCAGCCATTCTTTGAAAACAATATGTGCCAAATGGGGTAATAAAACTTGTCTTTTCTTCATCTTCTTTACTCATCCAAATTTGATGATAGCCCGAAAAACAGTCTAGAAAACTTAACATTTCACTTCCTACAGCTTGATCGACTAAAGTGTCAATTCTTGGAAGTGGGAAATTGTCTTTAGGGCAAGCTTTGTTTAGATCTGTAAAGTCTATGCACATTCTCCACTTCAAATTCTTCTTTTCGACCATAACTATGTTTGCAAGCCAAGTTGTGAATCTCACTTCTCTTATGACCTTCGCATCCAATAATCTTTAGACTTCAAATTTTCGCAAAGAATTGTTCTATCTTCGAAAGCTTCCTCGTTTTTGTTGCTTTGGCACGTAATTTGGGTCGATGTTTAATTTATGCTCAATGATATCTCTACCGACTCCTTCTAAATCTTTTTTGCTGACCATGCGAAGACATCTTGATTGACTTTTAGAAAGTTGATGAGGTTTTCTTCTTCTTCTTATTTGAGATCACTTCGCAATTATTACTTTTTTTTATGCAGTATCATTGAGTCTAACAGCATTTCTTTTGTTTCATTCTTGTTACAAGCCTTTACTTTTTTCTCGAGGCTTCGCGTTCTCTTTTTCTTCTTGCTCTTCTTCGTCTTCGATGTTGAGAACGTTTCTTTGAGCTAGTGCTGAATCTTTTTCAATATTTCTTGCCTCTGTTTGGTTTCCATGGATTGAAATTGGTCCATTTATTGCGGAACTTTCATACATAAGTAAGAATAGTTGATCACTGCTTCGAAGATATTCGGGCTTCCTAAATATTGCATTGTATTTGCTTTGTGCATCTCAACGACATCAAATGCTACTTGTTCGTTTCTTGTATTGTTTTGAGTTTTGAAAGAAACTGGTAGCACAATTCTTCCAATGGAATTTATCCTTTTGCCCCCGAAGCCCACCAGTGGATATTCTCGCTTCTGCCTAGATCTTGTCTTTTGATTTGCATCGCATCTAAAGTTGATGCGAAGAGTATATCTGCGAGCTTCCTCCATCCACCAGAATTTTTGTGACATCCCGACCATCTATGTTTGCTTCTATGACCATAGCGTCCATATGTGGATAATCTTTGAGTTTCATGTCTTGCTCTGTAAAAATAATTGGTTGGTGTGACCATCTTGTTTTCTTGTAAGGACCTTCCATTGAAATTGCATTGACTCTTCGGAAGTAGTTTTTTCTTTCATTGTTTGTTGAGTGTTCAATACTATTGCCTCCACTGATTGTCATTATCCTGCCCCTGCTTGGTATTATTGTGTTGACTGCTGAGGTAGCTAGAGAATTGCTAGTTTGATTGATTGTGGAGTTGTTTGTTGTTGATGTTTCTGGTTGCTGAATCTGCATTTGTCCCCATGGTACTGCGGCCAATGGTTGACAGTTGTATATTGGTGGAGGTCCCGGTAATGCTTTGGTTGCGAAGGTCCTGTATAGGGGTTATATCCTTGGTTGTAATATCCTTGATTACGTGAAGAGCTTGCTTGGCTTAGATGATTGATTGTTTTTCGACTTTGCAGGTTTTCGCTTTCTTGTTGAGCTTCATCAATGCTTTTCTTTATGACTGGGCACATTTTTGAAGTGTGGCCAGCCCCTTTGCCATGCACGAGGCAGAACATTTCTTCGGGTTTTAAAGGTCTTCGTTTCGCCAAATCTTGCATGGTTAAAACCTCCTCTATAATTGTTGTTGAAATTTCTGTTTTGATATTGGCTTCGCTGGTCATTGTTGATTGCATTTTCTCCAATTTGCTCGTTGTTGATTTGGTTCACGCAGCGTTCGCGGTCTGATCTTGATATTGTCTTCGCTCAAAGTTTGGATTTTTGTTTTGATTGAACTGATTGTTGGTCTTCGCTTGGTTTCTTTCAAAGTTTTCTTCTTCGATTCTCTTTCTGTAATCATCATCAGATTTTGCATATTTCTGGAATTCTTCATAGAGTTGAGCAACTGTTTTTGGTCTTTCTCTTTTCAGATGTGATGATAGTTGACTTGCTCTTAATCCTCTGATGGCTGCTATGATGACCACTTCATCTGGCACATCTGGAATTTGAGTTTTCATTTGGATGAATCTCTTATAATACTTGATCAATGGCTCTTTTGGGTATTGCTTGATGTCAAATAGGTCGTCACTTGTTAATTCGGTGTGTTGAAATCCTTGAAAATCAACTAGCAAACTTGTCCTTAGTTGTTCCCAACTTTTTGATTGACCTTGGTTTGAGCGAAGAGTACCATTTTTGCGCTGAACCTTTCATTGCCATGATGAGTGATTTTGCCAATGTTGATTTTTTTTCTCCTCCTCATGAGGCAACCGCAGCCTTCAAAACTCATGAGGAATTGCCTTGGATCTGTGAGTCCTTCGTATGTTGGGATTATGTTGAACTTGAACCCTTTTGGCCATTTTGCTATTTTTGCGATCGATTGACAAAGGAGATTCTATGTCAATTCTTTGTTGTGATTTTGTCTTGTTCTTTTTCTTTCCTTAAATTGTTCATGAGCTTGGCTCTTCAAGGTTGATGACTTCTTTTTTTCTTGTTTCTCAAGTTCTTCATTTAGTCTTCGCAATCTGGCTTCGGCTTCTTCAATTCTTTGTTTTATTGTCTTTTCTCTTATGCGCTACCCGCACTCTTCAAGTTCTTTTTCTTTCCTTGCTAAGTTTTCTTCAAGTGCCTTGAGCCTTTGCTCATCATTTTCGTTGTCTTGTGACTTTGATTTTTCCCTTGGTTCTTCAATTTCTTCTTGTCCATCTTCTTGTGATCTTGTTTCTTCAGAGATGTTTGTTTCTTTGGCCTCCCCATGTCTTTAGTTGGTCGTGGGAATGCTCGAGCACACACAAACGGTGGGCGCCAAGATGTTGGGTAAAATACTCCAAACACGTTTATTGATGAATACTTAGTCACGAAGACTGGTACAACATGTCCATTACAAGAGATGCTAGGGGGTATTTATAGCGCCCCTAACCGTAGTTCTAGAAAAATGACAATCTTTACAAATAACAAAATTATGTGTCTAAACTTTCGGCGATGCCATCCTTGTTATCTTCGCTTATCTTATCTTAAGCTTTCTTTTGTACATTGGTCGCGAAGGTCTTCAGACGAAGCCTCCCTTTTGGATTCCTTTATCGAAGCTTCGAACCGCGAAGGTCTTCGTACTTCCTTCGCGGTAATTGATCTTGCAACATAACCATTCTTGATTTTAACTTTCTCTTTTCCTCCGGTGACCTTCGTATGAAACTCTGTCATATGAACATACTTCAAAGTTTGGGTTAGAAGTTTAGTTAAAATAAAGTTGACCCCCAACAGGAATGAAGTGGTTTTTTGATAAATGTAGACCAAAATCTTTCTTGCAGGTACTGTTCGGGGAACGCATTGGCTACGTCATTGGGCAAGTCTGCAGAACGGCATGAGGATCAGCGGGAATGACTGATACACGCTGCACAATATCTTGAATCATCAGCGTTGCAACTTTTTTACTCTAGTGGATGGTTATCTGCAAGCATATTGGTCATGTTTAGAAAAAAACTTATTTTGCTCCTGTCTGCAAACATATTGCAGCCGTCATCTTTTTTGTATTCCGAAAAACTTTGGAATAATTGGCCTGATTCTTAATCCATTATCTAAAAAAAATCAGTTACCCCTATATTGGTAATCAATCGGCACATGCTTATAATAGTGAATTTGCCTAAATGTTCTAGTTTCCAGGTCACAGAATCCTCCCCATCAGTAAGAGTGGCCTCCCCCAAAATAGGTTTTGTAGACGAGTTACAAGTTCTCGTTACATTACCCACACATGCAATTAAAACTATCTTCAAGGAGACTATGAAGATCAATGAAGAGGCCACCACCAATGGATAGGTGTCTGGACGACGTGGTGATTTCTTCCTTCAGTTGAGAGAAATCGGTTTCAAGCACTATTTGTGTGATGCCAAAATCTTCTGCAGCCTCCTACGCCTGTTTGCATGCCACAAATAGCAAGCAGTGCACCATGACTGCCGTCATGATTGCTAATGATGAAGCCCCACTCGCTGCACCGTCATCTCTTCCCTAGTGATGCTAGAAGTTCATTCTAGTCCTTAATTTGCATACTAAATGATTGAGGGCTAAATAACGCTGATTGGAACGCCACGCATCGGTCAACTACAAGGCTGCCTTTGCATAGGTGCAGTTCGCCATCATTATATTATCCGTGTGATGATTCTGTTCTGGCTGCTAGCAACGCACTAGAAAACAAGTTCTCTAGCTATTATATCATAATTTTTCAGTTGTCCAGGCTGCTAGCGCGCAACACATTGAAAAATGACTTTTTTCTCAATTAACTAGAAAAATGAGTTTGCAGCCATTTCGATCATCAACCACCTCCGGTTCATCCGTCATCAGACAATATTAGAATAAACTTGGTCAGACTTAAGATGTTTTGACTCTCCAAGATTTTTAGAATGACTTATAATGTGAACTCCGCCTTCGATATTTCATGTGCCTCCTTGGATGAGTCCTCACATTACACTCAGTAACAAGAATATCATTTTTCCATTCACCCACCTATTCAAATGACTTGTAGTTCAAATTCGCCTATCGAAAAAAATTCAAAAAAAAAAGGATATATAATTTTAAAATATAGCAAAAAGTACCAAACAAATCTCAAATTTTGATATGTTGTGAACAGTACTGTAGTAAAGCCATGGAAAAATTTTGGGAGCGAAAATAAAAAAAAGAAACATTTACCGAGCGCCGGCAAGGGCACTCGGCAAAACTGCTCGTTGCCGAGCGTCAAGAGGCCAGCGCCTGAGGGCAAGACGGAGGAGTGCTCGGCAAAGTCCACGGCACGGGCAACCATTTCCCTCCGTTAGCCTTTGCCGAGCAAAAAGTTCCCCGAGAGCCGGCGCTCAGCCATGAAGTCATCGTCATCGGCGTTTATTTTCACCGAGTGTCGGAGCTCGGCAAAGGTGTCGGCACTCGGCAAAGCCCCACCTTTGCCGAGCGCCGTTGTTAGCCGAGCGCTCGCCCAGTGGCCGTCGGGCAAGGGGACCACTGCCGAGCGCCCGCGTTTTGGCGCTCGATAACGGTGCGGCACTCGCAGCGAGGCCGGCTCGGTAGTGCATAAATAGGTTATTTCTTAGAGCAGTCTCAATGGAGTATTAATGGTGGTTTCTATCTCAATTAAATGATGTGCCAACTCGGTAAAATGTTGATGTGTCGTCAAGAAATAGATTACAAATTTAAGAAACGAGTTTTTCACCGTTGGGAAGTAACTAGCGATTTCTACCTACTTGGGAACCGCGCTGGCCCACCGGCCGCTGTGCGAGCTCGCCTACGCCACCGTGCATGCCCACTAGCCTCCTCGCGCACTCGTCAGTGCCACTGCCCACGCCGCCGTGCCCGGCCGCCTCCATGTGCGCCCTCGCCCTGCTGCTGCAGGCTTGCCGACCCCTGTGTGCGCTCGTCCACGCGCCCACGCCCGGGAGGCGCGCCGCCGCCAGCGCATGCTTGCCTCGCTTCCATGAGCTCTCGCCTGACAGCAGCGCTAGCCCCGCTTCCATGTGCGCTGCATCCTGTGCGGTTGGAAGAGAACAAGAAGAGAGAGATTATTGGAGGGTGGAAAGGATATGTGCGGTTGGGGAGAGAACAGGAGCAGAGGGAGAGTACGGGAGAAACTGAGAAAGGAAAGGGAAAGGATAAATGAGAGATAAAAAAAAAGATTAATATTTATTACTTGAGGACCCTATCTATTGTGGGAGATAGTTTCTATATGTGACGTATTTCTCTTGAAGTGTGCGCATCAATTGGGACTGCCCTTAGCTAGATATAGGTTTCGTATGAGAACAAAAAAATTGACCTATTTGCATTGTTGCTTTCTCACAAAACAACAACTCCGTAGCATCTTGTTGTTGTAGTGGTTCATCTTCCTCCTTCTCAGCCCTTCACTGCTACAGGTGAGAGAGGGCAACTCAGAGGCGACGGGTCGGTGTCGCTCTCGGGACGGTCCCCCTCCACTCCGATGGCTACTCGGCGTCGTCGGGGGGATGGGGAATCGGGAGGGAGGCGGGCGGTGTACATCTTTCCTCCTAGTCCAGTAGATCTAGATAGAGTAGGGTTCGTCTGCCCCGTCGGTGTCGTCGCCCGGCATTGGCCTTTTGATTTTGCTTGCCGTCGTTCTTGGTGGTGGAGCTCGGTTTTGCTGCCGGGATGTTATTGGGCGGTTGCTATTTCCGACTGCTGGCATTGGTGCTGGCGGTGGCTGATCTTTTGCTTCGCCCCTTCCTCCATGGGGATGGTGGCGCCTAGTTCCTCCTAGGTTGGGTCCGTTTTTTTTTTTTTTTCACTGTTTTCGTTTGGGTCGTGAATGAGGTAACGATTTCTATATCCTATGTGCAGTTGGGGTGGAGGTCAATCCACTCCCGGGCTAGGATTTCCCTGGCTCGTTTGACGCATCGCCAGCGATGCCTTTGTTTTGCTTGGCCATACCACGGCGACGACGGTCGATGTGCCCCAATGGTGATTTCATGCATCTTTAAAATGCTGGAGGTCTTGTCGGTGGTTCTGGTTTGAAGCTCAAATTCTGTTCATGGCTTGTCTTCTCCGACTCCAGCAGATCGGCGGCGCATGCTCGGATGCGGAGATGAAGGCCTTGTGGAGTTTGGATATTTTTTCTTTGTTCTGTAGGGTCTTCTGTGTAAGATTTTTGTAAGTATTGGATGCGGACCTACTTGTAATTTCATACTTCTCCAGGGGCCTTGGTGTAATCCGTCCAGGGGTGTAAGCATGTCCTTATCTTCAATATAATCAGGGCTTCTATCCCTTTCCGAAAAAAAAAAGTGTAGTTCCTATGTTAACTCGTCGCACCACCGATTCTTACCATGTCGTCATCTCCGTGCATATCATGTCTTGGCAATACATACGGAACCGGTGCCCCATCATAGGAACACTTGAGCCTGTCTGGTCTGGGTAGAACATGGCAGCGTGAATCGGTTAGGGATTCCACAAATTGTGGTTTATGACCACAAATATTGAAAGGATGGTGAATGAGACAAGAAAGTAGTAGCAGTTTTTATATTGACTTGGTGCATGAATGTCATACTATTCTCTCTGAAATTTATTCATCAGTTTTTATTTTCTTTTTAATTCCAGTGAATGAATTTTTACAATTTTTGTGTCTTATTTGAATATGGAAACAGACATGATATTTTTCTATATCTGTCCCAACTTCCAAGCAAGCAAGAATCTAATTCGAGCCATGCATACATACATTTTTGTGAGCTACACCCTCCGTCTGTGGTGGTACCTGCTTGAAAACAAGGGTTCGGCCTCATCAGAGAACACCCGGCCTGCAACCAACTAACCACATGTCACCTGCTTCCGTTGCCAGCGCTCTCGCCGCCGTTGTCGCGTGTTGCATCACGGCAGCAGGACAACTTCCCGGCAGTGCTGCGGCGGGGTGGCGGGGACACTGTCTCGGCGCAGCAGCCACTTCTGGGCCACGACACTGTGGTCTCGCGCGGGGGCAAGTTCGAGCTCGGCCTCTTCAGCCCGGGTGGCTCCGCTGCCGGCCGGTTCTACCTCGGGATCTGGTACAAGAACGTGCCCGTGCAGACCGTCATCTGGGTCGCCAACCGTGTCACTCCCCTGTCCGATGTCGCCTCTGCCGAGCTCCGGGTCTCCCCCTCCTCCGGCAACCTCGAGCTCGTCGGGGTCAGCAGCAGCCCATCCTCTCCCTCTACCACGCCAGGCGTCGTGTGGTCGTCGAACCTGTCGTCGCCGTCGTCGTCGTCCTCCAACGTCGCGGTGATGCGCGACAACGGCAACCTGGTCCTCCTCGACGGCGGCAACTCCAGTAACGTGCTGTGGCAGAGCTTCGACCACCCGACGGACACGGTGGTGCCGGAAGCATGGCTCGGCGAGGACAAGCTCACCGGCGAGTACCAGTCCCTGACGTCGTGGCGGAACTCCGAGGACCCGTCGCCAGGGATGTTCACGTGCGCAATCGACCGGAACAACGTCAGCAGCAGCGAGTTCTTCTACCTGAACGGTTCCCGCGCCTAGTGGCGGAGCGGCGTGTGGACGGGCCGCGTGTTCGCCAACCTTCCCGAGGGCGTCAACAATGTGCTCTACAACGAGACGTACCTCGACACGCCGGCGTACCGTCGCCTCACCAGCGTGCTCTCACGACAACGCCACCATCACCCGCATGGTCTTGGGCCACCGCCAGGTCATGCAGTTCATCTGAGTGCCCGTAGCCAAAGCCGGCAGATGTTACGGGCCAATCCCACCGTCAAAGGCGATATCTACGCGCGGCGTGGCGACCGGCGTGCGCAACAAGAGGAGGCAGCCGCTGTGCTGCCCGCCCCAGTTCGCGCCCGGCGGTGGACGGGACGGGGGGCTCAACGACCGAAGCGCCGGCCGCCGACGGAGCCTACCGCTGCAGTGTGGTGGCAACGGGTCAATGACGGGACGGCTTCCTCGAGCTGCCGTACATGAAGCCCCCGGACGATTCTGTGTATGCGTGGGCGGCGCCGAGACCAAAGTACAAAGGCGAGCTGGCTTGTCTAAACAATCGCTCTTGCCAAGCCTACACGTTTCGACGGCGGCGGGCTGGCTGCGCGCCGTCCCGCACGACGGATTCCGCAACCTTGAGCAATGTTTCCCGATAATGATACCGGGAGCGGCGGGGGGTTCGTTGGCGGCGCCGACGCCGAGCCCGCACCTTCGGCCGTCGAAATCTGAACCGGAGGATCTGCGAGGTGGCGGCAGCAATGGGAAGAATAGGCGGCGGAGGTGGCTCATCCTTGGCATTGTCATTGCCGCACCGGGCGTGTCAAGAGCAGCAGCGTGGATCCTTGTGTCTAGGAGGAGACGCCAGCTGAAATGGAGAAGCTGCAGAAGACCTCCTCCTCCCTTGCGGTGTACAGCCACGGCGACCTCCGGTCGGCGACGAGCAACTTTTCGGAGCGGCTTGGCGGCGGAAGCTTCGGCTCGGTGTACCGTGGCGTGCTGGAACGACGGACACACCCAAGTCCAAGTCGCCGTGAAGAAGTTGGAGGGTCTCCGGTGTTAGTTTACATAAGTGTTTATCTCTCTGTTGGAACTTTGTAGTTTACGCTTTCAATGCTTTCATTAGAGGCGTGGAATCGCGGGTGGTTAGTGCTGTGCTTAGTCCACGCCGTGACCGCCCGGTGTGTGTGTCTCCCGTTCGCGACGACGACGCTGCGCTGCCACGGTCGATCCGTAAAAAGAAGAAGATCGTGGAGTGCGTCGTGCGCGGACCGGGGTAGTCGGGCTTCAAGCCTATGTATCAGTCTATGTACGTATTAAAAAGTCTAAGAAAACTGCGACAGTTGTGCAGGCCAAAGTTCTCTCGTGTCCATCCAATTCTCGTCGCGTGTGTTCGTTTGAGCTTCCTCTCTTGCCGCGTCAAAAGCGCCGTCGTCCACAACTGTTCCGTCGCCGTCGATCCACGGACCCATCCCACCACTCACAATCACCTCCCAAGCTTCCCCATCCTAACGCGCGACACCGCCACCATGTGCTCTCTCGTCTCTCACCTCCCTCCGTCCACTCTAGCCGTGACAAACTACTACTGGAATCTGTTGTTGTAAAACACACGGACTCTGTCCTAGAAGGAAAGGATAAGGAGGAATCATAATCCTAGTCCGTTCGTATGTGGGCTCTTACCGAAACTCTTAGACCTTAGCAGGACTATATATATGTGGGAGCTCTATGTTGTAATTACCAATATTCAGATGAATAAAGAATAGTCTCCCTATCTTGTGTCTACTTGTTCTACTTTTCATCTACTACGTTCATCTATTAAGTTTCATGTGCTTAAGACTACTGTTGTAGCTAGTAGCTATTTTTGCGCTTCCTTCATAATCAAATTGGCTAGCTAGCATGCTATGTCTATATGGTTCTAGTTGAACTAAAGGAATGATTTGCTTTCGATGCATCGTATGCATAAGCAATAGATTGATCTCTAGGGCCGAGCAGCCTGAGATCAGGGGGAGCGAGTTTATCAAATTTTGCTCAAAGAAGACCAACCCATTTGATGGGATGAATAGTTATGGAACTAAGATATTGGATAACACAATTATGATGATTTGGGATTTATGAAAAAAAGGCATCAAGGGATTTTTTTGTATTAAAGGCAATTAGAAAATTCTAGAAGAAAATTCCATGTGAATTTGAATGTTGCATATTTAATACATTTGAAGTGTATGATCCATTTTTTATGTATGAGTACATGGATCAATGTTTTTGGCTATACAATTAGGAAGCTAGATAAATAGTTTTTTTAAACTATGTTATGTGCATATTATGGGGAGAACATCCCTAAATTTATAGGAATGCTGAACATTCTTAAGTGCACTTTAAGTATTCTAGCTCGCTACATAATGAATAATAACCCCCATATTGAAATATGTGTGTGAATATTTCTCATAAAATTTAATCATAGCATATATAAATGGGCCTCCACTTGTAGTTAGAGATATATGAATTTGAATTAAGCCCATGATAGGGGATATATTTTGAAGTATGCTATTAATGATCTAATATTGGCATTAGGGGAAGAGCAAGCCTATATTTTGAATGCCAAATATTATTTCCATAGAAGAAAAATGATCTTAAGAGAAAATATTCCTTGAAGCTTGAAGCAAGAATAGTATCACCCACTAAGTCATACAATAGTTTGACTAATGCTCTTGTGAAGCCTGAAGCGAGTATATGTCGATATTTTTAAAATGAGAGGAGTAACTTGAAGTTATAAACAGAAGTTGTGTTTACTAGTAGTAAACTAAATATTATATACTATCAATCTAAAATCTACGGGGACGCTTTGTGGGTTCTAGTTTAGTGTATACACGTTAAATAGAAAAGAAATAAAACTCCTCAATTCTCGTGAAGAGAACGCCTCATGAAGAAGGTTAAGCACCGCATGAAGAGGATCATCATGAAGATGACATCCAACACAATAAGCGCGCACCTCACTAGTGTTGGGTATGCAGAACAATATACCATCTCTTGTCCGGGAAATGACAGAGATAGAATATTCTCACATTGTGAGAGTATTCGGAGAAAGAAAATGATTGTCGACAAACTACCTCTTTAATTGCAAATGTTTCTCTTATGAGAACCCCGGATCCAGGAAAATAAAGTCCATGGCAAAATCGCTTGTAGCGATTATATCGGGTCAATGAAGAAAAAGCAATTGATGTTGAGTCTCCTATTAAGAAGAAATGAATGTTCTACTATATCTCCGGCAAATGAAACGAATGAATATCGAATATGCAGTTAATATGTGGATTATGAAAATCCATATAAATCCCGAAGAATATAAATCGCAACTTATAGAAATTTCATACTAAGTATGAAAGTCTAAGGTATATATTCTGAATGAATATTCAAGTCTCAAGAAGAGCATGTCCTAGAAGGATTACAATCATTGAATGATTTTATAGTGAATAACTCAATGTCATTGTGTATATGACTCATCTCTCGTGCAAGAGAGAATATATCTCATAGAAGAGATTAATAATTTACTAAGAATGAAAGTACATCCTTGAATGAATTAATCCATGAAGGATTTACCAGTCAATTCTTGAATAAGCACCATTCATCCCCTGAAGTGAATATAGACCCAAGAGAAATAAAATGAGGGATCTTAAACACCGTGAAGGTGTCATCGAAACACTTAGAAAGTGTATGAAAAGCTAGCAATGTAGTGTTGATATCCTTTATATACCATAGAAGGTATAAGAATAATGGTGGTTCTGGCAATTGAATTATCCCCTAAATGCCAAATACAAGGCTGGATTTGTATAATCAAAATCTCGAAGATTTATAGAATACAATTTGAAAATCCACTAAGGATTAATTATAAGTATCTAAACTCTAGTATAAGTTTGATACACTATCTAGAAGATATTGAATATTAATTTATTTACCCCATAATCCTCTAAAAGGATTTATTTTTCTGAAGGATAATATTTATTTGTTTTGCACAACTAATTGGTGGTCATTATGCATGAAGCATATTGCTCCCATATAATTCATGAAAGAATTATGAGCCAACTTTTATTTACACACGTTTATGAAAAAGTGTGGTTTGAACAATGAAGTTCAAAGTTTGGTTTTATGAGGGGAGCATATTTTATTGAATTTACTTTTAAGGTAAACCACTAGAATTACAATGATCAAGTAGATCATTTGCTAAAACACTGAAGTTTATGCATAAATTATGAAGATCAATACCTATTCATGAAGAATAGTATATCCTGAAGAATATATGACCAAAAAGGTTAAATGTTGTACTCTTTTTTTCCTATGTGAGTTTTTACTCGAAGGTTTCTCACACAAGGTTTTTAATGAGACAACATGTGCAATGCAATTAACGAATGCGATGTACTCTTTTCTCCAAGAACCGTTTTTTCCCACTAGGTTTTCGGATGGAGTTTTTGATGAGGCATATGCATATCGTGGTAATCGCCCAAGGGGGAGTGTTGTAAAACACACGGACTCTGTCCTAGAAGGAAAGGATAAGGAGGAATCCTAATCCTAGTCCGTTCGTATGTGGGCTCTTACCGAAACTCTTAGACCTTAGCAGGACTATATATATGTGGGAGCTCTATGTTGTAATTACCAATATTCAGATGAATAAAGAATAGTCTCCCTATCTTGTGTCTACTTGTTCTACTTTTCATCTACTACGTTCATCATGAGAGACGGAGAGGGGAAGGTCCTAACCGCTGGCAACATGTTTTATAACATCCGTGACTTTCCCGTGGGGGAAAGCTTTCCGTCAGCGCCACGGGAAAGGCCCAACTTTCCCGTGAGCAGGCAAGGAGGCTCACGGGAAAGACAACACACACGGGGAAGAGCCTTTCCCGTGATGGCCAGCTCACGGGAAAGGACACTGTGGTGGGCCATCAGCGCGGACCCTCCTTTCCCGGGAAATGCCCCCACCTTTTTTTTTTTAGTTTTTGGGCTCCATACTTTTTCTACACTTCATACACATCATATGACACTCCATTTTCAATTTTGATGAATTTTTAACTTTATTTGTTATATTTAGGTAATTATTCTCTTTTACGGCAATTTTTGAAATGAAGCCAAATTTGAATTACAAGTGATTGAAATTTTTGAAAAAAAATAGTAAAAAATTTATATTCCTCTTACTCAAAACAAAGTAAGGCCTTGCATATAAAAAATAAAACAAAATCTGAAACATCTTAATACAAAATCATGAACGTTAATCCCTGCTCAAGTGGTTTAAAAATTCTAGGAAATCAACCGATGTGCAGAAAATCATAAAATTTGATAATATATCATGATATCTTATGCCGAGGCTATGATAAAAAATTAGGAACGTTTTCGCACAAGTTGGCACACACGATGTTCACAAGCTCCAACATCTACGTAGAAGTTTCATGTTTGTCGAGAATGATCCAAAGTGTGATTTCATGTGGATGTGGTGGTCAAGTTGTGGTTTGGCTATAAAACTTTTTCTATATGCAATAGAGATCAGAGATTGTGTCATGTCAATTTTTGGGATTTTCTTGGATTATTTTGGTAATTATTATAATTTTATGTTGTAATTAAGTAAATACAAATAGAGATAAAACCACATGAAATAATGGTCAATTTTTTGCTAAAGCATCAATTATGTATGGATGAGTGAATGTGACAAGGTATTTTTGATGTATTCTCGATTAAAATTTGAAAATATGATAGAAAAAAGAAAGAGAGAGCAAAAAATATTTTTTTCGAAAAACATCTTTCCCGTGAGCTTTTAGCGTTAGCAATTTAAGGACTAGAATGAACTTCTACCATCACTGGGGAAGAGATGACGGTGCAGCGTGGGGCTTCATTGTTAGCAATCATGACGGCAGGCATGGTGCAATTGCTATATCCGTCGCATGCAAAGGGCATAGGAGGCTGCAGAACATTTTGGCATCACACAAATAGTGCTTGAAACCGATTTCTCTCAATGGAAGGAAGAAATCACCTCGTCGTCCGGACACCTATCCATTGGTGGTGGCCTCTTCATTGTTCTTCGTAGTCTCCTTGAAGACAGTTTTAATTGCATGTGTGGGTAATGTAACGAGAACTTGTAACTCGTCTACAAAACCTATTTTGGGGAGGCCACTCTTACCGATGGGGAGGATTCTGTGACCTAGAAACAAGAACATTTAGGCAAATTCACTACTATGAGCCTATGTCGATTGATTACCAATCCAGGGGTAACTGATTTTTTTTAGATAATGGATTAAGAATCAGGCCAATTATTCCAAAGTATTTCGGAATACAAAAAAGATGACGGTTGCAATATGTTTGCAGACAGGAGTAAAATAAGGTTTTTTTCTAAACATGACCAATATGTCTTGCGAGATAACCATCCACTAGAGTAAAAAAAGTTGTAACGCCGATGACTCAAGATATTGTGCGGCGTGTATCGGTCGTTCACTGATCCTCATGCCGCGCAGACTTGCCCGCTGATGTAGCCAATGCGTTCCCTCGAACAATACCCGCAAGAAAGATTTTGGTCTACATTTATCAAAAACCACTTCATTCCTTGTCAACCAAATTGCCCAACAAAGTGCAGCAGCTCCAGTTAATAACAATGAATTATACTTTTTATTTGCTACTTTTGACCACCTTATGAATAAGTGATTCATATTAGTTGGTGGAGCTAAACCAAAAGGTATAAGTATAGCACACTGTTGATATTTCTTACACGATCCCAATTAGGAAGGCGAAAGAAATATATATGGGAAATCTATCTAATCATGTTAGCTTGGATATGGGATTAACCTCATGATCCAACAAAGCAGAGTTAGGCGGTGTTAGTAGTGGGATGTAAACTTAGCATCATTATCCATAGTGGAGTTAATCTCACCAGGATATGTACTCAAGGTATACCACTCATTTCTAGGCATTACCTATACACTAGTCTGTCACCCTAGCAATAACGATCAAAGAAATGCGGGGCATGGTATTTGTTGATTGGCCTTGATAAAAGAGTGAACATGATATCTGCAAGCGCACAGATAGAAATACCAATTGTAGCACTTCACCGGGAGTAATCCAGGTATCATATTTATATTTTACCACAGGGAAGGGAGTCTATGGAGAGTAGAGAGAAAGGATATCTAATGATTTATATTGTTATTTATTTATGAGATCCACCTTACAGTAGTGTAATGTAGAGTAGCCATATACATCTAACATAACTCAACAGGATAAGTCACAGGATAAAGATAATTATATAAATGATAAATACCCAAGTCTAAGATCATCATAAGCCACTAATATCATACGAGCTATTAACATGTTATAGAAAGAATAGAATGAATATTCCTAAGATACTCCTAATCATATATATCAATGAATACTACAATTAGTGCAATACATCTAGCTATCATGGCATTGTTGGATTAGTTCTACACATGGCAAGCATTACCAATAACAACCAAGGACAAAACAAGATCATTACCGTAATCAACTCGACTAGTCCTACATTCGGAGGGTGGATTCCAAAGGACTCAACAGATCTGTCACTCCCGCGATCTACCACACGACCGAATATAGGGTGCAATTGCGGATAAACGTTGTATAAACACCACGTTTACACATTGCTTATCACCCACATAGTGATCATCTATATGGATGCTATACAATTCTATGCATAAAATATAAAGCAATCTTACTAAACTAAACATATAATCATAGCAAGCATAAACACATATCAATAAGAATATAATAATTATATAGATTAAAGCCATAACAATTGTATTCTAAATATAAGAGTACTTACAGATTGAATACAAGAGAGAAGTTTCAAGAACGATGATCCTTGCTACTTCTTGACTATCAGGAACTCAAGATGAACTTGATCTTCAACTAGAACTAGCTAGATAGCTAACTACTTCTAGTATGAACTAGGGCTTAGGTCTAAACTTGGCTGAACTTGATGGGTATGAGTTGATGAATGAGTATAATAATGATATTTTTATCAGCCCTGGGGTCAGCTGGTCTTCTTATATAGTACTTGGCAATGAACGTCAACCCTTGGATCAAACCGACCTTCAACAACGGTATAGATACAACCTCAAAGTCGGTAGTAAACCGACCTAGAAAGGAAAGGCTGACAGGGGTGGCCCACCTGGCGGCCGGCCTAGTTGGCACCGGCGGCCGCCGGGGTGGCATGCCACCTCGGCTTCCCGTCTTTTCTGGTGTCCTCCGGTATCTTCTAGAATGTTTTAGTCCACTTTTCGGGTTGAATTACTTCACGGTTAAGTCTTGTCTTCATATGTCTTGTATATTCCGGAACTTTCTCCATTCTTCTCTGCATATATCTATCAAGTCCCTGGAAAGTCATAGAATACCAAAACTCGTGGAATTATGTTAGTTAGACCCCTAGACTTATGTTTGGTCTTTGACTTGAGCCCTTATTTCATGCTAATTGACTTATAAAATTATGCTATAACAGGTGTCAACAAGCTCCCCCAAGCTTACCTCTTGCTAGTCTCTTAGCAAGACACATGATATTATATTAACTACTTACTTGGATCAGGAGTTGCTGCAACGCTATCACACCTTAAAAGTACACATGCTTTCAAACAAAATTTCTCTCCAGATAAAGATAAACTTTTCAAAACTTCAACTTACCCATATTACCTCTTACCTTTTGGGGTTTATATCTTTTCTTCAATCTTGGGTAATTGAAAGATAGAACAGTCAAGTCGAACACTATATTTCAAACTCTTTTGATCAACTGTCCTTCTGGAGTTTTTGCTGATTTTCAAATAAAACTCAAAGTTCCTCAGTATGACTTTCTCTCTAATCTCTCATTTGTGGTATTTGTGGATCCTCTCTAAGGCAATAAGGTAGTGTTGCCTTTCTCTTATGATATGTAGTATTTTTGGCTAAGGCAGTAGCACACTATGCCTTCTTCTCTCTCACCCTATATCTACGGCTTATATATCTGGAGTTCATAGGTAGGAGAAAACTAATTCTACTTACTAAGCATATATTGTAAATTCAAGCAATGGATCCAAAGTTACAAGTCACACTGATCAAGTGGTGCATGTGTATGGTGGATAAATGGTAGGGAGTGTAGTAGAGTATGTAGTAAAGTGAATAGAATAGATGATGGGAAAATCTTACTTTTGCTCCTTGAGGAATCTTCTCTCTTTTGAATTTGGAAACTTTATAGAGAACCTGGGTTGTATCTTTTTCTTTCTTTATTTTTCTTTTATAGAGAGGCGGGCTCTGCTCACCCTAGACTTTTGTCTTTTATTTCCTCTCTTTAAAGATGTGGGTTCTACTCACTTTGTAACATCCCAGCTATTAAGAAGTAATTAAAATTTTAAATATGATCATTATCATGTGTGATTATCAAGTATCATAGCAATAATGCATTTCATGTTTATATATTGCATGTATATGTTGCAAATATTGTGTTTTGTTTAATTAAGTTGGCTGATTAATTATTTTATTAATCCTAAATTCAAAATCCTACTTTCTAAACTACTTGGAATTTGAGGTTGGTCCTTAAAGCAACGTTCAAGATCTCGTCAAGCTGAGCAACTTTCATTTCGAAAGTTTTTCAAGTTACAATATGAAATTGGGAGAAATAGGCAGAAGGAGAAAAAAAGAACTCTGCTACAGTACTCGACCAATAGGGCAGCAAGCAGCGTCACCGCCGTTCGTCGCTTGCCACCTTTTATCTCATCCTGCATCTTCTAGCTTGCCACCTCTCCATTCATGCACCTTCTTTTGCCACCTACCCCCATGTGTCATATGTGGGCTTAATTGAAGTGGGAAACTTGAATTTCTTCTCTCCTTATCCCTCTTGCTCTGTGTCTCACTCTCGGTCTTTGGTTTGGGAAAAAATAGGGACAGAGCAGAGCAGCAGCAAACCAGCGCCCTGCCTTCTCCCTTGCTTTCCCTTCTGCAGGCCGGCACCACCTTCCTTCTCTCTCTCCTCTCCAAGCAGCAACATGGCAGCAGCCCCAGCGGATGCAGCTGCCAGCCGCCACTAGCAGCAGCTGGCGGGCCACGGGCATGCTGGCTGCCACCCTCTGCTGCCCTCACCACCGCCCGCCGAGCAGCAGCAATTAAGCAACAGCAGCAGCGCCGCCATGAAGCAGAGCCGTGGGTTCACGTGGCCACACTGGCACAAACCATTTCGGACCGAGCCGCGACCATAAACTGAACCACCCAAGCGAGGTGATGCTTCCCCACCTCTCCTTTGCCGCTGATAAGCAATTCCATGGTCGAAATCGAGGTTCCCAACTCCTCTGTTCTTAATTCGTGCAGGGACATTGCGCAGCAATTCGAAGAAAGCCAGGGGTTATCTGCATAGCCATAGACTCAGGTGAATAGTGCTGCATAGTGTTTTCCTTTTTCTTTTTCAAGAAACAGGCTGAAACTTTAGAAAATCATAGCAATTCATAGAAAAATCGTAAAATAGCAAATGAAGATGTTTTGGAATCCTTGTGAGTACCTCTATGCAGTAGATATATAAAATCATGTGCTTTAGTAAAAATTGTTGATGCATGTTTAATCTAGTCTTTATGTGTTATTTAATAGGGCATGTTTTCTTAGTCCAAATGCAGCAAAACTTTTACAAGTAAGCTTAGGTTGATGTGCATGTGCTGTGGTATAAGTTTCATGTATAATAGATGCTTATTTCTTGAGTTACTAATTTATCTTGTAATATGCTTATTCCATGATTTTTGTAGGTTAAAATAAATATCCAATGATTATGAAACTTTCTGTGTATCTATTTTATTCTAGTTGATCTTTTCAATAATACATATATGATCTCTTAGTGATAAAAAAGATTGGTGAGTGTGTTGGTTATGCAAGGTGGTTAGTGAATAGAATACCCACGTATAAACTCCATGTGTATGTGTTGCTTTCTTGATAACCACGTGATGGAGTTGTTGTTCAAGTGATTAGAATACTTTATGAAACATAGCCTAGTTGTACCGTGAAGGAAAGTTGTGTTCAGCTTTTCGTAAGTTGTTTTAACTTCCTTTGTGCATTTGTATGCCTTTCATCATGCGTGGCATGCATTCCATCATGTTAAGCAATCCATCATTTATTACGTGTAGTAAAACGAAAAAAGCGAAAGGTTGGAAGCTGCAAGTACCAAGCGTGTGACGTTTTGTTCTCATCGAAATTAAGGCAAGTGCATGACGAATCTTTGCTTCGGCTTTACGCCTATTATTTGAGTTTTCTTGCTTTCCAATGTTCAAGTATTATATTTCGGTTCAAATTCAAGTTTCTTGTTTATGATATTCCAGTTTCAAGCTTTCATTTACATTCAATTCCGGTGCGGTTTATCCGGAGGTGCAATTTGGTTCTTATATTCAAGTGCACTGTGAGTAAGTGCTGGCCCCACAATTCAGCTTTACCGGTAAATGCTAAGAAGTATTCAAGTCTTTGTCCGTTTCAGACGGAAACTACTATTTAGTTGGAGTTGAAGTAATTGATTCATGAATTCAAATTCTCATGAGTTGATTGTTCTTTCGGTTCTTAATGTACTTGCTGAGTGTTTTCACTCACCCTTGTGTTCATTTGGTTTTTAGGTGCTAAACCATCACGACTTGCATGGGAACGGGAGTAGCACCATCATCACAAGTATTCACTTTTCATTTACAAGCGCGTAATCTTTTTTTGTATTGCGGTTGCCCTTCGTAATAGTTAAGTGGAGGTTATTAATTGATTTAATCCTAGTATATATGTGTTGAGGGTAGCCCCGGTGGTGTTTTCGGCCGGGGCGTTACACTCACCCTCGGACACTTGTCCATTTTTATCTTTATTATTATTATTTTTTTTCTTTTTCTTAGGGAGGTAGGTTCTACTCGCCCGTAGGACTTTTGTCCATTTTTTATCTCCCTTTCTCTCTCTTTTTTTTTTTAATCTACAACCCAGATCTCTTTTGCAATAACTTTTTGAGAGGTAAAATATAATGGAGCTTTTGTAAGATATTGGCTAGCAATGAATGAGTAAATGGGTATAGTGAGTATTTTTGGTTGCTCTCTCCTAGGATAGGAGTAGAACATTTTTTTGGCTAGAGTGAAATGACAATTGGTATATATATGGTGGATGTATATGTAGTGGATGCGTACTTCGGGATGGAAATAGCATATGTGTATGGAGTCGAGTAGAGTGAATGTAGTGTGATGGAATGAATGGAGTGTACATGATCAGCATGACAAGTTTCTAAGGGTCGACAAAGATTGAACAAACTCAATGCAAAGCAAGCAGCATATATATATATATATCAAAGGTTTTCCTAATCTAAAGAGCATGTATATATGGCTGTGGTAGGAGGTTCACACTCTTGTCACACAGGAACTTATCATGTGCATTTTCAATTTTCGAAATATAAATCTCCAGAAATCTAGTGTCACTAGGAGTAAGATCAAATAGCAGCTCAGACTATCATATATCATATCCGTCAATTACCTAGACTTTAGAGCAAGCATTTGCAACCCATAGGTTTTAGGTTTTTAGAGTAAATATCAAATCAAAGTAATTTTGCAAATGGAGCTCAAGAGAAATTAAGCTTGAAAGCTAGGTACTAGAAAAGTATAACAACGGAGCAACTATTCATCATCTCCATGTTGGCAGATTTTAAGGTTCCTTTTAGTTGAGCAAAGTAAACTTAGTGTACACTCTCTCTTGATCCTTTTATTCACACTCTAACAAAAGACTAGTAGTTTTTAAAGAGTCTTTCTAGAAAACAAAATATTTAACTAATAATATTAATATATATATAGATAATAAGATACTTATCGGATAAGCTGGGGGTTGCACTCCCCAAGCTAGATTGGAGTGTAATCTTCAATGATGTAGAAGTTGAGGTAGTTGGCAACAGAGATGGCGCCTAACATATCTCTTCTCCTCTTGAAATCTGCTAATCTCAAATAGACAACAAAGCTAGTGGAACTTGATTAAGCATTAGGGTTAGCCACTTTGCTTTAGGTTGCCTAGGATATATTTAGATTTTCATTTTTCAAATTTTTATTTTATTTTTATATGTAAGAAAAGATAAAGAATTTATGCATCTTTATTTTATTTTTTATGCCACCACAGCAAATAGCCTAGAGGTGTTAATCCTGCGGGATATTAGCATGGGGCTTAAAGGTTTTCTCAAAACAAAGCTCAAAATATTTTTGTTGTTTTCAAATGCAGATATAAAAAAGATAAATATGATAGAAAGAATAAAATATGCAATGCGGGGGATTTTAAATATGGATAACTTACCGACTTACCTTTCGGCGAGGATTCGGTGTTTTGAGTCCTCCGAACAAGACTTCAAGTTCTGCTCTTTACTCCCATGGTATATCAGTTGTCACAATCGGTGGCACTGATGATTCTATTGTCTCTTCTGATGATGTTCTGGGAGATGTCTTCTTCTTCCTCCATCTTTTGGATGATGAACTTTTCTCTGGAGTAGTTGATTCTTCTTTTTCCGTGGATGTATTAGGTGTAAGAGCTTTAGCCTCTTCACTTACCTTATCTCCTAGATTCTTGATCCATCTTCTATTATGGCGGTGACGAGCTGCCCTGCTTTTCCTGGGAAATTCATGATAGTTATAGCTATTAAAGTAAACACGTACCTTCTCCTTAGGGAATTGAAAATGAATCTCTCCTATATGGATGTAGATGATTGCACAAGTAGTGTTGAGGAACGGTCTCCCAAACACTAATGGAGGATCTTCTTCTTTCCCCATGTCCATGACTACAAAGTCAGTGAGAACATAGTGGTCCATAATCTTGACTGGTACGTCTTTGGCAATTCCTTCGGGAACTCTATAAGATTGGTCTGCCATCTGTAGCTGCACATATGTTGGTTGCAATGGCAATTTTCTAAATAATAATTCATATGTAACCTTTGCCATCTATAACTCCTATATAGGAGATCCCCACTAGCTCTCCTTAAGGAGTTCTCGGCCCCTGTGATTGGTCCATGCCAATGGTAACTGAATTATAGCAAAGTGGCCTTCTCTTCTCTTCGATCTTCAATAGTGCCGCGGGCAGCCTGTTCCCCTTCCTCATTAACGCTGCCGTCGTATCTTGGCCGTTTGGCTTCTTTGCCTCTTCTTCGGATCTCCGTCGACCGTCCAACTACATGTCGGCGGCCTCTTGGCTTCCCTCGGTCGGTCACCCGGTCCGTTCCTTGCACGAATTCGGTTTCGTCATCGCTGACTTTTCATATACCGAGCCACGACGCGATGGGCGACGCGGCCTCTTCCGTCGTCCGGCTGAGAAACGCCTCTCCCCATCGCCCCATTCGGTCCCCTCCGTCCCGCCCAGCCTCTTAATTACCTCTGTCCTCGCCGCGTCGGCCCGCCTCCGGTCATCTCCACAGGCCGGTGCCCTTTATCGCAGCTGGCGCCGCTGCGCCGCCAATCCTCCTGGTCGCGGCGTAGCCTTCCCCATGGAGTCTGCGGTGCGACTAATTCTGCGCGGGATCGCTGGATCGGCTTCAGGATGGGTGTGGGGCGGCTCCTACCGGTCGCGCGAGATCCATCGTCACTGCAAGTCGCTCGAGATCGGGCGCTGCCTGCACCGTCGACTGCCCCCTTGGGATGCCGTGTGACACCGTCGATGGAATGCAGGTTTGGTGAGGTGCTAATCTTTCCTGTACTGATCCATTTTTTAATTCAGTCAAATCCACTTCCAGTTTGTAGATCCGTCCAGTCTGCAGATCCGCCGGGGACAAAGATTCCATTGATGAGTCTCGCAGCAAGAGGTATACTCTTCCTTTTTCCTTTTTTTTTGGTCATTTTCTTCAATCGGCATGCACATGTGGAACCTGTATGTATACAGTTAGATGTTAAATGCAATTATTTGGAGTCATCTAAGCTTACGTCCAACAGTTTAAGTGCTTGCCTCCTGTTACCTACAAAAGTACATTCCCCTGCTTGCCTGCTATTTTATTGAGCTGTTGAAACTTTTATGTTATTTACAGCAGCATAATTTGCTACTACATGTGCTTTAGCCTTGGAGGCAGATAAACTTATCTGCATTGTGGATGGTCAGATATTTGATGAGCATGGACGAGTCATTCATTATATGTCTATTGAGGAGGCAGATTTGTTGATTAGAAAGCGTGCTAAGCAAAGTGATATTGCTGCAAGTTATGTCAAGGTTGTGGATGAGGAAAGCATCAATTCTCTGCACACCAGACCATCATTGAGTCCCAAGGCTCACATAAATGGGTATGCTGTTTCTTTTCAAAATGGATTGGGTTTTAACAATGGAAATGGTATTTATTCTGTTGAGCAAGGGTTTGCTACCGGTGGAGAAGAACGGCTAAGCAGATCAAATGCTGCTTCTTTTCAAAATGGATTGGGTTTTAACTGGAAATGGAATTTATTTTGGTGAGCAAGGGTTTGCTATTGGCGGTGAAGAGCAATTAAGCAGATCAAATGGCTATCTTTCTGAGTTGGCCGCGGCAGCATATGTGTGCCATGTAAGTGTTTTTCCCTTATGCATGATACTCTTTATTCTGTTAAATTATGTTGCCCTGACTGAAGACTAATACTTTTCTATATAGCACCTTAGTATGCACTGGAGTACATTCACCTTTTAGAAGTTATCCTGTACAAAGCAGTAAAATTGTCTTCTGAATTTCCTACCTACAATTAGTGTTGTTGATTAATATATTAGTGATCATGCGCTTTGTATTTGGTATCTGCATGCATGTTGATGTTGTCATGTTTATTGAAGTGATTTCGTAAGGAAGGCAGCATGTTGTAGTATGTTATATGATGCAGCTTCTCAACTTATCTGATTGGTCCATGCCAGTGGTAACTGAATCATAGAAAAGTGTTATCTGAATTATTTTTATCTCTCATTCCCTGTTGGTTGGCCAGGAATCACCGGAATGATTTATCTACTTTTAGTTCAATTTGCCAATCGCATGTATGCAGTCCATCAACTATTTCTTTTTCTTTTTATTCAATTGGAGGCCATCTTCTAGCATTAGCAGCCCGAACCGCATCCCCTTTCAATCTCCGGTCAGCGTGTGATTGATGGTTGATGATAAATTAAGTTAGGATGTGATTGTAATCTCCTCCTTTTTAACAATAAAAATGAGATGGCTGATCATAAATTGAGTTAGGATGGGATTGTAATCTCCTTCTTTTTCTAAAAAATAAGTGGTTTATAATATAGTAATGCTACATATGTAATATATTTTATTTTGACAAAAACGAGTTATCATGGGATTTGATATCTATACTGTACTTGCTACTAATACATTTAACTATTGCGGGTTCTTCTCAACATTAGGCATGACGAACAAACCGGGAGGAATTATGTCGGATGCCAAGGACTCACTCAAATAAACAATTATGAGCCCGTCTTTAAAAATGCAGCACCATACATTGTGCGGTCTTAATAATTTTTGGGTTATACTGGTACGGATATAGCAAGTCAAATAACTTCACACTTTGGTCTTAAAAAATAGTTGTGTAGACTTAATACACTGTTATTTAAACTATATGTAATAAGCTCATATATCCCTATCGTGTGAACCACGATATCATCAAAATTTCCCTTATGATCATTACATTTTCTTAATTCCCGCAAAGAACGTGGTGAGATTCCCTAGTTAAATTAACACCAGATCCCGTATCACAATATGTATTATAGAAATTCGATTAATTGAGCAATGAATAGTAGGGGTACTGGATCATCTTCTTGTGAAGCATCGGAGATTGAAGTAAATGGTCATTATAAGATGTTGTTTTATTTACTACCATTACCTTTGTAGACTGTGCCGTCTTGTTCTTGTTCGATTCGATTTGATTCTTCCTTCGTTCTTGTTGTAGACTTCCACCTTTGGTTCTAAAATATAATGATTGGTATTCGGGAATAAGTAAAGAGGTGTGTACCTTGTTCTTGAAAGTGAATTTCTCCCTCTTCCCTTTGATATTGAAAACAATCTTTGCCTTGTCTCCGTAGATAGCTTTAGTTGAGCATAAGCGGGAATGGTCTACCAAGTATGATTGTTGCTCTTTCATTTCTTCCGGTGTCTTTGGCGGCACGTAAGAGCCTCGATTCCCACACACACGTCTTCAAGGATCCCCTCGGGATAACGAGAATGATTGATCGCAAGCTGCAAGCACATATTCGTTTTCCAAAGTGGTTCACTATAAATCTTTTCATAAATTACCTTTGGTAGTATGTTCACGCTTGAGCCAAAGTCACGAGAGCATTGTCGAATGTGTATTGTCCAATCTTGATTGTAATAAATGGCCTCCCTGGATCTTCCTTTTTAGGTGGCATCGAATCATCCAACCAACGACTTTCACGAGGTCTCTCTATAGTAACGACCAGCATTATAAATATCGACAAGGTTTGCAGTTTCTAATTCTTCCTGCCGCCGGAATCTTTCTGGTGTGGTTAGTGGAACAGAATGGCGAGAAATCTGAGATTCTATCATCTTATTAAAACTATGCTGATTCTTTATAGCTTGAAGAAAAGCTTTCTAAACGAGTATTGATAAGTTCAAGAGCTTTATCATTAGTTGCTATCTTTCTTGACAGATTCTCCATGGTTTTACCTTGGTTAACAACAAGGTCTCTTAAAGAAGGTTGATAAGTATTAAAATTGTTACCTGGATTGTTACCTTGGTAGTTTCCTTGATAGTTGGGCCTCTGTTGGTTCCAACCTTGATTCTGTTGAGGACGGAAATTATTATTGTTATTGATGAAGTTGATGTCCTCCAGGATCTCTGGACAATTCCTGCTAGTGTGGCCTAAGTTTCCACATTCTTCACACGTCATGTATGAGTCTTGAATTTGCATAACTGTCTTGGGTTGAGGATCTCTATCCTCTAGCTTCTTCATGATAAGGTCCATTTTAGCAGATAGCATATCTACTTCCTTAAGCTGGTGCATTCCTCTTTTGCGAGTTTGACGCTCTTCACTCCAACCTTGGTTGGAAGCCATCTTCTCCACAAGTTCTGTGGCACGAGTTAATGTAAGTGATAAGAAAGCACCACCAGCTGCGGCATCCATAGTTTCACGCACTTTGGGAACAAGCCCATGATAGAAAGTCTGCATCAACAGCCACTTCTCCATCCCATGGTGTGGACATTCTGAAATATATTCTTGGAAACGCTCCCACGCTTTTGGGACTGATTCATCATGCTGTTGATGAAAATTTGATATCTTCCCTCTTAAGGCATTTGTCTTGCCTACAGGAAAGAACTTAGCAAGAAAGGCTGTGGAACATATATCCCATGTTGTATTCTTATCTTTCATAGCATAGAACCACTGCTTAGCCCTTCCCAAAAGTGAGAATGGAAAGAGACGGAGCAAGATTGTATCTTCGGATACGTCCTTCATAGTAAATGTGCTGCAAATCTCCAGGAAGTGTTGGAGATGAGCACTAGCATCTTCATGTGCCTTTCCACAAAATTGACTAGCTTGCACCATATTGATGAGCCCTGGCTTAAGCTCAAAGCCTTTGTCTCCAACCTCTACCTTTGGACCAGTGAGAATGTTGTCCGTGGTAGGAGCTGAGAACTCACGAAGTGTCTTGGTTGCCATAGCTTCAAATTGAGATGTCAAGTCTCTAGTAACTTGATTAACTTCCGATTCAGTAGGTCTTGGATTCTCAGACGATGATGATGATGATGTAGGTGCTGGAGTTTGTATGCGAGTTTTGCTCGGCTGCCTGATTAATTTTTCAGGATCTTCAATATAATTTTCTAGAAGGTTTCTATTCATACATATATTTTTCCCTGCATAAGATCAAAAACAAAATAGAAAATAGGGGTGAACCTGTTTGAGTATGTGATAATGGGTTCTCAATGCATTAGGTGATGTAAGGGATCTCTCTGGTTTCCTTATATGATGTGTTTATAAGATTTTTGGCTAGCACCCTTTCTAACTAGTAAAAGTCAGAAACAATACCAACTTAATAGGAATAACACTGTCTAAGTTTTGGCTAATACCCTTCCAAACTAGAGAAAGCTGGAAAGAAGCACTAGAAAAACTTTTGAAGTTTTGAAAACATCTTTTCAAAATTTGAAAGATTGACTATGCTCTCCTAAACTAAGAAAGTTTTGAAAAACAAAGTCAAGAAAAAATTATTTCTAAATAGACTACGCCTTCCCCGGCAACGGCGCCAGAAATGCTTGTTGATATTTCTTACACGATTCCAATTAGGAAGGCGAAAGAAATATATATGGGAAATCTATCTAATCATGTTAGCTTGGATATGGGATTAACCTCATGATCCAACAAAGCAGAGTTAGGCGGTGTTAGTAGTGGGATGTAAACTTAGCATCATTATCCATAGTGGAGTTAATCTCACCAGGATATGTACTCAAGGTATACCACTCATTTCTAGGCATTACCTATACACTAGTCTGTCACCCTAGCAATAACGCTCAAAGAAATGTGGGGCATGGTATTTATTGATTGGCCTTGATAAAAGAGTGAACATGATATCTCGCAAAGCGTTTACGAGATAGAAATACCAATTGTAGCACTTCACGGGGAGTAATCCGGTATCGTATTTATATTTTACCACGGGGAAGGGAGTCTATGGAAAGTAGAGAGAAAGGATATCTAATGATTTATATTGTTATTTATTTATGAGATCCACCTTACGGTAGTGTAATGCAGAGTAGCCATATACATCTAACATAACTCAACGAGGATAAGTCACAGGATAAAGATAATTATATAAATGATAAATACCCAAGTCTAAGATCATCATAAGCCACTAATATCATACGAGCTATTAACATGTTATAGAAAGAATAGAATGAGTATTCCTAAGATACTCCTAATCATATATATCAATGAATACTACAATTAGTGCAATACATCTAGCTATCATGGCAAGGTTGGATTAGTTCTACACATGGCAAGCATTACCAATAACAACCAAGGACGAAACTTGATCATTACCGTAATCAACTTGACTAGTCCTACATTCGGAGGGTGGATTCCAAAGGACTCAATAGGACTGTCACTCCCGCGATCTACCACACGGCCCGGAATGTAGGGTGCAATTGCAGATAAACGTTGTATAAACACCACGTTTACACATTGCTTATCACCCACATAGTGATCATCTATATGGATGCCATACAATTCCATGCATAAAATATAAAGCAATCTTACTAAACTAAACATATAATCATAGCAAGCATAAACACATATCAATAAGAATATAATAATTATATAGATTAAAGCCATAACAATTGTATTCTAAATATAAGAGTACTTACAGATTGAATACAAGAGAGAAGTCTCAAGAACGATGATCCTTGCTACTTCTTGACTATCAGGAACTCAAGATGAACTTGATCTTCAACTAGAACTAGCTAGATAGCTAACTACTTCTAGTATGAACTAGGGCTTAGGTCTAGACTTGGCTGAACTTGATGGGTATGAGTTGATGAATGAGTATAATAATGATATTTTTATCAGCCCTGGGGTCAGCTGGTCTTCTTATATAGTACTTGGCGATGAACGTCAACCCTTGGATCAAACCGACCTTCAACAACGGTGTAGATACAACCTCAAAGTCGGTAGTAAACCGACCTAGAAAGGAGAGGCTGACAGGGGTGGCCCACCTGGCGGCCGGCCTAGTTGGCACTGGCGGCCGCCAGGGTGGCATGGCACCTCGGCTTCCCGTCTTTTCTGGTGTCCTCTGGTATCTTCTAGAATGTTTTAGTCCACTTTTCGGGTTGAGTTACTTCACGGTTAAGTCTTGTCTTCATATGTCTTGTATATTCCGGAACTTTCTCCATTCTTCTCTGCATATATCTATCAAGTCCCTGGAAAGTCACAAAATACCAAAACTCGTGGAATTATGTTAGTTAGACCCCCTAGACTTATGTTTGGTCTTTGACTTGAGCCCTTATTTCATGCTAATTGACTTACAAAATTATGCTATAACAGGTGTCAACACACACCATAAGAATTTGGCATAATAACAATCGAAAAAAGATGTTGAATTGTTTCCAAAAAGTGGCAAACAAAACAATTTTTGTCACCATTCCAGTTATGTCTAACTAAATTATCTTTAGTTAGAATCTCACCATTTTTTAGGTACCAATGAAAAATTTTGATTTTCATAGGAACCTTAATTTGCCAGATATCTTGTGACACTTTAACACCATTGTTAATTAACTTAGCATACATAGACTTGTCTTTAAAGATTCCAGATGCATTAAGCCCCAAAATAAAGACATCCATTTGTTCACTTAAATTAATGTCTTGTAAGGATGCAACAATTCTATGCCAAGTTGGCCCCACATGGTCAAGAAACGTATTAATGTGCTACCTGACTCCACCCATCGTAGCTTCCACAAGCAAGAAGGGTTTGTCTCTCATCCTTTGCTGCTACCATCAAGACCTATGGCCCATACACACGTGTGTGTGGCTTGGCCTTGAGCTGCACCTAGGCAGAGCCATCATGCAAACCGCAGCAACAACTTCGATGCTTCATCCATAGATGCTGCCGGTAAGTATATCTAGGTATGCAAAGGAATTAAATGTTCACCAAACACTCTTACTCATATTTGTCTCCATAGTTCTGAACATACAATTTCATGCTCCCCTTGATATGACATATGCTTTGCGTTTGGGTGCATTTACACGTGTACTGCATCCATAGATCTTTTTAAATTAAGCGTGGTGCTTAGGTTAAAATGATCTTCTTTTAATCAAGCTTCGACATGGTGTTGGAGTTTGGTTAATGAACTTAGAGCCATGTTGTCATGTTCTTTTGGGAGTGTCTTATGTTGGAGGTGAATCCAGGCTTTGCTTACATTGCTTCCTTATGTTAGCCTTGCTTGAGTGGTGTTTGTTGGTATTTCTAATGTCACTATAACAAAAGGTGGAGTTAATCTCACCTTAGGCTATATGCCATCAGAGACACTCAGTGTGGTTCATCTCTTAACACTACTATGTGCTAGGTTGTCATCCCCAGCAGCAATGCTAGGAAATGCATAGGTGATACTTGTGAATGTGTTGTTTGCAATCTAAGGAAATAAATATAAAAAGGTCTATCTGCAAGCGCACAGATATAAATACCACTTTGTAGCATTTCACCGGAAGTAATCCAGGTTTTGTCATTTATATTCTACCACAGGGAGGAATAATTAAAGGTGGGCTCATATATAATTGATAAGTGGCATACTTATGAGAGAGACTATTACTAGTGCTAACTTTAGCAGGAGTAAGCCAATAATGATAATAATATGATAATGATAAATAAAGGCAGAGGCATCACACACAGAGACGGGAATAGACTTCTATAAGTTAGACTAAACATTGGACTACTTTAAGAGACAGAATTCTTCTATAGCATTTAATCTACTAAGTCATTACATCTACTCTAAGGCATATGTTATCATATATAGCATAGTAAACTCTAGATCATGTATCCGGACGACTACTAAGAAAAATCAAGAACAAAACAAGATATTCCCCGTACTCATTGTCCACTAGTCTTATAGACGGAGGGTGGATTACAAAGGACTCAACAGGACTGTCACTCCCGCGATCTTCCACACGACCCGAAATATAAGGTGCACTCGTAGGTAAATCATATATAAGCACCACGCTTACATAAATATTTCTACCACCTAACCCACTCGAGTATTGAATTAGGCGCTCTATGAATAGATACATAAATCTATCATAAACTACATCTATATCAAGCATACTATTAGAATAAAGTAAGAACATAGCAAACAAACACATATTATTAATAAAGAGCAAAGTCATAGATACAAGATAATATCCGTACCGTGAAACTTGAAGATCTAGAACTCTGGGTAGGCACACCCAGCTCTACTTGAATCTGACTTGCTAATCAACTTAGACGAACTAGAACTAGATGAACTAGAACTAGAACAAGTAGCTAACCCTAATCTCTGGTGGAGATACTCTCTTCTACTTCTGCCTGACTTACAACTGAATTGATATGAATAATAATGAACTTGATTTTAGCCCTGGGGGTAGAGGTCTTTCTTATATAGGCCTTGGCGATGAACGATGACCATTGGATCAAACCGACCTTCAATAACGGTGTAGATACAACCTCAAAGTCGGTTACAAACCGACCTAGAAAGCTGAGGCTGATAGGTGGGTCCCACCTGGCGGCCGGCCAAAATGAGCCTGGCGGCCGCCAGGGGTTGACCTCCCCTCGGCCTCTGGTTCCTTCTGGTGTCCTCTGGTACCTTCTAGAATGTTTTAGTCCACTTTCGGATTTAGTTACTTCACGGTCAAGTCTTGTCATCATATGTGATGTATATTCCGGAACTTTCTCCATTCTTCTCTGCATTTATCTGTTAAGTCCCTGGAAATACATAAATCACCAAAACTCATGGACTTATTAGTATAAACCTCTAATCTAAGTATTTGTTCATTTTATGTCCTTATTTCATCTCTTGTTGACATATAAAAGTATAGGATAACAGGTGTCAACAAGCTCCCCCAAGCTTAACCTTTGCTAGTCTCTTAGCAAAGCTTTTCACCAGAGTGGATCAGGAGTTGCTACAATGTATTATCTTCTCACAAATACACATGTCATTAATTTAAAATTCTCCTCCAAAGAAAAGTGAAACATTCTGATATTTCAACTTACTTATATTACCTGAAAAATATGGGGCTTTTACCTGCACTTATATCTTGGGTAATTGGAAGATAGAACAATCAAGTCAAGCACTATGTCTCAAACTCTTTATTTCACCTCTGTTCTGGAGTTTTTATAATTTTTTAAAATAAAACTCAGAGTTTCCATTGTATGACCCTTTTCAAATCTCTCATATGTGGTAATTTTTGGATCCTTACCAAGGCAATAATGTTATGCCTTCTCTCATGATATATGGTATTTGTGGAACATGGCAATTGTATCATACCTTCTCTCAACCTATCTACTAAGGCTTATATTTGGAGCTCATAGGTGGGAGACAGCATATACATACTTGCAAAGCATATATTGTAAAGTCAAACAATGGATCCAAAAGAACAAGTCATACAATGTGAGTGTATAGAATGTATTTTTGAGGTGGAAATATGGTGGTGATGGGATATAATGATCCTAATTCTACTATGCTCCTTCTTGAAGAAATTGATCTCTCTTTTTGAAATTTTTCAAAGACATAGAAGAGAACTTGGGCTAGCTTTTCTTTCTTTTTATTTTTCAGAGAGGCGGGCATCTAAGTACCCATTGTTTTCATTTGGACACTTGTCCATTTTTTTTACTCTCTTTCATTTTTCTCTTTCTTTCTTTTTAGGGTGGTAGGCTCTACTCGCCCATAGGACACTTGTCCATTTTTCATCTCTCCTTTTTCTTTCTTTTTGCATTGCCCCAAGTTTCTTCTTTTTGTCAAACAAATATTTGAGAGATAATAAATAAAGCACCTGGAGCATAAGTGGGGTTTTGAGAATAAGTGTAAAGATGAGAAATATTTTTGGTGTTTACTCCTAGGGTAGGAGTAAAACATTTTTGATGGCTAGCAAAAATGGATGAAGGGTTTGTGGTGTGTATATGGTGGAGAATATGAGTGGAATTGTATGACAAGCTCCCGAGGATCTCAAAGGTTGACAAAACTCAACACTAAACAAGTAGTAAATGAAAGAGTTTTCCTGTTCTAGAACATGTATATGGCTGTGGTAGGAATTTTGAACTCTCTGTCATATAGGAAACTCATCATGCAATTTTCAGATTTTCACAAACTAAGTCTCCAGAATTTAGTGCAACTTGGAGTAAGATAAATAGCAGCTCAGACCATCTCATATCATATCCGTCAATTACCTAGATTAGTTTAGGTGTATGCTCCCACAGAATTTCAAGCTCAAAGCAAATTTTTCAAATTTAAACAATTTTATAAAATGGTAGAATTCTAAACCAATGATAGGTACTTGTAAGAAAATAAAAACGAGCAACTATTCATCATCTCCAAACACAAGAGATAGCTACTATTTTATTCAAACAAACTTAAATCAAACTAATTATACACACTCTTTTTATTTGATTTTCCATGGTTATTCATTTTTTTAGCAAACAAAGCAAAACAAATTTAAACGAACTATATATATATAATATAATATAAATATAAATATAATAAATAGATAAGCTGTCAGGTCACCGAGACTTACTTGGCGAGCGGGGACAATTCCCCCAAGCCGGTGTTCATTCGAGGGGGTTCAACGACGCCCGCGACGGCGGCGTCCAAACATGGCACCGATCTCATCGGACTGGTGTTCAAGGGTCTCTCTCATATCGGTGATGTTACGTTCGTTCGGACATTCCAATTTCTCTGGTCTTGATAATAGTTAACCTGGTCATACCTCATGTCCTGGATAGTGTTGTACAGTCCTTGGAACGAGTACGCGTCTGGCTGTCCATAACCTGCAAAAGAATTACGAGCTGGTTCGGGAGTTGGTTGTGAGGTACTTGGTATATCATGGAAGTAACCACTTCCATGATAGGTTTCTCGACGAATATGTGCATCATTGCCCTGCTCACTTGGGCCTCCTTGTTCAAACCTGGGTGACTGGTCAGCACGACTGTAATCCGCTTGTGAAGGTGGGGGGTAGGTCCATGGCTGGTACCCTCCAAATCTTTGGCTCTTGTGGTCTTGGGTGCACTTTTTGTCCAAATTGGATCATGGGCACGTGTCGACGAGTTGGTATGGCTCTGCATGTTAATTGGTTGTGCCTCGCACATTCAACGAGATAAGGCGCACCGATATATGGAGAGATCGGGGTTAGGCAACCGAATCTCCCCAACAGTAGCATGGGTCATGACATAAGTGCTTCCTATTTTCTTCAAAATATGTCCCTTACTAAAGAAATCAAAACCTATAACAGGTCTATCTTCGCTTAAGTAGGCAACATGAGCGTTATCATCCAAGAGTCCTAAGTGGTTGGCAATTCTTGTGATAAGTGACGTGCAATTAATTGTTCCTAGGAGGGTTGGCACAGCTATCCAATGCTGAACTAACACATATACCGGTGAAACTTGTCTTCTCTTTATAGCTGCATAGATCAACTGTAACTCTCCTACTCTAACATTATGTCCATCCTTCTTAGTATAGTTGGCCATTTGGCCCGCGGCACGTGGCCGGTCCGAGGCCGGTACCGAGGCACGGCCCGGTCCGGTGTGTGCGGGCCCGCGGGCGGCACGGCCCGGTGGCGGACCGGGCCATGGGGGCTGCCGCCTCGCCCGTGGCACGGTGCCGGCGCGCGGCCCGATGAGAGGGGTGGCCCGGTGATGAATTCATAGCAGCGGTATGCAATAAAAGCCCGGCCGGGATATCATCCCACAAAGAAAACCCCAATCTCCACTAAAACAAAATCCTCTCGATGCCTCAGAATCTTCGGCGGCGCTCGGGACTCTCCGCTGGGGCGCGCGGCGGTGCTCGTCGAGCAGCACCAGCCCCGCGTGGTCGGTTCGGGACGGCGGCCGCGGCCATGGGACTAGGAGGGGGCAGCGGCGGCCGTCCGAGTTGAGGCTCGGCATGTTCGTCGCCCCTCGGCGGCGGCGGCGGGCGACGCGAGCGGAAGGGCGCGAGGAGCAGCGTGCCGATGGGCCGACCCGACGCCGTGGCCCGACGCGGCCCGTGGCCCGGTAAAATGGCCCACGGACGGGCCATGGGCGATGGTGCGGCCCGGGCATGGTGGAGGACGGCGCGCCCGCCCGTGGCCCGCAGCGGGGCCACCGCCAGGGCCGCACCGGGCCAGCCCGTTGGACATCTATACTTCTTAGGGAAAAGAGTGAAAACCATCCATTTATGGAAGAAGCGAAAGGTGGGTAAGTGTAAGTCTCTGGCTTTTGCATCCAAAAATATGTCTACGTTGGTCAAGTCTTTCCAAACAGTTGCTTGATTGAAATTGTCTAGAGCTACGTCTAAGTCCATGGTGCAAGAGTGTAGAAAACCAAGTGCATCACTTAGATTTCTCCAAGTGAGAGAATACTGTTGTTGGAAGAATCTAAATGTGACTCCTTCATTAGTGCAACGAAGGGTGCAAAGAAATTCCATGGTCAAAAACTTAGAACCTTCCTCTGTGATTTTCGCAAAAGTTTCCCAGCCCAAAAAGGGGAAAATATGAGCAAATTCAATATCCATACCTGTTTGAGCTAGAAGATCGGGGTCGATCTCAGGAGTATGAGTGAACTTACGGTTCTTCAACCGACTGTACCTTGTTCTCTCGTATTGTCCATGAAACTTGAGATGGGAGTCAGAGGTCAACCTCCTTATTGCAGCAGGGGCTGGATGTGGTGGCACATCTTGCTCTGGCTCATAGCTTGTCTCTGATGGGGCTCTGGAAGATGACTCCCCTTGTTGTTGGAGACGTCTTGATCTTCTGCCGCTAAACGATTTCCAAAAGCTCATCCTGCAAAATGTTAATACACAAACAAAAACAAACAAGAAACTAATGGAGGGATTAGAATAAAAAGTTAGAAGTCAGCTGTCCAAAGTTAGTCGTCCAGGGGTTAGTCGTCCGAAAAGAAAGATTACAAGGTTGTTTTTATTTTGACAGAACTTCCCCTAGCAAAATTTTATCTTGATTACTCCATTTGGACAGCACCTCCACTAATCACTCTTGATTATTCTACTACTCTCAAGATCTTCTCCTCTCTCAAGAATTTTTCTATTGCTACTAAGAACTTCCTTCCTCCTTCTCTCTTCTCCTTCTCTCTACTTCAAAGCCCAAAGCTTTCTGGATACTAGAACTTTGAGTTTCAAGCTGGAATGTTGAGCAAAGCAGTGTAGGTGTGAAGAACAAGTGAGGGATGAACGGGCTTTTATAGAGGAGGTGAGAGCCTGGCGGCCGCCAGAAGTGGTGGCGCCGGCCGCCATGGTGGTGGGTCCTCTCCCACTCACCTTCATGCAGCGTATTGCTCACTCCAATGCCATGGTAATAGGTGGGTTTTTCGGTGGAAAAGAGTGGCAGGGAGTGGTGCATGGTGGTAGGTGAGTTTTGAGTGGTATATGTCTTGTCCAAGGTAGGTGAAATATGGCATTTAATGTATGACATGTAGGACCCATCACATAGTGACTATATTTTTGTGTTTTTCAATATATAATTGTAGGAGTAAAAATGATAATGTAAGAATAAATATTTTTGAGCCACCACAATAAATATTTTCACGGGTTATGACACACCATAAAATTATTTATATGGGGCATGGATTTTCTATAAGTAAATGTATAGTAAAGTAAATTTAGATAATTACCGACTTACCTTCTGATAAATGTCCGTAGTTAGAGTCCTCGAACTGAGACTTCCCAAAGTTTATTAGTTATCAGGTGAATTCTCCGGTTCCGGAGATGGTACTGATGATGACTCTTCTTCAATTTCTAATTCAATCTTATTTGCTATCAAGCTAAGCTCTGATTTGGGTTTGAATGCGAACTTCTCTTCCTTTCCATTCAAGTTGAATGTAATCTCTCCAGCCGTGACATTGATATGGCATTAGCTGTGCTTAGGAAAGGTCGTCCGAGAATGATCGATACTGCGGAGTCCGGTGGCATATCCAAAACTACAAAATCCACAGGTATAAAGAATCCTCGATATTAAGCGGTATGTTTTTTACGCAATTCCTGAGGGATATCTGATTGATTGGTCCGCCAATTGTAATGATATTGAAGTTGGTTCCGATGTTGTGTGCTTAAGTTTGTCAAAGACAGACTTGGGCATTACACTAACACTTGCTCCAAGGTCACAAAGTCTTTGAAAAACTGATGATCTCCAATTGAGCAATTTATTACGGGGTATCCTGGATCTGTCATCTTATGTGGTAATATATTAAGGATAGCCGCATTGCATTCTTCTATTAACTTGATCACCTCCGTAGTGGGTAGTGGTCTTTTCTTATTCAAGATATCTCTGAGATACTTGGCATAGGTTGGGACTTGAATGGCGTCTAGTAGAGGTATGTTGATGTATAATTTCTGAATAACCTCCACAAACTTTCCAAACTGATCATCCACTTGGGATCCACGTTTTCTTCTTGGATATGGTAAGAGATTTGTATCATGAAAATCTTGCGTCATTTGAGGTTCTTGAGTCAAATCTTCTATGTCATTATTTTCTTCTCTAATTGGTTGTACCACATGTCTTGTTGTTGCTGCTGGTGCTGCAGGTGCCGTAATTGGTGTCCTCACTACTGTTTCTATTATCCTTCTTGGATCAACGGGATCACGTGTAGATTTACCTCTTCTTGTAGTGACATTATGTACCTGCTCAAGGTTAGTGACAATAGATTTTGCAGCAGATAACTTTGCTATTTGATTTTCTATCTTTTTATTAAAAGCAAGTTGATCTTTAAAAGCAACAAAAAAATTATCCATCTTAAGAGTTATATCTTCTAAAACTTTATCATTAGCAACAAGCTTCTTAGAAAGGGTATCATTTAACTCAGCTTGCTCCTCAATTAACTCTCTTAAAAATGGGTTTCTAGGAATATTACCTCGATACTTACCTGGGTAGTTGGATCGCTGTTGTGAACTTTGTTCTTGTGAAAGGTCCCTTGTGGTTTTGGTAATTGGTGACAACATTAGGTGAACTAATAATGTGTGATTGAGATAATACACGGGAGATTAGTTCACATGTGATGATGCAATGAAGGAGCTTATTGCATATGAGACATGACATGGAGTCATGTGACCGAGGTGGTGAAGATCAAGACAAGGCTAAAATAGACTGTTTTAGATCACGTTTCTACTGGCAAAATGACAACCACAAAAGAAAATATAGATTAGCCAAATGGGAGATCTTATGCCAACCAAAAGACCAAGGAGGGTTAGGAATTCAAAATTTACTTATACTGAGAACAAAAGTTTACTAAGCAAATGGCTCTTCAAATTGCTAAAGGATGATGGCCTTTGGCAAGAATTGATAAGAAACAAATATAGTAAAGATAAGACTTTAAAGAGTTGCGTTAAAAAACCAACAAATTCTCATTTTTGGAAGAGTTTAATGAATATCAAAGACTGTTTTTTGGATCTTGGCTCCTTCAGAATAAAGGGTGGAACTCAAATCAGGTTCTGGCATGATACTTGGTGAGGTAATAAGCCATTGAAAGAAAAATTCTTGTCTTTGTTTAATATTGGTAGGAGAAAAAATGTTTTTGTAGCACAAGTGCTTAGTTTAGGTCATCCGTCATCGGACAATATTAGAATAAACTTGGTCAGACTTAAGATGGCGGATGAACGGGAGGTGGTTGATGATCGAAATGGCTGCAAACTCATTTTTCTAGTTAATTGAGAAAAAAGTCATTTTTCAGTGTGTTGCGCGCTAGCAGCCTGGACAACTGAAAAATTATGAAGGCGGCGGCCAGAATCACACATATAATGGCTAGAGAACTTGTTTTCTAGTGCGTTGCTATCAGCCAGAACAGAATCATCACATGGATAATAAAATGATGGCGAACTGCACCTATGCAAAGGTAGCCTTGTAGTTGACTGAAGCGTGGCGGTCCAATCAGCGTTATTTAGCCCTCAATCATTTAGTATGCAAATTAAGGACTAGAATGAACTTCTACCATCACTGGGGAAGAGATGACGGTGCAGCGCGTGGGGCTTCATCGTTAGCAATCATGACGGCAGGCATGGTGCACTGCTTGCTATCTGTCGCATGCAAACAGGCGTAGGAGGCTGCAGAACATTTTGGCATCACACAAATAGTGCTTGAAACCGATTTCTCTCAATTGAAGGAAGAAATCACCTCGTCGTCCAGACACCTATCCATTGGTGGTGGCCTCTTCATTGATCTTCCGTAGTCTCCTTGAAGACAGTTTTAATTGCATGTGTGGGTAATGTAACGAGAACTTGTAACTCGTCTACAAAACCTATTCTGGGGGAGGCCACTCTTACTGATGGGGAGGATTCTGTGACCTGGAAACTAGAACATTTAGACAAATTCACTACTATAAGCCTGTACCGATTGATTACCAATCCAGGGGTAACTTATTTTTTTTTAGATAATGGATTAAGAATTAGGCCAATTATTCCAAAGTATTTCGGAATACAAAAAGATGACGGCTGCAATATGTTTGCAGACAGGAGTAAAATAAGGTTTTTTTCTAAACATGACCAATATGTCTTGCAGATAACCATCCACTAGAGTAAAAAAGTTGTAACGCTGATGACTCAAGATATTGTGCAGCGTGTATCAGTCGTTCCCGCTGATCCTCATGCCGCTGCAGACTTGCCCGCTAATGTAGCCATTGCGTTCCCTGAACAGTACCTGCAAGAAAGATTTTGGTCTACATTTATCAAAAACCACTTCATTCCTTGTCAACCAAATTGCCCAACAAAGTGCAGCAGCTGCAGTTAATAACAATGAATTATACTTTTTATTTGCAATTTTTGACCACCATATGAATAGGTGATTCATATTAGTTGGTGGAGTTACACCAAAAAGTATATGTATAGCACACCATAAGAATTTGGCATAATAACAATAAAAAAAAAAGATGTTGAATTGTTTCCAGAAAGTGGCAAACAAAACAATTTTTGTCACCAATCCAGTTATGTCTAACTAAATTATCTTTAGTTAGAATCACACCATTTTTTAGGTACCAAAGAAATTTTTTTATTTTCATAGAAACCTTAATTTGCCAGATCACCCTTTTGGGTATTCTGTCGAGCATCTAAATGGCATAGAACACCAACAACAAACTCTTAAGGCACTTGAGCAAACACATAGAAGACAGAGGTACTACAGCACAGGAACGTGGATTCAGAGAACTATGAGACTCAAAAGCACTTTCCGTGCTATCGTGGCCCATGGGAGACAGAGGTACTACAGCACAGGCACATGGATTCCGTCGGCTGCGAGCCCTGTGGTCACGGTCGTCGTCGATCCCAGCGGAGCGTCGTTCGTGGGCGTGGCGGCGAGGTCGGAGCGCCGGTAGCCATCGTGACGTCCAGGGATGTCGTTGTTCGCGAGGTGCCGGCTGCGCTGGCGTACGGACGGCGGCGGCAGGGCAGTGCACGTGCGCAGCACACCGCGCGCAGTGTGGCGCGTGCGGAGAGGGGTGGAGGTGAGGACGGCGACGGACGTGGTGCATGCGAACGGCGGCGGACGGAGCGCCCGCGGGAGGTGGGGACAGGGTTGGGGTGTGGGCGGGTGGAGCGCCTGAGGCGGAGTCGAGGACGCCGACGGGCGTGGTGCGTGCGTGGGAGGAGAGCACGGCGGGTGTATGCGGAGGTTCCGAGACGGTGTTTGTGTGGGATGAGTCTGTATGCGTCGCGTCGGGCAGCTTCGAGCGGTTTCGGTGGGGATTTCAGATGGACCGTAGGATGTGTGATCGAACGGCAGGTGTTGAAGAACTGTTAATGTACAGTTTCTATGTGAGGATAGTCTACTGTTAATATACAGTATTGGGGCTCACCAGGATTAAAGAAGTTTATTTATAGATAGATAGATGACTACAAATACTGAAAGGATGGTGAATGAGACAAGAAAGTAGTAGCAGTTTTTATATTGACTTGGTGCATGAATGTCATACTATTCTCTCTGAAATTTATTCATCAGTTTTTATTTTCTTTTTAATTCCAGTGAATGAATTCTTACAATTTTTTGTGTTTTATTTGAATATGGAAACAGACATGACATTTTTCTATATCTGTCCCCACTTCCAAGCAAGCAAGAATCTAATTCGAGCCATGCGTACATACATTTTTGTGAACTACACCCTCCGTCTGTGGCACCTACTTGAAAACAGGGTTCGGCCTCATCAGAGAACACCCGGCCTGCAACCAACTAACCACATGTCACCTGCTTCCGTTGCCAGCGCTCTCGCCGCCGTTGTCGCGTGTTGCATCACGGCAGCAGGACAACTTCCCGGCAGTGCTGCGGCGGGGGTGGCGGGGGACACTGTCTCGGCGCAGCAGCCACTTCTGGGCCACGACACTGTGGTCTCCGCGCAGGGCAAGTTCGAGCTCGGCCTCTTCAGCCCGGGTGGCTCCGCTGCCGGCCGGTTCTACCTCGGGATCTGGTACAAGAACGTGCCCGTGCAGACCGTCATCTCGGGTCGCCAACCGTGTCACTCCCTGTCCGATGTCGCCTGCCGAGCTCCGGTCTCCCCCTCCTCCGGCAACCTCGAGCTCGTCGGGGTCAGCAGCAGCCCATCCTCTCCCTCTACCACGCCCGGGCGTCGTGTGGTCGTCGAACCTGTCGTCGCCGCCGCCGTCGTCGTCCTCCAACGTCGCGGTGATGCGCGACAACGGCAACCTGGTCCTCCTCGACGGCGGCAACTCCAGTAACGTGCTGTGGCAGAGCTTCGACCACCCGACGGACACGGTGGTGCCGGAAGCATGGCTCGGCGAGGACAAGCTCACCGGCGAGTACCAGTCCCGACGTCGTGGGCGGAACTCCGAGGACCCGTCGCGGGGATGTTCACGGCGCAATCGACCGAACAACGTCAGCAGCAGCGAAGTTCTTCTACCCGAACGGTTCCGCGCCTAGTGGCGGAGCGGCGTGTGGACGGGCCGCGTGTTCGCCAACCTTCCCGAGGGCGTCAACAATGTGCTCTACAACGAGACGTACCTCGACACGCCGGCGTACCGTCGCCTCACCAGCGTGCTCTACGACAACGCCACCATCACCCGCATGGTCTTGGACGTCACCGGCCAGGTCATGCAGTTCATCTGGGTGCCCGGTAGCCAAAGCTGGCAGATGTTCTGGGCCAATCCCACCGTCCAGTGCGATATCTACGCGCTCTGTGGCGACTTCGGCGTCTGCAACAAGAGGAGGCAGCCGCTGTGCCAGTGCCCGCCTGGGTTCGCGCCGGCGGTGGACCGGGACTGGGGGCTCAACGACTGGAGCGCCGGCTGCCGACGGAGCCTACCGCTGCAGTGTGGTGGCAGCGGGTCAATGACGGACGGCTTCCTCGAGCTGCCGTACATGAAGCCCCGGACGATTACGGTAATACGTGGCGGCGCGCGAGACCAAAGCGAGTGCGCGAGCTGGCTTGTCTAAACAACTGCTCTTGCCAAGCCACACGTTTTCGACGGCGGGCGGGCGCTGCGCCGTCGCGGGCACGGCGGATTCCGCAACCTTGAGCAACTGTTTCGATAATGATACCGGGGGCGGCGGGGTTCGTCGGCGGCGCCCGGCGTCGAGCCTGCACCTTCGGCCGCCGAAATCTGAATTGGAGGATCTGCGAGGTGGCGGCGGCAATGGGAAGAACAGGCGGCGGAGGTGGCTCATCCTTGGCATTGTCATTGCCGCACTGGGCGTGTCAGTAGCAGCAGCGTGGATCCTTGTGTCTAGGAGGAGACGCCAGGCTGAAATGGAGAAGCTGCAGAAGACCTCCTCCTCCCTTGCAGTGTACAGCTACAGCGACCTCCGGTCGGCGACGAGCAACTTTTCGGGCGGCTTGGCGGCGGAAGCCGGCTCGGTGTACCCGTGGCGTGCTGAACGACGGACACACCCAAGTCCAAGTCGCCGTGAAGAAGTTGGAGGGTCTCCGGTGTTAGTTTACATAAGTGTTTATCTCTCTGTAATCTAGTTGGAACTTTGTAGTTTACGCTTTCAGTGCTTTCATTAGAGGCGTGGAATCGCGGGTGGTTAGTGCTGTGCTTAGTCCACGCCGTGACCGCCAGGTGTGTGTCTCCCCGTTGCGACGACGCGCTGCGCATGCCCACGGTCGATCCGTAAAAAAGGAGATCGTGGAGTGCGTCGTGCAGCGGACCGGGGTAGTCGGGCTTCAAGCCTATGTATCAGTCTATGTATTAAAAAGTCTAAGAAAACTGCGACAGTTGCGCAGGCCTCGTGTCCATCCAATTCTCGTGTGCGTGTGTTCGTTTCAGAGCTTCCTCTCTTGCCGCGTCCAAGCGCCGTCGTCACAGCTGTTCCTTCGCCGTCGATCCACGGACCCATCCCACCACTCACAATCACCTCCCAAGCTTCCCCATCCTAACGCGCGACACCGCCACCATGTGCTCTTGGGTCTCTCACCTCCCTCCGTCCACTCTAGCCGTGACAAGCCACAACCGAAATTTGTGCCTTTCCCCGTGGGGAAAGCTTTCCGTCGGCGCTCACGGGGAAAGGCCCATCTTTCCGTGAGCGGGCAAAGAGGCTCACGGGAAAGACAACACACACGGGAAGATCCTTTCCCGTGATGGCCAGCTCACGGGGAAAGGGCACTGTGGTGGGCCATCGCGTGACCCTCAATTCCCAGGAAATGCCCCACCCTTTTTTTTTTTTTTTTTTAGTTTTTGGGCTCCAAACTTTTTCTACACTTCATACACATCATATGACACTCCATTTTCAATTTTGATGAAATTTTAACTTTATTTGTTATATTTAGGTAATTATTCTCTTTTTACGGTAATTTTTAAAATGAAGCCAAATTTGAATTACAAGTGATTGAAATTTTTGAAAAAAAAAATAGTAAAAATTTATATTCCTCTTACTCAAAACAAAGTAAGGCCTTGCATATAAAAATAAAACAAAATCTGAAACATCTTAATATGAAATCATGAGCGTTAATCCCTGCTTTCGAGTGGTTTAAAAAATTCTAGGAAATCAACCGATGTGCAGAAAATCATAAAATTTGATAATATGTCATGATATCTTATGCCGAGGCTATGATAAAAATTGGGAACGTTTCGCACAAGTTGGCACACATGATGTTTTCAACCTCCAACATCTACGTAGAATTTTTCATGTTTGTCGAGAATGATCCGGTGTGATTTCATGTGGATGTGGTGGTCAAGTTGTGGTTTGGCTATAAAACTTTTTCTATATGCAATAGACATCGAGAGATTGTCTCATGTCAATTTTTGGGATTTTCTTGGATTATTTTGGTAATTATTATAATTTTATGTTGTAATTAAGTAAATACGAGATAGAGATAAAACCACATGAAATAATGGTCAATTTTTTGCTAAAGCATCAATTATGTATGGATGAGTGAATGTGACAAGGAATTTTTGATGCATTCTCGATTAAAATTTGAAAATATGATAGAAAAAAGAAAGAGAGAGCAAAAAAATTTTTTTTTTTAAAACATCTTTCCCGTGAGCTTTTAGCGTTAGCTCACGGGAAAGGGATCCTCTTTCCCATGAGCTGACATGGGAAACTCACGGGGAAAGGGGGCCCACCTGGTTGGCGGCGCCCGTGGGAATTTTGTTTTTTTTATCCTTTCCCGTGACGGATCTCTCACAGGAAGCGGGCGGGCCCACCTCGGTGGCGGTGACGTAGGACATTTGCTTTTTTTATCCTTTCCCGTGAGCGGATCATGCGGCTCACGGAAAGGCTTTCGGAAGAAAGCCCGTGAGCCGCATGATCCGGCTCACTGAAAGGACTATACCAATTTTTTTTTAAAAATGAAGTCACCAGCTCAACACTCACACACTCGCATCTCGCACACACACTCACACGCTCAACACTCACACACGCCCCGCCACGCCTTTCCGCGCCACGCCCGCCGCCGCCCTCCCTCACGCCGCCACCCGCCCGCCGCCCACACTTGCGTTGCCCGCCCGTGCCCACACCGCCGCCGGTCCGCGCCCCACTCCACCGTCGCCGCCCGCGCCCCGCCCCTTCCCACCGGCACGGCCCCGCCCACCACCGGCTGCCCCACCCCCTCCTCCACCACGACGGACGGGCCCTCCGCCCCCACCGCCGGCTGCCCGCCCTCCTCCACCACGACGGCCCCCTCCGCCCCACCACGCATGTGGCCGCCTCCCCGACTTGCACCTTACGAGGGGAGGTGGAGGAGGGAGGAGGAGGATGGAGGGAGAAGGGAGGAGATGTGGAGGAGGAAAGAGGAGGAGGAGGAAGAAGAAGAAGGAAAGGGAGGAGAGGAGGAGGAGGAAGGAAGGAAAAGGGAGGAGAGGAGAAGGAGGAGGAGGAAGAAGAAGAAGAAGGGAGGAGGAGCACGACCGCCCCACCGTTGTCCGTCCGAACCCGCCCTCGTTACTTGGCGCGTCCGGACCCATCTCTGGCGCCCCTCGGACGACCCTAGTTGGCCACGTCTTTAGCCTCGCAGGTTGTCGGCCATCGAGCCATGTGACTTGTTTATGTAAATATATATGTGGTTGTCAGCCATCGTGTCGTGTGCTTGTTTTGCAGGGTTTTAGAAACCTCACCGTATAGGGGAGGTTTTGTCGAAGTTTTTCAACTGAGCCCGTTTGTTTCTTTTATTTCAGATAGGAGCCCGTCGGAGCAAAGAGTGGAGTGCCTTGCCGAGCTAGAGTGCCTTGGCGGCCCTGATCTTCTTCCTCGCCGGCTAGCCTAACTCCACCGCGAGCCTAGGTATAACCCCTCTTTCCGTATCATGGCTTAGCTAGGTCGCACAGCTCAGTTAGGCGTCTCCCGTTCGAAGGAGATACGGTTGGAAGTATGTAGATCTCTGCATACCTATAACCGTATCTGTTTTTAATTGTCCACGTTTTTAGACGGCCTGAGGATGCGTAGATGTGGTTAGTTCCCATGTTCTACTCTCGTCGATTCGAGTTTCGGCAAAGCATCTCACTATTGTTCTTCGAATACACAATCTCCCTCTCTAGGAGAATAGTGGGGAGGTGCTGCCAAAATTCTGTCTCAGATAGGAGTGGAGTATGGAACTGACCTCATCTATGCATCCACAGGTGGGATTAGGACTTATCTTCACCTATTAGATGGTAGGATCCATGTGTAGATGCAGTGCATTCTTATATTCTCGCGTATATGGTAGAGAATGGATTACTGTGCGTGGATATACAATGGCTCGAAGAGTTTTGGAGATTATGACCCTGAATGTATTAGTAAGAGCAGTGCTTTCATGGACAAAGGTTTTCAGAATGCTCGAGGTGCGAGTAAGCTTTTCAGAATGCTATAGCATGAACTGCATGCTGACGCTACATTGCAAATAGCGCGCTATAGCGCGGCGCCAATAGCATCCAGAATAGGCTGCGTGCGATCTAAAACATGGGTAGATATAGATAATTTACGCGACAAGTGAAGGCCAAGAAAGATGATGTGGGATTCAAATCAAAAAAAAAAGAGAGTCCTCATGTGCCTGGCCTAGGACCTGGCCCGTTGAGAAGCCCATCCCACACATAGCGCACGCACACATAGCCACGCACGGTGCTAAATTTGCTGGCTACTGTATTGCATCCTTGTATGGAACATCGGATCAAAATTTGCTCAAAACTGCTCTAATGTATATCTTTTGCTAATTTGTTTGATTAAATGATGTCATAGCGTTGGCACGGGCACTATATACTAGCGATAACAACCTAGTGACGCATATTGTAAACAAGATTTATCAAATACATATATGTAACTGGTAAGCATAGAAGCATTTGGACATCACCTCTTGTTGTTCCAAACTGCTCCAGTGGAGTGAAGCCATATACATATCACATTAGGAATATCCTGTTCCATTGGAAAAAGGGGGGCAAAAGAAAAAGAAGAAGTTTAGTCAAAACAAAAAAGAAAAAGGTACTCCACTCTAGTGGTGACAACTGAGCTGTGAAATACTATTACTATACTAGTACTATTATAGCCTGCACTAGAGATCGCTGAGATTATGTGAGCGTGGCGAGGTGCTGCAGCGCCCCTTGGCACCGGTGGCATGTCGACGACGACGACACCCTCCAGCCCCTGCACCGACCTGCGCCATGGCGGGCGGTCCAGCTCCTGGTCCTGGATACACCAGCAGGCCACTCGGCACGCGCGGCGCTCCAGCTCGTCGTCGCTCACGTCGCCCGCGCAGCCGCGGGTCGCCCGCGCCGCCGTGTCACCTTCCGCCACTCTCACCGCCGCCCACACGGAAAGAACGTGGGCGACGGTCGCCCCTGCTGCTGCTGCTGCCCCAGCATAGACTCCTCTCCGTCGCCGCCGTCCGTTATGGCGCCGGCGCTGACGCCGTGCCCCTCGGCGTCGGGCGTTGTTTGCGACGCCGGAGATGAGCTCGAACAGCAGCATCCGAAGCTGTACACGCCGACGGCCTTGGCGCTGATGGGTAGGCCGGAGATCCATTCGGGCGAGGTACCCGATGGTGCCCCCGCATGGTGGTGAGCGCCCGGCTGAAGTCTCTGCCGACCAGCTTGGCCATCATCGAAATCGGCGATCTTGGGCGTGAAATCCTTATCCAGGAGTATGTTCTCCGGCTTGATGTCACAATGGATGATTCGCTCGCGGCAGCCGTCGTGGAGGTACGCCAGGCCTCTGGCGACGCCGACCATGACGCCGTAAGCGCTGGCGCCAGCTTGGGCACGGCGACGAACCGCTGGTAGTGCGAAGAGGAACGAGTCCAGGGAGCCGTTGGGCATGTACTCGTACACCAGCAGCTTGTCGTCGTCGCCGGAGGAGCAGAAGCCGAGGAGACGGACGAGGTTCACGTGCTGGATGAGGCCTAGCGTGTTCACCTCCGTTTCGAACTGCTTGTCGCCCTGCCGGAGACCCTCCATCTTCTTCACGGCGATTTGGACTTGGGTGTGTCGTCCGTCGTTCAGCACGCCCGCGGTACACCGAGCCGAAGCTTCCGCCGCCGAGGCGGTCTGAGAAGTTGCTCGTCGCCGACCGGAGGTCGCCGTAGCTATACGACGAGGGAGGAAGAGCTCTTCTGCAGCTTCGCCATTTCAGCCCGGCGTCTCAACCTGGACACAAGGATCCACGCTGATGCCACTGCCGATGACACGCCCAGTGTGCCAATGACGACGCCAAGGCGAGCCACAGCCTCCGCCGCCTGTTCTTGCCATTGGCATCGCCACCGCCCGCAGCTGCTGCAATTCAGATTCCGATAGCGGAGGTACAGGCTCGACGCCCGACGCCGCCCGACGAACCCTCGCCGCCCGAGGTGTCATTATTGTCTAGAAACAGTTGCTCAAGGTTACGGAATCCATCGTGCACGGGCGCAGCCACCTTCAGAGAACGTGTAGGCTTGGCAAGAGCAGTTGTTTAGACAAGCCATCTCGCACTCTGCTTTGCTCTCGGCGCCGACCCCGGACACCGATCGTCGGGGCTTCATGTCCGGCAGCTCTAGGAAGCCGTCCGTCGTTGGCCAGCGTTGCCACCGCACTGCAGCGGCAAGCTCCGGCGGCAGCCAGCACTCCAGTCGCTGAGTCCCCAGTCGGTCCTTCGCCGGAGCGAATCCGGGCGGGCACTGGCACGGCGGCTGGCTCCTCTGGTTGCAGACGCCGAAGTCGCCAGAGCAGCGTAGACATCGCCTTTGGGACGGTGGGCGCGGCCCAGAACATCTGCCAGCTCTGGCTACCAGGCACCCAGATGAACTGCTTGGTCTGGCCGGTGAGGTCCAGAACCATGCGAGTAATGGTGGCGTTGTCGTAGAGCACGCTGGTGACACGGCGATGCGCCGGCGTGTCGAGGCACGTCTGGTTGAAGAGCACGTTGTTGACGGCCTCGGGAAGGTTGGCGAACACGCGGCCCGCCCAGACGCCACTCCGCCAGTAGGCGCGGGTGCCGTTCAGAGGTAGAAGAACTCGCTGCTGCTGGCGTTGTTCGTCGGCGGTGTCCAAGAACATCGGCGGCGGGTCCTCGGCGTTCGCCACGGCGTCAGCGACTGGTACTCGCCGGTGAGCTTTACTGACCCAGCCACGCCTCGGGAACCAGCGTGTCCGTCGGGTGGTCGAAGCTCTGCCACAGCACGTTACTGGAGTTGCCGCTGTCGAGGAGGACCAGGTTGCCGTTGTCGCGCATCACCGCGATGTTGGAGGACGACGGCGGCGACGACAGGTTCGACGACCACACGACGGCTGAGGATGGGCCGACGAGCTCGAGGTTGCCGGAGGAGGAGGAGACCCGGAGCTCGGCGGAGGCGACATCGGACAGGGAGTGACACGGGTTGCGACCCAGATGACGGTCTGCACGGGCACGTTCTTGTACCAGATGCCGAGATAGAACCGGCCGGCAGCGGAGCCGCCGGGGCTGAAGAGGCCGAGCTCGAACTTGCCCTGAGCCGAAACCACCGTGTCGTTGCCCGCAGCGGTTGCGTCGCCGAGGCGGTGTCCACCGCCGCCGCCAACGCACCGCCGGGAAGTTGTCCTGCTGCCACGATGCAGCACGCGACAACGGCGGCGAGAGCGGTGGCAACGGAAGCAGGTGACATGGTTTGTTGTTGGTTGCCCAGGCCGGGTGTTCTCTGATGAGGCCGCACGCACGTGGTTTTCAAGCAGGTGCCACATGCGCTAGGGAACAAGCGCAGGTGCCCGCTGGTCAAGGTCTGGCGAGGACACATGGCCTAGGTACTGCCTGCGCCACATACATGTATGGATGGCTCGAATTAAATTCTTGCTTGCTTGGGACAGATATGGAAATATCGTCAGGTCTGTTTTAAAAGTCAAATAAAACAAAATACAGTTGTAAGAGAATTCATTCAACAGAATTATAAGAAACTAGAAACTGATGAATAAATTTCAGAGAGAATAGTATGATATTCATACACGAAGACACTATAAACCTACTACTACTTTCTAGTCTTTTTTTTTTCTTTTTCTAGAACACGACTTCACGTGTATTTCATTAACGACAGAGTTCAAACACAACACGCAAAAAACAAACAACCAAGCAAATAAACAGCTAAACCAAGGCCACACTGCAGGCGCAGCTGCGAATTACAAAAGAAAAAACCAGAAGAACGACCGAGAATGTCTAGACAAACAGAGGCCAAGAATCAGTCCCCGGGGAAGACGCACGCCGACGCCGCTACCAACGTCGCTCAGGGAACGGCTCCTTCATGGCTGACCGAATAATGGTGCGCTTGGCAGAGGAGAGCGGCTCCCCGAACTCCTTGTGGAACTCCTCGTTAAAAGAGTTGTCAGGCAGCTCTGGCGACGGTGGATCCACCGCCGGTCTCCACTTCATGAGTAGCACCTTCTTAGCTTGAAGCTCCGACTTTGGTTCACGGCGGTGGGATAGTGCAGCAATGCGAACACCGCCGTGGCACCAAAGGAGGGCTAGGCCTGCGGGTGACACGGCGTATCGGCGTGGACAACAGTGGTTCCTGAAGAGGCAACCACAGAGCCGGTGAAGTCCGTCGGGGGGACGGAGCCGACACACACCCGTCCTCACAGGCAGCTTCATCCGCACACCCATCCTCGTAGGCAGCTTCATCCGCCTCGAGACGGCGTAGTAGGGAGCACAAGAGGCGACTGACGGTCCACGGGCTCCATAGCAACATCCGGGCGGGTCTTGGCACCCGGTTCGAGTCCACGACCTGGCATCCCTACAGCTGGAGACTCGGGCTGCCAAGGCCCATCTAGAGTCATGCCGACGAACGCGTTGCAAACCCCGCGAACTCGCGTCCACCAAATCCGCCCACCAATCAGGGCGTGGGTGACAATATCTACCTCGTAGGCGGCGTGGAAGGCTCCTCGTTGGCACCAGCGCGACTGGCCAAGTGGTCGTAGAGGACCAAGCAAGGTCCCAACACTCGATGTCGACGATAGCCTCCATATCCTGCCGAGGAGTCGAGACTCGGTGTCGATGCAGGTGAATCGGTCGGCGCGGCGTCGGTTGGTTGCTGCGGACCTTCGCGGCAAAGGGAGCGGCATTACTTTCGGGTGAGCCGGCTGAAGCACCTTCGCCGTCGTCGTTGAGAGCGGCTGCACTTTTGCCAGTCCGCCCAGCAGACACGCGGGCCGTGGCCGTGAACCACGACAAGCTCCTACGGTGGCACATGGCCCGTCGCCGCGATGGAAGCACACACATCGTCGATGAGCAAGTCCGTCGAATCACGCCGGGTCGGGACAACGGCGATGAAGTGCAAAGGCGGCCTCGGCGCCCGTTCAACCCGGCGTCGTGCCTGATTTTGGATGAAGTGCTGGCTGAATGTTGCGGTGTCGTCCTTGGCGTCGGCGATGGGGATGGAGACGGGGTGCTCCCATGGGCACTCAGCGTCCGGTGGTGTCCCACGGCCCTGTGAGCAGCGTCTTTGCCGGGTAGACCTGGGTCGTCGCCGGTTGCCTTGGCGAAGCGGCATGCCCGGCGGGCTCAGCGGCGCTTGGTTCGCGTTCGGCGGACCTCTTGGGAAGGCGTGAGCGGCAGGACCACTGCCCGACCCTCGGCATCCGGCCGGCGCGCCGGCGAGCCTAGGCGGCGTGTGGTTGGGAATGCGACGCCTTGGTGAGCAGGCATCCTCTTCTTCAGCGGCGGATCCGGCTTCCGTTGGCGCCCGATTTCGGCGACCGCCGGTGCTGTTACTGCGAGCCCGCGGCGGTCCTCGGCGGAGCACCCACTTGGGATGGCGCTGCGGTGTCGTGGACCCACCCGCTGGTGGGCTGGTGGCCGATCCCCTTGGGCGGCGGGCGCCCCGTTCCCGCCTCGAGCGCCCTCGCCCCGCCCGGTGCGGCGGCGGTGGCGCGACAGAGCACTTTCCAAAGACCGAGGTGCGCCCCGATGCTGCCATGGCAGCGCCGTCCTCTTGCGTTGTGCTGCCGTGATGAGGCGGGCGCGGCGAGGCCCCGCTCCCGAACCGGCAGCCCGGCTGCGGATGCCATCCACCGCAGCCGTGCCTGAGGTGTAGCCCACGCCCGCGCGATGGCCGACGCACGTGGCATGCGGGTAACTGGCATAGGCCCGCCGGGAGACCCGGCGTTGCCCTCGGCGGAGAGGCATTGCGGAGGTGACGCCGGACGGATAGTTGTGGCGGCATGCCGCCGTTCCACCCGCCCGCGGCACGTGAGGAGCCGCCAAGTGTGAAATGCCCCCCTAGAGGACTCGCCCATCTCAGCACGGGGCTCTCGCACAGGCCCTGGCGAGGAACGGGCGTCGGGTGGCGGAGAGGTAGGTGGTGGCAGCTCCTCCTCGAGCTCATCATCCAGCGGTCGAGATCCACAGCTCGCCCCACCGCTTCGGTCTTGGACCTGCCAGTGGAGCGGGGAGGAAGGTGGTGGCCAACGGGAAAGCCCCTTAGCTTGGGAGCCGGCACTAGGGCCGGGGCTAGATGTCGTCGTCGGGACGACTGTGTGGCAGGCTGGCAACGAGGCGGTTGGGGAGGCCTGCATGCCGGCGGTAGTCCGCACGAAGGCCAGGCTTAGGATGAGCTCCGGCGAAAACGAGGTCCCCATCGGTGAAGGTGCGAGCCGCGAAGGAGTCGCGGCGCCTAGGTGGAGTAGGGACGGAGGCGCGCGCGTCGGCTGGTGTCGGAAGCGGAGACACGGCGTCTTGAGACCCGTGAGGGCCCCAAGCTGGAGCAGCTTTGATCCACTCACTCGCTGGCGCCTGTCCACGAGGAGCACATCGGAGGGAAGCTCCGTGCCCGTGGGGCGCAGATCCGTGGCGAATGTAGAGGGGAGGCTGTGGGCGTGGTGGATCTGGCGGGGAAGGTGAGGGAAGGGCACGGAGGGGGGAGGAACGGGTCGGGTCGAGGTCGCGCCGCCCAACCCTAGACCATTGCTGACTACTTTCTAGTCTCATTCAACAAACTTTCAAGTTTCAATATTTATGGTCATAAACAGATTCTTTTCTTTTTCGAAAGCGGGCTTTGCTAATTCTTTTTGTAGGTAAATAATTTGCTAAATCTTAAAAAAAAAAACTGACCAATTTATGGGCGGGATCACGCACAAATTAACCTACTTACATCCCTAGTTTTTGTAAAAATGGGTTTACAAAATGACAGTTTCATGAGACTTAGAGCGATGCACCTATTCAATTTATTGAAATAATTTTCTGGCAATTTCGATAGTAGGATGACAGCCGCAAACTGCTTTCATCGTACGTCACTATATGTCACGATGCCAAGATATGCATGCTAGGGCAAAAGTTTAATATTTATGGAGCTTTCATTAGTATAGTACTTATTTTGAATGATGGTGATACCTAGATTTCTTGCAAATAATTAAACAGAGAATGTACGAAAGCGAAGTCAGGACCTGGCAGATCGATCGAGCCTCGTTTAGTTGGCTAAAGTTTCTAACCCTTTTTCCACCCTCTCTCCATCACATCACATTAAATACACTAAAAGACATATGTTTGGAGTATAAAATGTAGGTAAAAAAAATAACTAATTATACAGTTTAGATGTACATTACGAGACGATTCTTTTAAGCCTAGTTACGCCGTGGTAGGATAATATTTACCACAAACAAACGAAACGTGCTACAGTGTGCTACAGGAGTTCCAGCAGTTACTTTTGCAAATTTTTGTAACAACTAAACGAGGCCTAAGTGAGAACGGGACGACCGTCTCGTGCGTACGACTTGCAGGGTGGCCAGGTCGCTTTCTCGTTTTCGTATTCCCTCCCTCGCGTTGAAATGTGCGACAACACTCACATAACACACCCATGTTTGTTTTTATACATATTTTGTGATGGCAGGATCGGCACGCAGGCCGGAGTGCTTCAATTTGATTTGGTGACTACCAAGCTAGACTGCACGGTGCTCAAACCACAATAAAATAAAGGTGTACCGCTGGTACGTAGCAGGTTTGGAAAACATGACGAGCCGTATGTGAGTCATTTTTAATTGCCAGCTCTGTGGTCCTCTTGGAAGCTACTACAGAGACATTTCCGTATGTTGATCAAACACTGGAGTGCTGGTGGCTATTCTTTTCGAGAATAGGCCCGTGTTTTATTAACAACAAATTAGAGTTTTTTGGGAATGATCATGGGGGGGGAGTCCACCTGAATTTTATAAATTGGCCCCTAAAGCTTTGCCCCCCCGGGTGAAGTTCTTCGGCTGGCTGCTCACACAGGGAATGATACACTGCAGAGTGGCCTTGTTCCGCAAGCACATCCTCAATGATGCCAAGTGCGAGCTGTGTGGGCAGGAAAATGAAACCGTGGACCACCTCATCTCCGGGTGCGGCTTCCAGACCTTCTGGGCACTGATCGGGTGGCAACCGAAAGCAATGTGGCTGCGGTCGACCGCCTCTGGGAGTCCCAGCCCCCAGGACAGTGCCCAAACTAACGCTCCACCCGCTCCTCCTGCTGCTCTGTTGGGAAATATGGAAGCATAGCAACGAGGTGGTCTTTACGGGCTGGCACCGTGCACTAACCGCCTCCGAAGCGCCTGCATCCGTAGCATCCAGGACTGGGCATGTCGTGATCGCTTAAAGAAAAGAAGCTCTGGCTAGGCAATGGAGACAAGTGTTGAATTCCATGTAATCCACCTCTCTCCCCCAGCTGTGTAATCCTTTTTGTAACAAGGCCATTGCCTTCCACCCACCGCCCCGACCGAATCTGTGGAACATATTTGTAGGTGGGGACTTCCATCCCCCGGAAGTTACCTCAAAAATATATTGGCCCCAAAAAGTCCCCAAAATGGAAGGTTACATTACAAAGCCAGAGGTGCATCCTCTCTCTGTCTTGCAATTTCAAAAGTTTGTTATACGGCGAAAACAACGATTGTTGCCTGTTAGAGAATACCATATTCTCCATATTCTTCTACATTGCCCTAAAGTAGTGAAGCCGAATGCATATGGAAGATCACATTCTTAACGCACATGAGTTGCGACCTAATCAGAAAGACAGTTAAAGCTAAAGCGCTGAGGCTAATTTAGGTCATCGTCGACCGTACGTGTCTCACAGGATGGCGCCACGTTAACCTATTGCTTGGACCAGCTTACGCGAGCCACGTCCTTTGATGACGACAGTGGCTCCATAAACATCTTCCGCTCTGGAGACAATTATATGACCCTGGAAAAATTGCAGTGTAGGTGCAGGAGCCTTTTTTAAAAAAAAAATATCTGGCCCTAGAAAATATTTTGGTAGGTTCTAGTGGCCTTCCGTCATGTTTTGGCACTTAACAGTGTTAAACGAGTGGTAAAAAGACCATTTCGCTCCAGAAAAATACAAAATACAGCGGTTGCCTCACCGAGACGGTGTCCCCAGCCGCCGCCTCCGCCGGTGGCAACTGGCAACGGAAGCAGGTGACATGGTTTGTTGGTTGTTCTCTGATGAGGCCGCACGCACGTGGTTTTGAAGGAGCTGCCACATGGGCTAGGCAACAATCGCAAGTGCCCGCTGGTCAAGGTTGGCGAGGACACATGGAGGTACTGCCTGCGCCACATATATCTGTGCATGGCTCGAATTAAATTGCTTGCTTGGACAGATATGGAAATATCGTCAGGTCTGTTTTTAAAATTGAAGTAAAACAAAATACAGTTGTAAGACAATTGATTCAAGAGAATTAAAAGAAATTGAATACTGTTGAATAAATTTCCGAGAGAATAGTATGGCATTCATACACTAAGTCAATATAAAACTACAACTTTCTAGTCTCATTCACCAGCCTTTCAATATTTTCTGGTGGTGCTAGCTAGGAGTTAACATAGGAACCACCATTCATTTGGATGCAAATAGGGTTTTTTGTTTCGTGAGAAAGCAACAATTCTACGAAACCTAGTTAAAAACATGACCTATTAATTTATGGGTTCACACACAAAGCTACTTGCACCCCGAGCTAGTTTTGTAAAACAGGTTCAGAAAATGATAGTTTCATGAGATTTAGAATGCACCTCTTCAATTCATGAAATATAAATTTGTACCAATTAATTTAGATAAAAGACAACATCACAGCAAAGCCGCAAATTATGCTTTGATCGTACGTCACGATGCAAAGATGCAGCAAATGTTTAACAGTTTTGGAGCTTTCATATAGTAGTGTACTGAGAACGGGGACTGAGACACGTATATTTAATTTCTTGCCAAATGAGAAGGTACGACGAAAGCGAAGGCAGGACCTGGCAAGGTAAGGTAGTGAGCACGGGAACGTGGACTGTACGTGTCGTGCCTACCACCTGGGCGGCCCGGCAGAAAAAACTTTGGTAGTACGTTGGAGTCACTTTCTCGCTATCGTACGGTGGCTAGCTAGAATGACGGAGGGGAACCTTTTGCTGGATTCCCTCGCGTTTTTTTTTTTTTTTTTTTTGACAACACCCTCGCGTTGAAATTTGCGACACGACAACACTCTCACACACGCATGTTTGTTTACTCTTTTTCGTGATGGAAGGATCGGCACGCAGGCCGGTGTGCTTCAATTTGACTGCACGCTGCTCAAACCGCTGAGCCGCTTTTTTTACAAACAACAACGTATATTATATTATAGCAGCCAAGATATAAAGCAATCATCCAAAGAGGATTGACGAACATTTAGGTCCTGCGACCAGAAAAGTAAACCTACATCGTCTAAGGCATAAAGCAAGACAAATCTGCTAAAGCTAAAGTACCGAAGCTAATTTAGGTCATCGTCGACCATACGTGTCTCACAGGATGGCGCCACATTAACCTATTGCTCGGACCAGCTTGCGCGAGCCGCGTGCTTTGATGACGATAGCGGCTCCATAAACATTTTCACGAACCGCTGAGGAATGGGACAATTATCTACGTGACCCTGGAAAAATTGCGGTGTAGGTGCATGACCATTTTTTATATAAAAAAAAACTTATCTCGCCCTAGAAAATTTTTTGGTAGGTTCTAATGGCCTTCCGTCATGTTTTGACACTTAACCGTATTAAACAGTGATAAAAAGACCATTTTACCCCTAAAAAAACAAAATGCAACAGTTGCCTCGCGGAGGCAGTGTCCCCGCCGCCGCCTCCGCCGCACAGCCGGGAAGTAGTCCTGCTTCCGCAATGCAGCACGCGACAACGGTGGCAACAGAAGCAGGTGACATGGTTTGTTTGTTGGTTGTTCCCTGATGAGGCCGCGCAACGTGGTTTTGAAGCAGCTGCCACATGGGCTAGGCAACAATCGCAGGTGGCCGCTGGTCAAGGTCTGGCGAGGACACATGGAGGTACTGCCTGGGCCACATACATGTGTGCATGGCTCGAATTAAATTGCTTGCTTGGACAGATATGGAAATATCGTCAGGTCTGTTTTAAAATTCAAGAAAAACAAAAATACAGTTGTAAGACAATTGATTCAAGAGAACTAAAAAGAAATTGAATACTGTTGAATAAATTTCAGAGAGAATAGTATGGCATTCATACACTAAGTCAATATAAAACCACAAGTTTCTAGTTTCATTCACCAACCTTTCAGTATTTTCGGTGCTGAATTTCTCTTACGTGACACCCCACAAATCTATCCGTGGCGGATACAAGTTTTGTCCGCCACGGTTAATGGCCCGATTAACCGGGGCAGACATTTTTCATTTTCCGAGATAGCTAGGCACATTTGCCTGTGACAAAAATCGATTAACCGTGGTGGGCGTTAATAAACGGCCCGCCATGGAAAAATGCAACCATTTATGGGGGTGGACATGTTGCATAGGCCCGCCCTAGAAAATACCCTTGAGCCCACCTGGGAAAAAAAACCCCACCCTATCGGGCCATATATATACGACTCTCTAGGGTTTTCCTCACCCTCTCATTCTCACTCAGTCCCAACGTCACATCCTCTCCACTGGTCTCCCTCCCATACTCTCCCATCCGCTCTCCTCTCTCTCTCTCTCTCTCTCTCTCTCTCTCTCTACACACTTCCTGGCGCTTCAAAACCCTAAACCCTAGAGGCATGACGCGGGCTCTCCTTGGTGGCCAATCGAGGCGGAACTCAGCGGCGTGGGGGGCGGGCGTGGCAGCCATGGCGGATTCGGGCGGCCATGGAGGATTCAGCGGTCGGCGGCGAGGATCCGGCGGTCGGCGGTGGATCCGGCGCCATGGCGGATTCGGTAGTCGGCGACGCCGATCCATCGGTCTAGGCGTGGATCCGGCGATCTAGCGGCAGCTTGAGGCTCGAGGGATCTATGCTGGACCTGTGGCGGCGGGCAGGTGCGATGGCGGCGTGGATCACGGCGGTGGCGGCGTGAGGCCAGACCTAGGCCCATGCGGCCCAGATATGGTCCCGTGCGGTCCTTTTTTTTGTTTTTCTAATTTATTAACCGTGGCAAGCAAAAAGCACATGTCACGATTAATCTTGTATTAACCGTGATCCCACTACGGTGACGGGCACATTTGCCCGCCATGGTAAATGAAATTCGTCACACAAAAAAGTTTAGGTAGTAGTGACATAGGAACCACCATTCATTTGAATGCAAATAGTTTTTTTTTTTTTTTGTGAGAAAGCGGCAATACAAATAGGTCATTTTTTTTGGCTCCTACGACACCTAGCTAAAAACATGACCTATTAATTTATGGGTTCACACACAAAAGCTACTTTGCACCCCGAGCTAGTTTTATAAAACCGGTTCAGAAAATGATAGTTTCATGAGACTTAGAATACTCCGCTTCAATTTATTGAATAAATTTCTACCAATTTAGATAAAAGAAAGCATCACAGGAAAGCCGCAAATTGTGCTTTGATCCTACGTCACGATGCAAAGATGCAGCAAATGTTTAACATTTTCCGAGCTTTCATATAGTATACTGATTTTGATGACACCTAGCTATATTTAATTTCTTGCAAAACGAGAACGTACGACGAAAGCGAAGGCGCAGGACCTGGCAGAGGGACAAGGTAAGGTAGTGAGAACGGGAACGTGGACTGTCGTCTCGTGCCTAGCACCTGGGCGGCCGGATCCGTCCGTGCTCACACCAGGAGGGGGATTTTTGCTGGATATATTCGCTCTCGCGTTGAAATTTGCGACAAGACACTCACACACCCATGTTTGTTTATTTATACATTCATTTTCGTGATGGAAGGATCGGCACGCAGGCCGGTGTGTGCTTCAATTTGATTTGGTGACTAGACTGCACGGTGCTCAAACCACAATAGAATAAGTAAAGGTAGGTCTCCTGGTAGCAGGTGTGGAAAACACATCACGAGCCGCCTCTCAGTCATTCTTAATGCTAGCAATTGTCCTCTAGAAGCTACTGCAAACACATATTTGGTATTTTGATCAAACACGGTGGCGGCGGCTATATTTGAAAATCAGTATCTACACAGACAGGCAGCTTGGGACCGTCTGTGTGAAAGAAAGATCCGTGTCTCGGTTTTTTTTTTTTTTTTTTTTTTTTTTTTTTTACACTATAAATAGATCCATGTCTCATTGTGGAAAGCCTCAAATTAAAGGACAACTCGGTGACCTTTTTTCGTGGAAGTTATTATCACAATGTATTGGTCTATCAGACGGTACGCAATGATGCCGTCTTCAAGAGTATCCCTTACTCAGTTCAGCGTTGCAAGCGGATCATTAGGAATTGATTTCCTCTAGTTAAGCTAAAAGCAAAGGTGGCTTAGTCTTCATCCAATAAATAATTTAGGTCTACAAGCCTTTTGTGTAATTTTCTTTACTTTCTCTTGACCTTATTGATTTCTTGAGCATGTTCTTTTTTTGAATTTTCACGGGGAGGCGCCCCCCTGAATATATTCAAGTGCCCAAAATGGTGATAACCTCGTTTTTGAGGAAAACGAGGCAAAATCGCCCGGTTAATTATGGGAAACCGGACTAAAACCGTCAACGGCCCTCTTGAGGCTAGGATGTGGCTAATCCACAAAAGAAACAACAACAACAAATAAAAAAAGTGGCATAACCACGAAAAAGAAAAACTAGCGAGAGGAGAGGCTACACCAAGACACCGAGCTCTTCAACGATGCCTCCAGGGAGGTGAATCCGTAACGTAATCATCTTCAGCCAAGCAAGCCCGCAACGCCTTGTGTCGAGGAGAATGCAATGGTTCTTCAGGTGACGCCCCCAACAAGGAAATTCCTAGTTTCTTAAATGTTCTGTAAACTCCTAGTTCCTCTATTAATAAATTCCAGTGGATGTCAAACCCCCCTCCAGTTTCTTAAATAATGAAAAAAAGTTAAAATAATAAAAAAAAGAGGTCTGTAAAAGTTTTGTTACATTCGTTCTTCCATTCAAACAACGTTGAAAACAATTTTTCGTTTCAGTTCACAGAGGCAGTTTTAGCTCTAAAACTCTGAAAAAATAAATTAGTGAAGATGACCATATATATCGTCTTAGGATATATGACAGATGCTTACACGCGCGCATGCACTAATTTGTGACATATACAAATATTAGAAGAATATGATTGATCTAATTAAACGAACAAGTCGAGCAGCTGCAAGGAGGCCGTCGACCTGGGCCTCTGATGTACCAAGACGGCCCGTGCGAGGTCCAGAGCACAGACCCACCGTTAGGCCCACTATAGCCTTCCTGCTGTTCTGTTGTAGTACCAAGCCCAGGCCCACCACGCTGCCTCCTCATGTAGCCGCCAAGGGCCTGGCCCGTAGAGAAGCCCAGCCCACACTCCGCGCACGCGTGGGCCTTATGCTAACGCAAGCTGCTTTGAGCTTATTTGTAGTGGTATATTTGTACATGTTTTGAATTGTTGTTAGCTTCAATTTGGCAGATGCTCTGGCACGGTTGAGATCGATGGAGCTTTTCTTTGCAGCCTTCGTTTGTGCTGCTGGTTTCTTTCTCTTATTCTTACCTTCGTCGCTCTTGCTATGGGAGTAGGAGAGAGATAAAAGGAAGAAGAAACATTTATTACATGAAAAAACCCTCTATTGTGATGTAGTTTCTACGTGTGATGTTTGTTGACGCGTGCCTACCATGGAGCAGTTTAGTTTGTACAATCAGGACTGCTCTAAACGTTACTAATCTGCCTGGCTATCTACTACTAATTAATGTAGAGTATTTATATTTTAGCTACCTACAATCCGTCACGTACGGCTTAACTATTGCATGCATTGCAACTTACTGAGAAATTCATTCCAGTCCTAGTGGCTAGTGCAAACAAAAGAGATCATCTCGACTATACTATCAACGCGTGTTCTTGTTATTAAGAAATGACGTGTACTACGTACATACCGGAACGTACGCGGTGCACAATAACTGCTAATATTACACGTCTTTGTATCTTCTATTCAATTATTATTCGTGCACACAAAGGACTTCTGAGAAGAGACCACTTGGACACCAGCCTATCCGACAACTACTATCAGTCAGTACCAATAATTATCAAACAATTTAACAGGGTGTAAGAACTGTAATGCAATCAACCAAAACTCTTATGTGTTTGTGTTGGAAACGGTAGTATATCCATGAAGCTCATCTTATCCTATGAAACTTTAATTATCTCACTCATGTTAGCTTGATTATTAATATCCATGATTTTTAAGAAAACTACACAATGACTGACCTTATTACCAACTAGTAGTATGAAAAGAATATTAATTAGGGAAAGAAATGAATCAGCATCAGGGTGATGTCCGTGTGAAGACCCCAATGCAATTAAAAGACCAATTATGATAATAGAGAATGATTCTTTTTTTTTCGAATAAGATGAAGACGCCAATGCATACATATCTTGATATAGCTTAAGACCTAGTCTTGCATAGGTCGTCAAGCTAGTCTTGGAACAAAGGTATCAAAAGTTGTACCTTGTTATTAAGCATATCCAAAAACTTGCTGATGGCATTCATGTTCGTTGTATAGCCAACAGACAAGGTTTTGGAAGTTTCTCTGAACTTGGAACTCATGTACTACGCACGACGTACTGTCGCTGTTGAGTGACACCTCCGAAGTTTCCAGGAAATTCAGCTGATGCTGCGCCTACCTTCCTCTGCAACAACCGACAACAAATTGAATCCACTGTGACGACTCCATCGATCGACTCTGCTTGTGGGCACTACTGTACTAAGCAAATGGCTTCGTGAATAATGTGATATACCAATTTAAACGTCTAGTGTGTGCGTACCGTTTATTTGTAGGTCTACCCCATATATATCTATGGCCCGGTGTGTGTTTGTTCTGTTTGTCAAAAGATAGATATACTCACAGGCCGGATCAATTGGCTTATCAAGAAACCAAAATCATTTGTTGTCACACTTGTTGATGTAGCAATATTTAATAAACGTACAATTATAAGTGTTAAACTCAATCGAACTATATAGTAATTAACCTACAGTTTTACAAGTGTTAGATCAGCCTTGCATGCTCCAACATGTTTTATGCCAAAGACTTCTAAATCTTAGGCTAAAATTAATTTGTACAAAAAGATATATTATCATCTAAAATATTTCATGATATTGTATTCTTTGAAAACTAATTAGATGCTCATAACATTTTCTATATATTCGATCAATGCAACAAGGTCAGATACATAGAATCATTGTTATCGGGAGTTATGGGAAGAAAAAGACAGGTGGATGGGCAGCACAAAGTGATTCCACCCATGGATTGGGATTTCACTGTAGGGTTCAGACCAGCCATTGTAGTACCCAAATTTCACCAAAATTGCTAATGTTTTAATAGAGGTTCTCTTCTACAACATACTTTTTTTGGGTATTTTTTGTTGTTACTAAGTACTCAACATGTTTATGCATATCCATACAAAGAGTGGAAGTCATGAAACCACCAAAAGGTTAAATGTGTGCTTAATTGATAAGAATCCAGCTCTTTGTTGTTGAAATTAAAGAAGGTGAAGCAATGTAGGGTTTAGGATTTTTTTTTTTGAATGGAACAGGGTCTCCCCTTTTTTTCAATTAAACGAAAAGAATGTTACAAGCAAATTACAGAGCAACCAAACTCAAAAAGAAAGAAACAAATAAAAATTACATAAAAGACTCTCTCGAGGCACTATTTAGTTGTTAACTAGCCGTCCTGGCCTGGACACAAGCCATGCCAAGTTCCTCCTTGAAGATTGATTTCCACCTAACAATATGTCTCTGACCTTGATCAAAGATGATGTTGTTTCTTAATTTCTAGGTTCCTCAACAAGCACATATCATGATTTCCCTGAAGATAGGACCGCCGAGAAGTTATTCCTTGCTTGTAGAAGCATATCATGTGAATTTAGGTTTAGGTCCCACTAGATGGATGTGCTATCCTTGCAGTCTTTTGCTGAAAGGGGTGGAAGAAAAGATGCATGCAAGTTTCTTCAATGCCTTGATCACATATGACACAATCATAACTATCAAGATGTTTCTTGTGTTGAGCCTGTCCCTGAGTAGGAGCCAAAAGAAGAATTTCTAATCACTAGTGCTACTACCTTTCCATGCCCATTTTAGGATTGGGAATGTGGGGTAGCATTCATGCAATAGCTTATACACCTTCTTACTGCTAATTTGAGTTACCCTAGCTATAAGACCAAGAGTCATTCAAATTTTCATCAAGTGCCATATATCTTGAATAGTCTCTAAGAGTTCAGAAAGTTGACCTGCAAGGACAGAAGGCATGGGCATGGGACTGAAAACCCTATCCAATTCATTGTTCAGAAAGAATCTCATAGAGGACTTAGGCTTCCTAGCGAAAGAGAACAATTTAGGGATTTTTTGACATAATTGTTGGTCAATCCACAAGTATATCCAGAGCAAAGCTTAATTACCCTTATTTGGATTGGATTTAGAGAAGGTCTTGAAAGTCCCAAAGAGCTTGAGGATATCTTTCCCCAGAAGGAACCAACTGCATTTCTAGCCTGTGGAGGGGGTATTTGGATTGGAGTAGAAGGTCAACCAGGTCAACTTTACCCAAGGAGTGTCATTGTGATTGTAGAATTTATCCAAGAACTTCATTAATAAGGCATAATTCTGACTCTCAATATCAATAATTCCGAGGCCACTCTACTAGACAACTGCCTTTCTTATTAACATCTCCTTTGCTCCAGAGGCGGTGCCAAATGACTACATATGACTACAATTCCTTTGGTATTTTTTTTATGTTTTTATTATTTGTCCTGTGCCAAATATATCTCAAGAAAAGAATCACTAGATCTCACAAAAGAATAGCAGAGTGATTATTCATAGTATACATCTTCTTCCGGGAATTGTATTGATGTACATAGGTAAATAACTAAAAAACCTGAAAAACTAAACCTTAGACATTTGTTTCCCAAATATATATGTGACTATGTACGTACTCATTTTTATTGCACTGACAGTTTGGTAATAAAATAAAAAGAAACCTCTAGCGATGTAAACTCCGCATGAGGTAATAATGAGAGCATGTGTAAATTTTGATGAACACCGTGTCACCGTTCGTTCATTCATATGAACTTGAATAATCTAACAGGCCCCGCGACATCATCCTCGCTCTCGGCCTGGAAAAGTTCTCCAGACAAGGCATCAAAATCCCTCGCCATCGTCTCGCCCTCTCCTTGCACGGCCACGGCGACATCGAACGCTGCGGCGGCTCTGTGTCGACGCATGTGCCCGCCGAGCGCCTGCCCGGTGGGGAACACGGCGCCGCAGTTGCCGCACCGGTGCATGTCACTGGCCGCGGCCGCGGCGCCCTTCCCTGGTCGCGAGCCGAGGAGGAGGTCGAGGCCGTGCGCGCGCACCAGCGGCCGCTTGTGGCTCGTCCGGTGGCCGCCGAGCCTGGAACGTCGCGAACGCGCGGCCGCACGTCTTGCACCGGAACGCACCGCCGCGGCAGCCGGCAGCCGGCGCCTGACGTTGGGCGGCGCCATGCTTGACGATCACCTTGCTCGCCGTCGACAGCGAGGAGAGGTACAGGCGCAGCAGCAGCTGGTTACTGCTCGCCGCCGTTGGTCGTCGTTCCGTCGTGGCGGTTGCCATGTCCGATCGATCCACAGCTAGATAGGTTGGTGTATGATTAGAACGTGCTTAATACAATACGTACCAATAAGACGATGTTTCTCAAGCTAAGCTTGTATGGAATGTTTCGATGCTTGGCAAGGATCACGTATTTATAGGAACGAGGATATGCTGCATGCCAAACGCTGTGGAGCTACAAGAGATCGATGCCTGCATTGACCAGACCTCAAGTCAACGTCAAGCTCGATCGCCAGCAGCTGAGCACGTTGGATGACCAATGGTAGGGCGCCACGTACGCAAGGCGAAGCTTCGGCGCTTTTTCGCCGCAGCGGGACCGGGCGATCGTATGGGATGAGACGACGTGCCGATCGAATGGTAGTGCCCACGCGCAGAAGGAATGCTATTCTTGGGTCTCCTTCAGCCGCTCAGCGTCAACACGCCTTTTTCCAGCTATAATAAGAGTATCCCTACTGGTTCCTCTAAATGCATCCGGTACCTGTTATCCAGTATCATTTAACGTAAAATTCACCTGCAGCGGCGTCCTGTACGCCTCCCCTACCCGCACCAGTCCTGGAACTGGAGTGCCATAGCACCGCTGCGAGGAGGACGAGACCATCGCAGTCGTCGCATTTTTTTTTTTTTTAGTGTCGGAAAACTGATAGAAAAATCAATTCAGTACTTTCTTGTCGGTAATTCATATTTTAGTGTCGGTTTTTTCAGATAGGAAATTTTTAGTTTCAAGTAGTGAACTCGGACTGGCTGATGGACACCTTGAGGTTCTGCGAACTCTGGCGCCACCACGAAGGGCGGCAGGTCCTCCGGTGCTAGGAACACGGCGACGACCCCCGCCCACGCCTCCCCGTAAGGCCCATGACACAAGACTGCGACAGGAACGCTGCAGTCATGACGCCCACGGCGGTCGCCATGCGCGCCGCGCGCTCTCGGGTCCTCTGCCACCGTCCCCGCCGCCCTCGGGTCCTCCACCACCGCCGTCATGCTCGCCTCTGCCTCGCTGTACTCGCCTCCACCACCGAGCTTGGCCGCGGGTGAGCCGCGCCATGCACGAGCCACCGCAGGGTGAGCTGTGCCGTCGCCAGAGGGGAGGGCCGCCGCGTGTTCCTCCGGCCACGGGCTAGCTCGTCCACCAGAGATGGGCACCGATGGGGAGAGAGAGGGAGGGGAAGGGGTGGTACGGGTGGGAGATGGGAGAGAGAGAGGAGAGAGGGAGGGAGAATATAGATGACATGTGGACCCACGAACTAGTAGTTGGGGTATGGAGGATGGATATAAAGGATGATGGGTGCAAGAGAAATGAGTTTAGAAGAGAGAATCTTGATTATCAGCATGTATAGTCGGGACTAGCTCTTATCTATTTCCTCAAAAAGGATCAAATTCAGCCCTATTGTTAGTCAGTCAAACTATCTAAAGTCTCACTAAATTTATAGACAAAAAAGGATCAAAAGCGTGCTAATTTCTCATTGACGCTTTTATTTGTTTCTATTTTAATTATTTTATCAAAAGCGTAGACGTACGTAGCTACTAACTAACCGCTGATTTTGCCTGATTTTGGTTGGTAGTGTGATCCACGCCACATTAAAATAGAGATATAGCACTATAGGTTTATTGATTATGACCATGGATGCCTAATGACGACTTTGGCAGATGAATGGCGTGTAAGTGTTGCACCACATGATCCGCATACATGCTCCCAAAGCAGTCATCCATCGGTTCCAGCATCCAATTTCCCACTTTCAACGAGTAAATGTGTTGCACGATGCATTTGTTTGGCTACCAATATGCAAAGACGTACGATGATATCTTTGGATGCAGAATGTGGACAAAGATGCAGTTTGAATTCTTTGGTAGTGGATTCAGACGTCCATACGTGTCTGTCTATGCAATGAGATTTTTTTTAGAGTTTGATATGCAATGAGATTTCTATGGATTGTTACCGGAAAGGAACAGATAGATATATAGATCACCATCACCTAGTAGCTTATGTCTAGCGTGTTGGATATATATGATGTGCTATCAATCGTCATGGGCATGACTCATGGCGCTCCTAGTTTGGTGACGTACTGACGTACGTACACTGGTGAACAACTGAAGTGAACAGAGACTTGCTCATATGCAGACGAACTTGGCCTGGGTTTGGCACACATCGTGTATACTAAGTACGTGTGGAACTAACTCTGCAGATATTATATTTGCATTGACCTGAGACTGGCGACTCAGACTGGAGCACACAATATATACTACAGTCTCTCCACAGTCAGCAGCAAAGAGTAGGTACTTACGTGACGCTGCACTTGTACTAGCGCTGAGCTTGTCCATACTGCTTCCCTCCGGGAGGAAACGTGCGTATATGTCTGTCTTGCTTCATTCAGTGAGTAAGGGAGGTTATTATATACTATTACGTAGCAATCATACATCGCAGATCAGAGCTCAATAGTAAATGGTGATCGATATTCTCCTCCAGGTCTTCATACAAAATTAGTTTGGGTTTCCATCATGGCTATACTCGCCAGTACACAATATATAATGGATTAATAAAATAGTTTGTAATGCAGTTGCTCATCTATTTCTTACAAGGAATCTAATGCAGTGGATAAAACTATATATGCAAACTTGCATACAGTCACAAGTCTGATATGTGCTCTCTCTCTCTTTTTTTCTTTAGATCATGCCGAAGCGCATTTTTCATTAAGCAGACATAGTGTTATAACCCGTGGTTGACCCCGTAACAACAATAACCATGATCACCACACCTATGTAGCTACAGTACTTGATCTTACATAAGGGATTACATTGGGATAAACATTGCTACTAGAAAGAAACGGAAACTGGAATCAAGCCCAAACAAGCAAACTGTCTAGGCTCCTGTAACCGGCCAGTGACCAGCAGCGAGCTTGGGCCATGATATGATCAGCCAGATCTGCCGGCGAGGTAGCCACTCCATCAAATGTTCTAGCATTTCTTTCCTTCCAAATCAACCACTTACTAGGAATAGCAGTGAGTCGAAACCTCAATGCAAGCCTTTTGGAACCAGATTCTTGACTTTGAGCCACCAATGGAAGAGTTGCTCCTCCTGAATCCTCAATCTAGATAGACATATATGCCACACCTCTCTGTTGTAACTAACAGCCAATGATGATATCGTCCAACGTCTCTGGTAGTTGGTCGCAAAGGATGCAATTGTTCGACTGTTGAAGCCCATGGTGAAATCTTCTGTCGACAGTCCAACACCGTCCATGCATGGCCAGCCAGTAGAAAAATCTAAAATGCGGCGGAGCCCCTTTTTTTTTTTTTTTTTTTTTTGAGAAAAGAGCCACGGTATGATATGTGCTCCACTCAAGATGTCTGGAAGATCGATTGGGTCGCCAAATATGACAAGTCTTAAGGGATGAGCGAGAGTTAAAGTGTGACCTACATATTTATATGACTACTGTCACAGTGAGTAGTGTAGTTGCAGATGACTAAAATTCCTTTGGTTGTTTATGTTCTTATTACTTTATATTAACAAAAGGAATCACTAGATTGCACCAAAGAATTGTAGAGTGATTATTCATAGTATATATCTTCTTCCGGGAATTGTTTTGGTATACTCCTATACAGGTAATTGAAAAAAGCCAGAAACATTAAACCTTAGAATTTTTTTTCCCAAATATATATGAGCCCTTTTACAAGATTACTTGATTTTGCCTACCATTGCCTCCCATTGCCTTCTCTAAATTCTTTTTTCATTTGAAAGGGTAACCTAGTCATTAAGCACGCTAATCAGCGGCAAGGGCGCTGGCCCTGTTATCGCTGATGGGCTGCTGCCTGCTGGTCTTCGGCCCAAGCGAGGGGAGAGGGCTTTTGACGAACTATTCCTAAGATATTGGAAAATATTATCCCTCTCCAATAACTAAAAATACTGCACTAGTGCGATGGTAACTCTTCCACGAGTTTAGCCCACCGCTACCTGTTTCAAAACCTGTGGGAGCTAATTTTTGGTTTTTATTCCGTTTGCTTTTTTACTATTTGCTATTTCTATTTTATTTCCCTTTTTTTTTTGGACTTGTTAGTGTGTGAGAATGGCAATAATATTCTAATGACTTTGTGAAGGTGGAACTACAAATCCCACATATTCAACTACATATCTCACTTAGTCACATTGAGTATATGTAAGACATGTATGCTTCACTAGGATGCATACTACCACTATCCGGCAAGCATCTGAAACTTTACTAGGGTGTTTATGGATCCAAACTACGATGTTGTGTGTATATCTGTGCAATTTTCAAAGCAAGTTTACCTATTATTGTAATTATTTGTTGATTTACTAAAAAATAAATGTTAAAATACCCTAATCTAGCTAGAAAAATCTAAAAAACTTGCATGGACACACCATTTTGCTATATAGTCATGAGAAAAAGTTTCAATTGATTCTCGATAAAGTGGTGGTGCACATCCTCTCAAAGGCATACATGGCTCACGACCATTGTGACTGTGAGAGATGTCGCCACATGTGAGATATGTGTATCACCCGGTATCACTAAATCATCTGAAATTTTAATAGGTACTCCCTCCGTTCCAAATTATAGTTCATTTTGGCTTTTCTAGATACACTCGCTTTTTAATATGCACCTAGTTATACACTATGTCTAGATGCATAGCGAAAAGAAATGCATTTAGAAAAGCCAAAACGACCTACAATTTGGAATAAAGGAATTGTTTGGGTCTGAAGAAATCTGAAATCTGGTAGCTTTGTTTTCAAATAAGAAGAGTTAGTCAATTACTTGAATTGATGCATTAAGTTTTTATTCTTCATGCATACATCAATTGATGCATTTTGACTAAGACAATTGGGAATTTCAAAAGGAAGGTCGAAGACCTTGGCAAGATTTAATAACCGGGCCAATATATAGTCACGCATTTGGCCGCTTTTATCGATTGCATTTGGCCAATATATAGTCGCATAATATGCCCTATCAAGATTGTGTACCCGAAACATCAGTATATATAGTCTCAACGTACAACTTGTTCCGGATGTTACAAGTTACCACTACTGGCTCAAGTCCGAACCCAAGTCATGACAGTAATATCCATGGCACATCAAAACTCGGGCAAACAAAAACTCGTTTCAAAAGGTTCATTCAGGGGCTAAATTCTCGATGCCCGTCATAACAACACCGTCGTCCCCAGGCAGGCATCACACTCTGTCGTTGGATACAAAGCTGCGGCGCAAGCTATTTCGAGAAGAAGAAAAAACAAAACGTGACAGTTTTTCATCGACCAAAAATTCCTCTACATCATGTTCCTTGTGAGGTGACATCTTTCTTCACATGATCTCACCGCACAAAGATATGTACTACTCATTATACTTGAATAAATCTCGATACTCGACTATGTTACGTAAACAAATGCAATGTATGTATTAAAATACTCACGTGGGCAGCTGCTGTTGGTAATATCCCTGGATGGCCTGTCGACCATAAGTAGGATCCCGAGGAGACCAACCGGCGATCCACGTCCGAACTGTCCGCTGCTAGTCCTTTGAGCCTGTCCATAATTGTGCGGGAAGAGTATATGCATGTAAACAAACACAACTTGGATGGATATTTGGCTTCTAGTACATAGCAAATTAACAAGCGACGGAAACTACCTGCTTGTCAACAGGACGGCGAGCTAATATCTTGAGGGTCATATTGCTAACACTAGCCATAGGCCGATTACATGGCGTTGTTGGTGCCATCATGCTGAACTTCGTTTCTAAACACGTCGGGGTTCCCTTTGTGGTGATTTCAAATCCCATGCCGAACTTCCTTGACCTTGCTTTTCCCATGGCTGTTTAACCGGGAACTAGATGTGAGCTAACCTGAGTTAACATATAACAACACTTTTACGAAGAAAACTACAAATCAAGACATGCCTGGACAATCACATATACCAACGGCAATGCATGATAAGGTGAAGTGAATAGCAGAATTCTCTCGATGCAACAGACTAATCGAAACAAACAAGGCTTGAATATCTGCACCGCTATTTGAACATCACCAAACTCGATCGGCATTCCACCAAACAGTTTGAAGGCATGAAGACAAAATTCCATTCTTCCGAGAACTGTGAAAGACGAACCTGGGACGGCGGCGTTTGTGGCCCATGGAAGAGTGGATACAGGGCGGGGGCCGGCGGCATGGAGGTGCCCGCCACGGCGCTTCGTGGAAGTACCCGCTGGCGGTCTCACGCCACGGCCTCGACCACACAGGCGCCCGTCCGGGCGACGCCGGCGCGCGACATGGACCCGACTCCTTTGCAGCAGCGAGCCGCATCTTGCTGCGTGAACGACTCCTCGGTGCGGCGACCACCCGATGCCCGCCCGGCAGCGGCGAAGTCGAATAGGCTGGCCATGTCGAGAGGCGATGTCCGAAAGTGCCTGCCTTCCCTCCACTCTTGGCATTGAGGAGGCCTTCGAGGGGCGCCGGGCGGACTGCGGCCGGGCCAGCGCGATCGCGACCAACCGGGCGGCGGAGACTTGACGGACGAAACGAACCCTAGAACACTAGAGCAGTATTTTTTTTTGAAAAAAAAAGTTATCCATCTAACTATATGACTTATATTATCTACGCTAACTATACTACTCAAAAACGATATTTTGGCACTTATGAAGTTACCGTTTTGTCCTTGATAAAAAACTAATTACAAAAAATGCAATTACACGCCCGGTTTTAATCCCTACATTTGTGGGAGGCAACGAAAAGGCGATTTTTTGCCTCTATGGCCCAACCGTCATAGACACAACAGGAGGCAATTTTGCCTTCGTGTCTTTGCCTCCCATTGCCTCCTATCTTTATTGCCGCCGGATCGGTCGCTTTGGGTCGATATGAGTCATCGAATTTTTCCCCAATTATTGTAAAAATTTCAATATATATATGCATGACTATGTACTTATTTTGATTGCACTAACAGTCGGTAATGAGCATGTGTAGTTTCATATGCAACCACACTTTGAATGGACTCCGGCCGTCCAGTAAATTTGATGATTTACTGGAATATGAACTTGAATAACCTAACGGGTATCACCGTCACGGTTCGTTCATCATATGAACTTGAATAACCTAACGGGCTCCACGTCATCATCCTCGCTGTCGCCCTGCTCTCCAGATGACAAAGCAAGAGCCCTCGTCGCCATCTCACCCTCTCCGCATAACGATGGCGACATCAAACGCCGCCATTGCTGCCCTGTGTCGACGCATGTGTCCGCTAGCGCGCGCCCGCTGGGGAACACGGCGCCGCAGTTGCCGCACCGGTGCACGCCGCTGGCCACGGCAGCGGGGGGCCCTTCCGGGCGTGGCGCCGAGGAGGAGATCGAGGCCGTCGCGGCGCGCACCAGCGTGCCGTTTGTGACTCGTCCGATGGCGCCCGAGAGCCTGGAACGTCGGGAACGCGCGTCCGCACGTCTTGCAACGGAACGCACCTCCGCCCGGCGCTGCCGCACGGTGCTGGTGATGGTGGTGGTGGTGGTGGGTGGCGGCGCCATGCTTCACGATCACCTTGCTCACCGTCGATAGCGGCGACAGGTACAGCAGCCGCAGCAGGTGGTTACTGCTCGCCGCCGTCGGTCGTTCGGTCGTGGTGGTGGCCATGTCCGATCGATTATCCACACGTACAAACAGCTAGGTAGCTTGGTCGAATAATAAGCAAGCTAAGCTTGTATCGAATGTTTTGACGCCAAGCAATGGCAACGTATTTATAGGCGGCAGGATGCATGCCAGCAGAGAGAACGATGGAATAAGCTTAGAGCTGTATTTGTGTGTAGAAGAGATCGATCGATGCCTGCATTGACCTCAAGTCAAGGTCAAGCTCGCCACCGAACTAAGCTCCAGGCCCACCAATGGCGGGGCGCCACGTACGACGGCGAAGCTTCGTCGCTTTTATCGGCAACGTGTCTGCATGTTGTGTGAAGTCACGGGCGTACGCGTAGCGTGACGAGTGCGGTACGGAGGGTGCGCATGGACCGTGGGATCTGCTGTGAGATCCGTGCGGAAGTTGCTTGGAGATTATGCGCACGTGGTAGGGGCACGCTGACTGGTGCACACAGGAATAATGCGCTGTAGATTCCGGCATGGGAAGTGACGAGCGCGAGCGCGTGTTTAATTCCATGGATATGGTCTTTAGTTTTGGGCCCTTAATTTTGTTGTGACCACAAGTGTGAACGAGGTGGAACTTCATTCTCTGCTTTTGTGTACGTCCGGCGTGTGCTAATTTCTCATGATCTTGTTTTTCATTTATTTATTATGATAAGAAAATAATATTAGCACACACTACCTGTTTTCCACGCCACATTAAAATAGCGATTAGTACATTGGTTTATTGATAATGACCAATGCAAATTGACCATGACTTTATATATATAGCAGATAAGTATTTGGAAAATGATGCTTGCCTTTTTCATGCAGCACTTCGCCGGCTATATGCCTATATGCTCCCAAAGCAGTTTTCCCACCGAGCCACCGGTAAATGTGTTGCACGCGCTGCATTAATTTGCGTTGTTTGGCTACACTAGAGTATTTTCCTATATATAAGCAAAGACTTACGAGACCATATCTTATGCGGATGTGCAAAACACTACTCGTCAGAACCACACATATAGATATCTTTCTATAACTTATGCTAACGGCTCAACTAGGAATATATGAATGTGGAATATTCGATACGTTGATCACGTTGAATGGCCTGATCTCGAGATTTTTTATTTTTTTATTATTATTTTTTTTTTTTGTTCATAGAGGCTTCAAAACTCTGTTGGAAATACACTAAAATTTCGTCACCAAACTAGCTAGGAGCCAAATATGTAGCGGAGCAGACTTCCACACACGCAAAATTAATCAGTCTAGTTTACCCAAGACTTGAGCAGCAAGCTAGGTTGATTATTCTTCACCTTGAATTGCTTAGCCTGTTCTTCCTATGGATCTAATTAACACAGGACAAATTAAATCATGGTCGATAATTAAGTGTGTGTCTCTGTGTAGATGCATGCATCGCGCGATGCAGTGAGATTTCTATGGATTGTCACCAGGAACAGGAATAGATGAGATCACCATCACCTAGTACTAGTATTACGTATAGCGCGTTGGATATGTATGACGCATGTGCCATCAATCGTCATATGGCTCCTAGTTTCGTGACGTACGCACACACTACATGAGCTAGCTGCAGGTGAACAACTCAAGAAGACCACAATCGAGACTTGCTGATATGTGACTCTAGCGCATCGTCTGAGTACGTGTGGAACTAGCTAACGAACTAGAGTGTCTGGGATTTGCTCTGCTCCACGTTTTTCAGTTTCACTCTATTTTTTTTTTTTAGCTAAACGGCTTTAGCTCCACACAGACTCAGTTCGAAAAAAAATGTAAGGTTGTTAGAGCACCTACTAGCGTGCTCCGGGAACTACAGGTTTGTTGGAGCAACACCACGATGGAATTTGTGGAGCAGAGTTTGTAAAGCAGTTACAACCACCACCGCATTGACTTGTCGACTCAACGACTCACACAATATATTTGTAAACAGTCTCGACAGTCAGCAGCAAAGAGCAGGTAGTTACTCGACACTGCACACGCACTAGCGCCGAGCTTATCCATCTTTCATGCTCCGCACAGGAGGAAACGTGCGTTCACATGCATCTACTTCTTGCTTCCTAGAGGGAGCTGAGGTTATTACTAAACCTTCCGTCATACTTCATCACAGTGAGCTGCATATTAAATAAATGGTGGTAATGCTTCTTCAGGTCTTCATACAAAAATGAGTTTAGGTTCCATCATCCATCGTCACTACACAATAATTGCATCAAACAAAACAAAAAATAAATCTTTATATACTCACTGATGAAGCGTAAAAATGAGTTTCGGTTCCATCATCTTCACTATATATATGTCGAGCGTGAAAATGAAAATAAAAAAGGCAATTTTTTTACCCAATCAAGGCATGCACATACAATAAGTAGCTAAGAGGCATGTGTATAGACTGAAACAAACTACAGAAGTGAACAAAACCACAGATCCGTGGATAGGCTCAAGCACACTGTAGTACTGGACACACGTGGCAATCGAGTAGGCCAAAAGACAACAAAAACATGGGCCCAATCCAAATGTCAAGATGGGCTAAAAATAGAAAACAAGCAGACAACCCAACTTTAACCAACTGGGCCGAAAACGTAAACAGACGAGATCGAGCTGCAACGCGAGCGTGCATCTCAAATGGGTAGGACCGCACGCATTGCCTGCGTTTCAGCTGGGCTGGATGCTAATTAAATGGCCTGAGACCGAGAGCTTTTTTTTTTTTTTTTTTTTTTTTTTTTGACAAGAAACCGAGAGCCAAGTTACAAATAAAGAAACAGATAGGCGGTGGCTGAACAGGCTGCACAGAGACTACAAGTTTTACATATTTATTTGTTTTATTTAGCTTTTTTTTTTTTGCAAAATAGCAAAAGCTTGTACTTAATACAATAGCAAAATATATCTAGGTCTTTGTCTTGAAATCATCTAGCTTCATTTTTTGTTTAACAAGAAAATGAGATCAATTATGTATTACAAAAATGTAGGAAAATTACTTGTAGGAGGAATCGATTTGTTTACATTATTTTTAGGAGGAATCGATTTGTTTCCTAGGTGGGAAAAAAGCACATCTAGGAATTTGAATTACAAACAAAATGAACCTGATGGGATAAAAAAAAAATTACAATGCATTGTTCTTAGGAAAAAGTCCGCATTATGTCCCATAACTTTCCTGAAAATCAGTTTTTCTCCATGAAACCTAAAACCGGCTAAAAAGACCTCAAACCGTTCACATTATCTCCCTATCCTAGTTACTAGGAGGACTCTCCCTCTAGCGTTCTTTGCGGGGACTCTCTCTTAGCGTTGTTGCGGGAAGCAATAATTTTTTGTTAAATTAATTCTTTTGTAATCATCAAGGATTGTAATCACAGTTATTTCTTGATTGCAATATTTCTTTTATAGCATTGCTGATTTTTGGGCAATGACGGGTAATGAGAAACAATCCAATTATGTTACAGAGGTATCGCTTCATGGGTTGTTGTATTGAACTATCGAACTCGGCTCCTCCGATGTCTCTTCATATGCACAAAGTGTGCATCGTGTTATAGGATTTATTTTCAGAATTTAATGTCTTGATCGAAAAACAGAGATAGTACCACAATTTATATTTCATCTATGATTAAATTTGAAAGAACAAATTCGTGTAGTTTTCAATTCGGTGTGTGTGGTATATTCTTGTAAGTAATATAAACATAACTTTTGTGAGACGGACAGGAAATAATGTGCTGCTGACTTCCCTAGCGTTGTTGGATTATTTTATGAATCAAAAAAAGTAAACATGTTAACCATGTCTGGACATTTACTGCATATAAGATATAAGACATTTATGAATGGACATAGAATTCGATGCTGTCACAGTGCTCTGCAAATAAACTCATGAATAAGAGGGATAGTTCTTTAACTCTTATACTTCATGCACTAACGGCTCCCTCACTAATGCATTTTTCAGTGGACCACAAAACCACTCAACAAAACATTGGCAGGTTTCTTCCCAATATGTAACCCATACAACTTAAAAGATTAAAAAAAGAAATAGTTGACTTTCTTCAAACAGAGGGTACAATGACAGCTTATTTGTTGGTTGTAAATTTTGATCTGAAGAAATAATTCCTTAAGAATATAAATAGCTGAAGCAACTTTTTTTATTCAATAACATTCTATTTCTACTTCAAAGATGAAAAAAATAAGTCTCGAATATAGGTAGTAAAGGGTTTGTATTGAATACCTTGTTTCTTTCTCAAACACAGTGCTTAAGCACAGGGCAGCTGGTCAGCATGTCGTAACTGGAATTGGATAGGTGATCCTTTCAACGGCGACAAATTCATCAAACTTGCTGCAAATTGATCAAAGCTGCAGAGGATCAGGGAACTGAAATAAATGTATGCTTAGGGATAACTATCTTGTATTGTCCATTTCAGTTTATTAAATAGTTGAAAACATAATCCAAATACATAAAAATGTTTTCAACTTCCCAAAAAAAAATAAGAGCAACAACTTTGTTATATAAAATTTGATTTTCCTACTGCCTCTTATTTTGGTTAGGACTTGTAACTTCATCATACCACTAAGAAACAGCTATGTAACTTCATCATACCACTATGAAACAGGACAATAATATCAGGCGTGGGTGAGGTCCATGTAAACTGACAGTAGCACATGTAACATAGACATGCTCTTTCAAAACTAAAAAGATAACTAACAGGCCTTTTGCTATTAAAAAAAACTACAAAGCACAAAGTGAGCCAGAGATAGACATGGAGATTCAGAGGTATGGTTTCAAGGCGAACCTGCTTTCAAGAGCAAAATCGTGAATGATTATCCGGGGCCAAATCCTTAATCCATGGGCTCGAAAGAATATGCTGTTGTACCAATTAATCTGTTGAAAACTCGTATCATATAACCTGCATCGAGAAAAAAAAGGGCAACATGAGCGTAGCCTTTCATAATTAGGAACAACAGATGGAATTGGTACCTGTCGGAAGAAGAAAAGGATTTGGTACTGTGTGCTTGCGATAGGGACTCTCAACTGAGAGGAAATGGCTAAGAAGTGCTCCATATATAGATCTCAAAATGCAATTAGGAGGCATGTAACTGAACAGATCGGCCATCGGTGCGGGCGGAGGCGGACAACCGGCAAGGCAGCGGAAACGATTGGGTTAAAACGACGGGCGGCAGATGGGGATCACGCGCCGCGAAAGTGAGGGCGCCACGGGCGTTCAAAGGACACATTTGTAATCATTTTAAGAAGATTACCTGAACATGAACCACAACAGTTACATAATTTTTGTATCTCCATATCTGCATCCGACTCGGGGTGTGTGCTTGAGGCGAGAAGCAGGGAAGACATTTACCAAACATAAATATTGTAGATAGAAGCTTTAAAAGCTGAGTTAACCTTTGCAAACATGTTATGATTATGGTCTGAAGCTAAGAATATGTCCCTTCATCACGTGCTTTCTTATATGTTGTTATCAATAACAAATGACCTATTAGGAAATTACCCAAAAGTTAGTGATAAGTACCCAAAAGTTTGTCATAAATCAATAACTCTACATGATATAAGGAAGGTACGCTGAACCTTAGCAACCGTTGTGTGTGGCGTGGTTTGGTAATGGAACAACCCAAGAATGTGGTGCTGTCAGCAGCATTTTATCAGATAAGTTTCTTATGAATTCCTGCACAAAAGAAGTTTGAGTAACCATAAGAGAACTAAATATTAATGAAGCATAGATAAAAAAAACTAAACCGGCAATATAAATCACCTGCAACAAATTTGAGGTCAAAAGCATCATCCCACGAATCCCCTGTATGAAGCTTTTTCGAAAAATGCTTATCAGAAAGTGCTGCAGCAGGTTGCGTGAAGGTTGAAGGAATCTACCGGAATCACTGATATCCTGCATAAACATTGGTAAAATTCTAACAGGAGGGCAGCTTCCTAAGGTGAATGGAATAAGAGAGATAAATTATTGGGATGTGCCCTCGCTATGCGGGAGGGGGCCTCGTACCCAGGCTGCTGTGGTCGTGCGGCATGGCATCGTCGGTCGGCTGTGGAAGAAAATTAGCTCACATGGCATGAGGAAGCGATCGTGCAAACGAATCAGCATGTGCATATCGTATCGGAAAATTGAGAAGATAAAAAGAGAAAAAGGAGAGCATACCTGATGGTGGTGCCTTTTCTGCGCCGGTGGGGCGGCGTGGCCGCCGCTGCTGCAGCAGTGGTCAACAACTAATAGCGGCGAGGGAGATGGCCGGAGGCGGGTGAACGCTGTTGTGGGACTATGCTGCGCGCCCGACGGCGTCGGAGGAGCGTGGCGCAGCAGCGGCGCGTGCGGGCCGCGCCACGCGCTGGCAGGTGAGGGCGGAGGCAGGAGGCGTTCCACGCCGCCACGGGCGGTTGGCGGAGGGCACAGGCGGTGGAGGTCGCCGGACGGCGGAGGAAGAGCAACCGGAGGCTGCGAGGCGTGGGTGCTGGGTGGTGGATGTGTCTTTTGGGCCCTGGGGGAGAGGATAAGGCTGAACAGGCCGGGGAGGCGAGGGGGTGGAGGGAGGCGAGGGGGCTGGGGGGGAGCCGCCGTGGGAGGGGACGCGGGGGCGGCAGGTTACGCATCTTCGTAGGAAGGGGGAAGAGGCCGCCGCGGAGGAAGATGGATCGCCGCCTGGAGTTCGCGCGAAGACGTGAGCGTGACACCGTGGATGCCTACGTGGATCATTTGCATGTCCGAGAACTCCTAAGTGGGGGTTTCCCATATAGAAGGTTTAGATAAAGTGATTTTGAAGGTGGTTTTAACTTTTTCTTTTTAATTTATTTTGAGTGAATATTTGAAAAATCTTAGTAAATGGAGGGAAGTGTTTGACTGGTTTTAACTTTATCGATTAAATCTTCAGAAGAAGGCGGCCATGCCCCAATGGCGGCTGCCGTCGCGGGTGAGCCGCCCGCTGACTGGTGGGATGCCTTCTGCATGCGGATGTCTGGTGTGTCACCCTCCCTCGTCCTTCTCCGCCATCCTCCTCAGCATGTGCCTGTGCTGCTGGCTGGTGGCCGGCCGTGCCTGTGTTTCCATTAAGATTTGTCGCGGATTGCGTGGTGGTTGCTCTTGCTCCTCGGGCGTCTAGGGGTGATTGGTAGATTTTGCGTCACGTCAGTGAAGAATTGCGCCGGTAATCTTGTGGCTCTGTCGATCATGGTACCGAGTGGGCGTGATTAGTGTGCTGGCAATGCTGGAGTTGGAGCAATGCCGCTGATCAGAGTCATGTTCAGTTTCAGGTGGCAGTTGTCAATAGTGCACATTCCAGTTTTAGGTGTGATTCCTTTTTCGAATTGATCTAGGTTGTCAAGAACAGTTCATCGTGTGTATGCCTTTGTGGCCCTGAAAATTTCATGATTCTTTTTTTTTTATAATTGCGATGATGTAGTGTAGATGCACTTCGACTTCAAATGTCTGATCTCTACTGGTTTTCATCTAGAGCTTGATCTTCTTTGAAACATCTAGAGCTTGATCTTCATTGAAAGATCCAAAGCTCTGTTAGTTTGTAGAAGGTGGAAGATGTTTGCTGCCATTTTTTATTAATGTGTAGAGCGATGCTGCCATTTTTTTTAACCTCTATATTAGGTTAAAATTTAGTGAAAATGAAAAGGTTTGGTTCACGGGAAATAATGTGCCAACATAACAAGAACAATGTTCCAATAAATGAATAAACATATTCTACATGTACACAAAGGGGTGCTTGTATTACACAAGTGTCTTTTAAGTTTCTGACGTTGATCACTTTTAAGTTTTTTGAGGAGGAATAAATGTATATATATACATTCAGCAAAAAGAACAAAGGCGGCTCATGACTGAAAAATATGGGGCGGCACCCATGCCTGATACACAATTGAAGTTTTTTATTTTGAATCAGTAGAATTTTGAAGTTTAATGTGCGAAGAATACGAGAGTCCAAAAAAAAAAATGACTGGGTCATGTGTTGGTGAGGTGACTGTTTCTCTCAAGTTTCCAATAATTGTTGGCTGTGGCCCAGAGGATTATGGCCCCGGGGATCTCTTGCTGGCCGCGGCCCAATCTCACGAACAAGAATGGCGGCCCTAAGGCGCATCTGGCGAATCAACCATACTACTATCATGTGAGCAAGTAACAAACTAGACCGAAATGGACGTCCATGCGCTAGCCGCTGCGTTTCTCGAATACTATTCCTTGGTTGATGCACACAAAGGGGTGCTCGTTGTAAGTGACCTTAATGTATATACTATACTTAATGTATATACTATACAATATGATGGATACCTTATTACAATAATATTAGGCAGTGACAACTCTCTTGGCCGGCCACCGCCTTACAATTGCGATGCATATGCATGATCCGGCCAGGTACATATGCCAAGAGCGAGGTTGAGCGTCAGCTGGTGTATTCATTCGTCTCTAGCGCGACGAAATTTCATGGTATATTCCTCACTCTCGTTATATCTGCTCACAATGCAAGTCTATGGCCAGCTTGATCGGCGGAGTTTCCCATGTACGTTAGGACGCCCTGTTTCCTTCTTCAATCTAGTGTACCTACAAATACTAGGACTCCTCTCTAAAAACACAAGGAAAGAAGAAGACCGACAGCTGCCGCCATGGCCTCTTACTCCATACTACCTCCCGTCCAAAGTGAGCTTAAGATGACCCTATACAACAAGGAGGTGTATGTTGGACGGGAGACTAACGGACTAACCACTGTAAACACTAGAGGGCTAATTGGTACCACCTGGGTGTTCTCGTGGCCTGTAACCGATGCACCAGCAGGTGGAAACATGGTCGGCCATCTTCAGGGCACAGGTGTCCAAGTAGCATTTTTTCCCAATTATGTCTGGCACTACAATCTTGGATTAGTGTTCGGGCAGAACAGCAGGTAAGAATCTATTCTTTAGTACCATAATCTATTCATCATTTCTTCTATATATATTCTTTAGTATGTAATGTTGAGAAAAATTTGATTGACTGCAAGAAATCCCATAGTCCACAAAATCACTTTTCTGTCGGAGTAGTATATGTATGCCTTGCTGCTAACATTTCTTATATTGTTTTCTGAGTTTGTGCACCACAGCTTTAATGGGTCCACACTACAAATACAAGGGACTTCCCAAATAAATGGTGAGTGGAGCATTACTGGAGGCACAGGAGAACTTACTATGGCCAGGGGCACTGTTAAACGCACAGAAATCTCATATACGGGAACTACAAGGATTTCAGAACTCAGTATACATGTGTTCTACACTCCAAAGAAACCTGTGGTAGGTATACATATAAATATTTTCTTCTGGGTTTGTTTATTCACCTAAATTCCTTATATTTTGATATAAATTTTGAACTCTCAGTTTCTTATATTTCAGGGTGGATGGAGTAGACTCTAAGTCTCCTTGTATATAGGCCTGTATGTAACACTTCAAACTTTGGTGAAAGCCGGACAAGATCTGCCAATATCTGCGCTAGATAAGCTGTTTGTTTCCTAATAACAATCTGCACTTTGTATTCAGAGTACATAGAAGACAAATTTGTTGGTTCCGTATCACCTTACGGTTTTCTTCTACTACAAAATTCTGTTCCAGGACCACTATTGTTACCTTGTTTATTCATAAAATTTACAGTACTATAGAGAAGTACTACAAATCAGTGATTTGTATGTAGTGTAATCTGTTTTCTAGAGGTGGCTGAGAATTGGAGCTTCCTCTAGAAATCGATTTGTAGAGGCGCTGTATTTCGAGCCGCCTGTACAAATTGCTACACAGAAACGACAAATCGGGACTGAAAATCTTTTTTTTCTCTCCAAATCCTAGAAGACCCAATCAGGCATCTCTTGTGTAACCTCACAATCCACAGATACCCTGCTACTGGAAAATGGATTAGGTCTATGCGTGCAAAAAAACGCACAGAAAAACTCAAATACCGTCGCAAAAACATTTTTTTTCTGTGTGTGTACCGTCAGAAAAATAGACACAGAAATACATTGACAGAAAAATTACATTTTTTCTGGCGGTAGTGCACGCACAGATAAATTAAGTTGGTCAAATTAAAAAATTTTATTTGTGTGCATGAATCCACACACAAAAAAGGAATAAAAACACACAGAAAAACAAAATGAACGTGCAAAAAAAAAATTGAAACAGTAGCAACAACATATAAAGATACATATTGTCCATCTAGTAATTTTTTTTTGGACGATGGACAAAGCTCCATTCAGATAATACACAAATCAGTAGTCCATGAATAGAATCAGTCATCATCACATATACTGGTCATTTACATGTTCAACTTGAATACTACAATGAATTTACAAACATTGATATGGAGAAATACATCAAACTACTTCACCATGCACTCCATCTCTCCCTGTTAAGCAAAGACATATTTTAGACAACAAGAAAATAACTAGTATTCCAAGAAATTATCGTTTTATTGAGGCGAAGTGGGGACAGCTCAGTACCTTTCTTTCACGGCAACATCCATGACTACGTATGGGGAATTAATATGCATCCTAGACTGCTACCATTATGCTACCTGCCACAAAGATTGTGAACCCATGAATTAGTAACATCAATTAAATCAGATAGAATAATCAGGTTGAAGGAACTAGGCAAAACTGTAACAAGGAAAGAACTAAAAGGCAATGAAGAAAATAAGACTCATTTCATTCATTCAAAGAACTAACAGCGGATTTCACAAATAACTACTGAGTGCCTTACTTTTCAAGTTCTCCCAATTTTTCCCATAAATATCACAAGTGGTTTGATTAGTAAAACTACAGGCAACCACTATCAACAAGCAGTCTAACAGTACCTACACCCAAGTCTCCCTTATTTGCACATACAACCAAGTGGACATTAATGCAGAAAGGAAATCTAAGTAGAAATGCTAGCATATCTAGCAATCGATACTCCAATCTAGAGGTATTCTCAGTCTGTTCTGTTCAAAGCATCACAGATGGCATGAAGGCAATAGAATAAATTGTATTGGAGCATCAAGCTATATTTCTACTAAATAAATAATCAAGCAGAGCAGTAGTACTTAATAGGTACTCCATTTGTACTAACTATTAATAGAATCGAAGGCATAAGAGCATTTAGATAGGAGTACTAAATAAAGAATCTAGTAAGCATAAGAGCACTACTTCTACTAATAGATCTCTAGCACGTGTTTAATTTGTACAAACTAATCAAGTAGCTGTCCTCAAATCCCGTCCGAATTATTCCACATGAACCAATCAATTGGAGCAAGCACAACCACAAGCCCACAAACAACAAGCCAGGAAGAAGGGGGCGGAACAAAGGGATCACCGAGAGGACCTTTTCCTTGGCGTGAAGCAGGTCCCTTGAGATGGGAGCCTCAGGGAGCTTCCGCAGATCTCGAGCGGCGTCACTTGGCACAGCTTCACCTCCTCCGCCCCGTGCAGATCTGAGCTCGTCCTTGACCTAGTCCACTGGATCTCGACGAATGGAGGCCCATGCTGCCACAGGACTTGACCTACAGCCGGAGACGACATCGCCTACGCCTGCTGGATCCGTGAGGGGATAGAGATCTGAGAGGGAGGGCCACCGGATCCACGCGCACGAGAGAGAGGGAGGGATGAAGGGGAGGGACGCCGTGCTCTGGGAGGGTGCGCCGCCACCGGCTGTTTGAGCGTGAGGGAGAGTTTTTTTACGGGAGAGGGAGAGAGGGTTTGTCGGAGGGGAGAAATTTCTAAATTTGACCCGTTATTGGAGTGCCCCGTACAATATGACCCGTAATTCGTTAGCCTTTTTTTAAAATAGGAAAAAAAAGTCAAATTACTACCACGTGTTTTCACTCAAGTCCAAAGAACCCGACGATGTATCGTTTAGTTTATTTTACTCCGGTGGTTTTGTAAACCTGGTGCACTTAACACCTTTGGCACTAATCTAATCCGGTTTTGGTGATGTGGAGATGGTTTTGCAATTAGTCATGCCACATAAGTTGCCGACGTGGACAAAAAAAAATGCATGCATGGTAGCGGACGGCGTGACTTGTGCGTGACATGTAGACTCAGAATTAGATTAGCACGTGACTTCTACTTGAGGTGATTTTTTTTTTCCGGTTGGAAAGCTCAAATATAAGTGTAAAGTTATTAGATTTACAAGTCATCCAAAAAATGTTTTTTAGCGTGGCCTGTAAAAATTGCTGGGGCTGTATTTTAAACGTATTAGCCCCCAAAACTGGTTAAATGTTGACTAATGCAATCTTCAAGCTTGTGTATTCGTTTCCATACAGTTTCTACCAGCGACAATAACATATCATTTTTTTCAGAGCGATGAAAAATATAGCTGCAAATAAACTGGTTATCGCGCCCTTGAAATGTGTAGAAGTCACGTACTAATCTAATCTCGGAGTCTACAAGTCACGTACAAGTCACGCTTGTCGTCGCTACCATGCATGCATTTTTGTCCACGTCAAGTAACTTATGTGTCATGACTAATTCCAAAACCACCTCCACGTCATCAAAACCGGATTAGATTAGTGCCAAAGATGTTAAGTACACCGGTTTGCAAAACCACCGTGAGTAAAATAAACTAAACGATACATTAGGCGTTATTTAGACTTGAGTGAAAACATAGGGTAGTAATTTGGACTTTTTCCTTTAAAATATAACCGGATCACGCGAATTACTTTGAAATTTGACCATTTCGAGTTTTCTTCTATTTCTAAAATTCCTGGGATTATCTGGCAGTGTATGGACATAGGAAAAGACTCATTTACCCTCCCTCTTCTGTTCGCTGCTTCGCTGAAAGAAAAGACCGAGGCCGGCCTTTCTCGCGTCGACCGCCACCCGCAGCCAGGGCCCCGCGCCCCCGGGCCGAGCAGCAGCTCCGCTGCGGCCTTGCCTGCGCGTGCGAGGAGCAGCTCTGCCGTGCGTCTCCATCGTGGCCTCGGCGGCGGGCGCGAGCGCATCTCCGTCGCGGCCTCGCTGGCGCGCGCGAGCTACAGCTCCCCCGCGGCCTGGCACCTCAGTGGCGGGCGCGAGCGCATCTCCGTTGCGGCCTCGGCTGCACGCTCGAGGTGCAGCTCCGTCGCGGCTTCGCCGGCGCGCGCATGCTGGAGCCAGAGCACGTGCTGGAGCCAGAGCACGTGCTGCAGCTGAAGCCGTGATGCGGGCACTGCTGCTCGGACTGGAGGCCACGGCAGAGCAGCGGTGAGGTGGACGCCGTCCTACTTGACGTACGCCGACGGGTTGGCGCAGGCGGCCACGCCGGGCATCCCGCAGGCCGCGCTCAGGTTGAAGGTGTACTTGCCCCCGCCGACGCCGCAGCATGCCCTGAGCGCGCCGGCCGTGCCGTCGAACCCGAACCGCCCCGCCGCCGCCGCGAACGCGATCACGGGCGCGTACAGGTCGGTGTAGAAGATCGGCGCGCCCGGGTACTTGCCGCCCAGCGCCGTTAGCGCCTGGCTCAGCTGCGCGTTGTGGGACTTGGACATGTCGTTCAGGCCCTTGAAGCACCCCGTGTCCGGTTCGTAGTCGTTGGCCCCGTTCTGGCTCCCCAGCAGCACCAGGTTCCCCCACGCGCACCCCATCGGCGAGATCCCGGACACCACGATCGCCTTGGCGCCGTCGTTGATTAGCTTCTGCATGCCTGCACACGACACGACACGTATGGGTGTGGTCAGCTTGCCGTGCATATGGATCATGCATGTATGAATGTCAGCTACAGTAGCTAGTACAGTACGTATCCGTTCAGTAAAGGAAAGAAAAGAACAAGAGGGCAAATGAGTCTTTTCCGTGTCCAAACCGTGCAAATAGAGCCCAAGAATTTTAGAAATAAGGAAAAACCTGAAATGGTCATATTTCAAAGCAATTCGCGTGATTCGGTCATATTTCGAGAAGGCCAACGAATTTCAGGTCATATTGTGCGGGGCACGCCAATAACGGGTCACATTTAGAAATTTCTCGTCGGAGGGAGGCGAGCAGGTGAGGTGCGCCGTGGAGGAAAGCGGCGTGGCTTCGAAGAGTGACAAAAGGAATTGGCTAGGGTTTTAGTGGTATATATACTCCGACCTTCTAGCTGGGCCAAAGTGGGTTGCCCCGGTCTTTGCTGGGCTTAAAATGGAGCTATTTTCGGAGGTGCCCTCTAATTAAAAGGCCCAAGACTATTTTACTTTGTATTTTCTTTTGTTGGCCAAAATGTATTGAATTTTTTCTGTGTGTATATATATTTTTTTTGTGAGTTTTTGCAAAACTCATAGAAAAATTATAATTTTTCTGTATCTAATTTTTCTTTGTAGGTGTTGTGACGCTACGAGAAAAATAATGTAATTTTCTATGTGTTTTTTCTGTTTTTCCGACGTGATATTTGAAAACACATAGAAAAATTCGAATTTTCTGTGCGTATCAAGAAAAAACGCACAAAAAAATTAAACACGCACAAAACTAGTCCATTTTCCAGTAGTGAAAGATTTGGGCGCAGCGCTCTCACACTAGTACATAAATAAGAGAATAAGTTTAACAACCATAATTTCACACTAGTGCATAAATCTTTTGGAGCTAGTAAAAACTATTTACGGAGGCGGGCATTGCGACGGCCTCCATTCAGAGGCCTCCGTTAATGGAGATTTTTCTTTGGGAACAGTATAAAAGTACAAGGATTTTTCTAATTAACATAGCGAGAAAAGGATTTTTATTGGCCCTCATCTTGTTTTTTTTTTTGGAGAAACTCTTTGCTGTCATTGTCTCTACATCCTTTGTAGCCCGCCAGGCCTATAGCAACAAAAAGGCCTTAGCCCTATTGCAAGAAGGAATTCGCCCGCCAGGCCTAAGACAATTAGCCAACCGGCCCATATGTTGATCAAAGTCCCACCTGATCTGTGGACTACTTCAAACCATATTAGATTACAGAGACAGCCCAACTGCTTCACGTAGAGCTTTTAAAATCTACACACCAAGAGAACCCCCATTAACGGGTTCTGGTCGATATGTAAGCATGGCAACTCAGCAGCCCACTAAGACCATGACATACAGTTTTTTTTTTTTTAAAAAAACCTAACACCATGACATCTAGCGGCGACCCCACTGTTTGAACTAACTCACAAGCCAAAAAGCCAAATTGAATTCTGATTACACCATTGAATTCCTTTTTAATAAATCCTTCAAAACAAGTTCTCATATGAATATATTTCGATAAAATTATAGATGAGTTCCAATCGATGGTAGTTGGTATATAGTAAAAAGTAAAAAATAAAAAAAAAAGAATGAAAAAAGAGGAAAAAAAGAAAGAAAAGAATAGGAGGGTGATATATAGTAATATTCTAACTCATAGATTTCTCCTTCATATCCGGAGACAACAGCGTGGGGAATCCACCTAGTAATTTTTTACGGTAGTGTCAACACTGTCTTCATCACTTGACTTTGCTCTCGATTAGTCTATCGTGCACGAACTTCTCACTTGACTTTGTGCTTTGCTGTCAACCGCCTTGTCACGCTCAATACATGCATATCATAAGCTAAGAAATATGTTGCAGAACACTAACTCACACCTCTGTTAGTCCAACATACTAATACAAAGATCGATCATTTTCTTGACAATAATCCCCATCTTTCATAACGTGATCACCATTTACTGTATCTTCTCTGAATTTAACCATCCGAGCCATGCTTAGTTGATAATTCAAACAAAACTTTATTATACAAGGATATTCTCCCATTCATTTGGGCTCTTTAAAATATTTAAAGTCATCTTTTGTTCACGCTTATGTCATGAAAAAGTTTAATTGTCTGAGCTATCATCAGATATATGCATGCACAAAATAGACTCAAGTGTGAACCACTAGCTGTATCATGTATCGTAAAGTAAAGAAAACATAGTGTGCAAGACGAGTCAGCACAAAGAAGAATGATGATTATTCTTGGATAAAGATGAAGATGCTTCTGCGAACGGATTACTCCCCACTCACCAGGGACGGTGTTGCATGCTGCCGGCCATTCTCCATCCTTCCATCTATAAATACATCACATCTAGATCTCCTTCGTATCAGAAAATTAACACAAACTACTCTCTCGTCTCTCCTCTCACCAGGGAGGAACACTGCTGCTAGCTGCCATGGCCTCTGACGCCACAGCTTCAGTCCAAACTACTGAACTGAAGTTGACCCTGTACAACAGGGAAGTGTATTCTGGATCGGGCATCAACGGAGTAACGATCATAGATAAACTACTTTGTTCAATGAACTGACGGGCAAAGCACCGATGCAAATGCTGTCGGCCTTCTTCAGGGTACAGGTGTTCAAGTCGCCAATTCTCCCAATTATGTGTATCATTACTCCCTTGGATTAGTTTTCGACAACAAAAGGTGAGAATTTAATTTGTAATATAACAACAACGTACTAATTCCACAACATTTCTCGAAGAATATCTTGATACTTATGCATAGATATAGTACTATCAGTTATTTCATTTCTTCAATTCTGATCCCGCCGGTGACATATGAAAAATGAATACCCATTTTTTTCGCTGTTATATATGGTTCCTTAAACACAAGTTTGCCATCTGGTTTTCAAGAGAAAAGTCCTTCTATTCGATTTCCCTATTTTTGGTGCCAATATAATATGGTATATGTTTTGTTGAGAAAAAGTATATTGATTGACTGCAACTAACCCCACAGAAATCACCTTTCTTTGCTATCGGAGTATGGCATGCTGGAAACCTTTCTTATATATGTCCTTTTTCTGCTTTTGTGCACAACATATACAGGTTCAACGGGTCCACACTACAAATACAAGGAACTTCCCAAATAAATGGTGAGGGGAGCCTTGTTGGAGGAACAGGAGAACTAGCTATGGCAAAGGGCAGCGTCAAACACACAGAACTCTCATTTATGGGAGATACAAGGATTTCAGAACTCAAGATACATGCATTTTACACTCCAATGAAACCTACAATCGTAAGTCATGTACCAGACTTTCAGTTTGAAACTCTTTTGTACAAGCAATACAAGATCTGCAAATATCCGTGCTTCATAAGTTGTTTGTTTTCTAATAATAATTGATCTTGAATCTATACTCAAGATTAGAGACCAAATTTGTCACCTTGTACTTTGTTCAATGAATTGTTTGTTTTCATTGTTTAGTCTTATCTATCTGTACATCTATATATGTATCTAGCCTAATATTCAAGTGCGAAGCCTTTCACTTTGATATGTGACATGGACTCTGAATCCATGCTTATACGAGTTAAAACAACTTGTGTCTAGTGATGACATGGAGGCTGATTTCTAGACATGCCAAGCGACGGCATAGAATTTGATCCCAGAACATATTGAAAAATGATATTCTACCATTACATAAATTTCCAAATCTTAAATTTCACTCTGTAGAGACTAAAATTCTATGAAGGTAGTGAATATTGTTAGATGATAAGATATTTTGGGTTACATGTCCATGTACATTGTACTTGTATAGTTAGAGTTAGTTCCTAGATTGTAGCTAGGGAACTTATCTCTTGTAACAAAATCATTGTAAAGCGCCACCGGTGGGCTGTTCACCGGCTATATAACACGTAACCCAGAGCCAGGAAAAGGCATCTGGTTAACCCCATTTTACATGGTATCAAAGAGCCTCTTCTCTCCCAACGGAGCACCATGTCATCTTCTGCGCCTCGCAATCCGCTGCCCTCGCCAACCGGTTTTCTGCCGGTGAGCGAGAAGCTAACCCGAGGCAACTTCGCCCTATGGCGCTCAGCTGATCTCTTCCCTGCGTGGCGCGGAGGTCTACGAATTTCTTAGCCCCACAGCTACACCACCCTCAAAATACCTACCCAAGAAGAAGCCTGACGATCCAGATGAAACTCCGGTCGTCAACAAGGAGTATACCTCCTGGGTGGCAAAGGACCAACAGGTCCTGAGCTATCTCCTCGTCTCCTTGTTCCGCGACGTTTTGCTGCACGTGTCCACGGCGACGACGGCGGCGGAAGCGTGGACTTCCGGATCCAAGATTTCTTCGCCTCTCGAGGGGTCACGGACAAGACTCGAATGGCCCCGGCCAACGCCACCAAGGGCACATCCACCATCACGGAGTACTACAACAAGATGAAGTCTCTTGCTGAAGAGATGGCATCTGCAGGATGTCGTCTGGGGGACGATGAACTCGTCTCCTACATTCTGATGGGTCTCGATGAGAAATATGATGCTGTGGTGACATCTGTCACTAACAGATCGGATCCGATCTCCCTGGGGGGAACCTTACTCCCAGCTCATCAGCCATGAAGCCCGGCGTGATCTCGGTGTGACGGTGGTTCCTCCTCCGTCAACCTCACCACGCGTGATGGACGTGGTGGTCAATCCAACCGCGGTGGTGGTGGTCGCGGTGGTTTTCCCCGCGGGCCGTGGCAAGAGCGGCGGAACAACACCAACAGGGGCGTGGGGAGCTCCTTCCGTGCCGGCCTCATCTCGCCGGTTCTGCGGCAAGGAGGGGCACCCCGCCTTTCGATGCTACAAGCGCTACGATGAGCGCTTCCAAGGAGGTGTGCCACAGCAGCAGAAGACTGCCTCCAACGTCACTACATCCTATGGTGTAGACACCAATTGGTACATGGACTCCGGCACCACCGATCATATCACCAGTGATCTGGACAAGCTCTCCTTCCGCGACAAGTATTGTGGCGGGGAATAGTGCCATGCTGCAAATGGATCAGGTATGGAGATCTCACATGTTGGTCACGGTTTTGTGCGTTCCCCTTCCCGTACTATTCATGTTCGCAACATTCTTCATGTGCCTGATGCAAACAAAATTTTAATTTCTGTTAATCGCTTGACTCGTGACAACAATACCATAGTCGAGTTCCATCCTGATCGTTTCTTTGTTAAGGAGTTGGCGACGAAGAGGACGCTCCTCACAGGCAGGGCTGAAGGGGGCCTGTACCCGATCAGATCCACTTCGAGTAGATCCACATCACCTTCATCTTCGAATAAGCAGGCGCTTGGAGCTGTCAAAACCCCTACATCCATGTGGCATAGTTGACTAGGGCATGCTTTAGTCCCCATTGTTTGTCGAGTCCTTAGCTATCATAAGCTATTTTTTTCTTCAGATATGAACAATAAACAGGTGTGTAATGCCTGTCAGCAGGGAAAGAGTCATCAGTTACCTTTTCCTAAGTCCACTAGTGTGTCATCTAGCCCTTTAGAACTTGTGTTCTCTGATGTTTGGGGCCCTGCACCCTCATCAGTTGGTCGTTTTACCTATTATGTAAGTTTCATTGATGACTACTGGAAGTATGTTTGGATCTATCTTCTTCGTCATAAATCTGATGTCTTTCAGTGTTTTCATGACTTCCAACACTTGGTAGAACGACAATTCGACAAAAAGATTTTAGCTATGCAAACGGATTGGGGTGGAGAATATCAATCCTTGAACTCGTTTTTTAAACGTGTTGGGATCCATCACTTTGTGTCTTGTCCACACACACACACACCAACAAAATGGTGTTTGCCGGCGCAAACACCGTCATATCGTTGAGATGGGATTAACTCTTCTCTCTCATGCGTCCATGCCTCTCAAGTTTTGGGATGAAGCATTCCAAACTGCCGTATTCTTGATTAATAGACTTCCCTCTAAAGTCATTAACTATGACACTCCCCTACATCGGTTGTATGGTCAACAACCCGACTATACATCTCTTCGCACCTTTGGTTGTGCTGTTTGGCCAAACCTTAGACCCTATAACACACAAGCTCCAATTCCGTTCCAAGCGTTGCGTGTTCATCGGTATAGCAATGCTCATAAAGGGTTCAAGTGCCTTGATCCAAGTGAGGGTCGAGTATATATATCACGGGATGTTGTCTTTGACGAAAGTGTGTTTCCTTTTGCTGCCATGCACCCTAATGCTGGCGCTCGCCTTCGTGCCGAACTCAGTGTTCTCCCAGATGCTTTACTCAATCCGTCTATGACCTTTGGGGATGCACTTATTCGTGATCAGTCGTGTAGTTCTCCTGATCCAACTAATGCTATTTCGAGTACTTCAGTTTCTACACAGGTTACAGGTGAAAATCCGGGCGAAAATAATGCTGGAATGGCTGCAAATGATGCTGCTCCGCCCCTATATCACATGTGCCGGCATTCTGGACACAGCACGGACACCCAGGTGGATTCGCCTAACATTCCTTCGACAGCAGCAGGTGGATCTCCCTCGGGATCCAGCGCACCTCGTGCGTCTGGTGATTCCTCACCGAGCCTGGGATCTTCTACGCGCAGCACAGTGCATCTCGTGCCTTCGGCCACAACTGGGTCTCCACAGCCTGATCAGCACGGGGGCAACACGACGACGCACACAGGGTTCGATGCTGATCTGCCTGCAGGATCTGATGCGGGCGGACAGGGATCCGGTGTGGCTGGGTCTGGAGTTGATCAACATGTGCCTTCGGCAACAATAGCTGGTCAGTCTCCACCACGACATCCTAGTACTCGGTCTCAAAGTGGCATTGTGAAGCCTAAGCAGTATACAGATGGTACTGTTAAGTGGGGAATGGCTGTCACTCACACTCCAGAAGAGCCAACAAGTGTAAGAGAAGCTTTCAAGAATAAGAAGCGGATAGAAGCTATGGATGTCGAGCATCAAGCATTGATCAAGAACAAAACTTGGCACTTGGTTCCACCACCCAAAGGGAAAAATATCATACGATGCAAATGGGTCTATAAGTTGAAAAGAAAAGCAGATGGCACTATTGATCGGTATAAGGCACGTTTGGTAGCAAAGGGTTACAAGCAACAGTATGGTATTGATTATGAAGATACCTTCAGTCCTGTGGTAAAAGCTGCTACTATACGGTTGATACTATCTATTGCAGTCACTCTTGGCTGGTCCTTGAGGCAACTTGATGTGCAAAATGCCTTCCTCCATGGGGTTCTCAAGGAAGAAGTGTACATGTATCAACCTCCCGGTTATGAGGATAAGAACCATCCTAGGTATGTTTGCAGATTGGATAAAGCTCTTTATGGACTGAAACAAGCTCCACGGGCCTGGTATGCCAGATTATGTGCAAAGCTAGTGTCTCTGGGTTTCAAACCGTCCAAGGCCGACACATCATTGTTCTACTATAGCAAGGGGGGCATCAAAATATTTGTTCTTGTTTACGTGGACGATATCATTGTTGCTAGCTCCTCACCAGAGGCTACAAAGGCTCTACTCAATGACTTGCAGAGAGATTTTGCCTTGAAGGATCTCGGTGACTTGCACTATTTCTTGGGAATAGAAGTAAAGAGGGCTAGAGATGGACTAGTCCTTACACAGCAAAGATATGCATCAGATATCTTGGCCCCATCTGGAATGAGCAAGTGCAAGGCCGTAGACACACCACTATGCACCATTGAGAAGCTTAGTGCGTATGAAGGACATCCATTGGGGTCTGATGACTCAACTAAATATAGAAGTCTAGTGGGAGCACTACAGTACCTCACACTTACACGGCCAGATATATGTTTCGCAGTGAATAAGATTTGCCAATATCTCCATGCACCTACCACAACTCATTGGAGTGCAGCAAAACGGATACTGAGATATATTCAGGGAACACTGAATCTCGGTGTCAAAATTGGAAGATCGAAGACAATGAGAGTTAGTGCCTATTCGGATGCAGATTGGGCAGGGTGCATTGATGATAGGAGATCCACTGGAGGTTTCGTAGTGTTTGTTGGTGACAATATTGTTTCTTGGAGTGCGAGAAAACAAGCAACAGTGTCACACTCTAGTACAGAGGTAGAATACAAATCCCTTGCAAATGCTACGGCAGAAATGATTTGGGTTCGAAGTTGCTTGGAGAACTTGGGATTCGACATCCTCCTCAAGCTCGTTTATGGTGTGATAATTTGGGTGCCAAGTATCTCTTCGCTAATCCGGTTTTCCATGCCAGAACCAAACATATAGAGATAGATTTCCACATTGTTCGAGAAAGAGTAGCACAAGGGCTATTGGAAGTCAGATTCATCAGCACTAAAGATCAATTAGCGGACGGTTTCACCAAAGCCTTGCCATGAGTGAAATTGAGAGAGTTTAGGAACAATCTCAACCTTGTATGTGGCTGAGATTGAGGAGGGGTGTTAGATGATAAGATATTTTGGGTTACATGTCCATGTACATTGTACTTGTATAGTTAGAGTTAGTTCCTAGATTGTAGCTAGGGAACTTATCTCTTGTAACAAACTCATTGTAAGCGCCACCGGTGGGCTGTTCACCCGGCTATATAACACGTAACCCAGAGCCAGGAATAGGCATCTGGTTAACCCCATTTTACAAATATAACTTCATAGAATTTTAAGTCCAAGCGATGTCACAATAGAGCTGATAACGTGTTGCCCTGGCAATTTAATTAGCTCTATATATAATTGCTTGGAAAGAGCCGTTGACTTAGGGCTATGACAGGGACATAGTCCAGGTTCTGTAGTTGGGATCTGAAAGCTCTGCAAGTTTTGTTTTTATGAACCTCTGCAAGTTTTTGACCCAATGCATGAATCTGTAGCTTCGGTCAACTACAGGATCAGATAAACTAATATGGCAACACTAACTAATACAGATACAGAGTAGTAGTTGGCAAGAACGCGTATAGACTAGACTCCAATATAATGCTTAATTTGGTTCTTCAACACAAAGTTCTTGGCACCTTGGAGACTATTCTTTGCTGCCGAAGAACTCAAAAAGATGGATGCCCAACAAACTGTGCGCATGAATCCAGGTGAAGGAGAAACAAGCTACGCTCGTAACTCCACATTTCAGGTGCGTCTCGACTCGATTAGAGACCAAGGTTTAGCAAAAAAAAAAAAAAAAAATCTTCAGATTGGAGGTTAATACAATTCTGAAGGTTAGAGATCCATTAATATTTCATCGCTATGTAGAATTGGGTAAGAGTATCCTTCGACTTGATCGATTTCTTAAGGTTAGAGGTTAAATAGCTGATCTAGGTTCTCCCTTTTCAAATTCAGTGTTTATAATTCTGCCATTTTTATATAATGGTCTTCAATGTACAGTTGGTATTATTAATGGTTTGGTTTCTTCACTGAGATGCTTGGGTTGGACTTTTGACATGTTCGTAAACTGATTTAGACAGAACAAGCAATTACCTCACTGATTTTGATAAGCAAATGATGGAACAGAAAATTTTGACCAAGGTAACAACTCGTGTGCATACAGAGTGTAGAGCAGCTAAGGATGAAGCCACAGATCGAAGAGGCCATCATGAAACTATGTAGCAACTCCACACCCCTTCTCAGAAGCATGGTGATCGCGGACCTCGGCTGCTCTTGCGGCCCAAGTGCACTCACCTTGGTCTCTGCTGCTGTCGATGCCATTCATCGCCAGTGTCTTGATCTCCAACAATCACCACCTGAGCTGAGCCTGCTCCTCAACGATCTTCCGAGCAATGATTTCAACACTACAGTTAAGCACTTGGTCGCGTTCCAAGAAAGGAAAAATATTGACAAGGGGCAGCATGGTTTTTCTCCATTTGTGATGACTAGTATAGTGCCTGGGTCCTTCTATGGAAGACTGTTCACTACTGGATCCGTGCATCTTGTCCTCTCATCAAATAGCTTGCACAGGCTTTCAAAGGTACCCACATTTTTGTTCCTACATATATACTTAATCACAAATATTCCCTGTTTCCTTAGCTAGTATCAACTACTTTTATTTAAGCTTAATGTTTATTATGCGGTAATTGGTAGGTACCTGAAGACCTACTGAATAATGGCATTCCGATGTACCATAGCGACGAGCAACTATGGCGGAAATCACGGCCCGTTGTGCTTGATGCTTATTCCTGGCAATTTAGAAAGGACCTCCCTTTTGTTCTTGGAGTGCAGGGCGCAGGAGATGGTTCCTGGAGGAAGGTTGATTGTTTCCTTGACTGGAACACAATCTCCGACATCTGCCAGCGATGGATCAGCTCAACAAACCTGGGAGTTCATAGCCCTTATTTTGGACGACATGGCATCAAGGGTATGAAATATTGATGGCTGATATATCCTAAAGGTTTCTGGACCTCGGTACAGGAAATTATTATTTTTTTCATTATTCATGAGTTTCTTGCTGCAGGGCGTGCTTGATAAGCAAAAATTGAAGGCGTTCTACATACCATTATATGCGCCGTCTGAGAAAGAAGTGAAGGAGATAATAGAGGAACAGGGATCTTTCTCCATTAATGAACTTCAGGTTCGTGACAGTATGGCTGGTGTGAACAAAGCAGTGATCAGCCCTAAGATGATAGCTAACGGGCTTAGGGCTGGCTTTGAGCCAATAATACAGAACCATTTTGGGTCGTCGAGAAAGCTTATGGATGAATTTATAAGCACAGCAGAGAAGCTCATGAGTCAAGCTCTCTCACAAAACGAACTTGCCAAGAATCCTAGGGTTTTCCTTGCTCTTTCTCTTGAAAAGCAGAGTTGATCACTAATTCAAGGTTTTCCAGTGATTTCAAGATTTACTTATCTTGCTTCCAAAATCGAGGGGGTTATATGTTTATTTCTGTTGTTTTCACAAGTGAATAATAATGACTTCATTATACAAAATAATTGTGCTTTGTCGATGGCAGGGCTGTGGTTATTGATCTTTTGTTACTGACTGTTATTTTTTTTATTGAAATAATTTTATTTCTTAGTTTAATGGTGTGTCACACCCGCTCTACAAACGGGGGTTGTCATAACCGCCACATATTTTGGCAAGATGCTAAGACTGACCGCTTTTCGTCATCCTCTATTTTCATCCTTTAAAGGAAATATTCTGTATAGTCATCCAGATTCTCTCCTCTATACCCGGTTTTCCATAACCGTTCATCCACTAAATCCATCCTCTATACCACCTACCACTTCGTAGGGCCCACCCGTCATCCTCCCCTTCTCTCTCCACCACCTTTCCCCAATTCTCTTTCTCTCCCCTCCCAAATCGGACATGCACCACTGCCGCCCTTGCGCTCCTCCCCGTCGAGGCCGAGGCCTTCCTGCCGCCTCCATGTCCGCCGCTGCCGAAGAACGCGGCGCACTTGATGCAACAGGTCCTGCTCGTACTCCTCGCCGCCGCCCAGGTCCCAAATCCCGTCGCCCTCTCCACCGTGGGGCTCGGCGCACAGCAGGTAGGACCGAAGCCCGCATCGCCCCTCCCGCTCCGTCCACGGCGGCGAAGCCCCTCCCGCTTCCGTCTGGCGGGTAGAGCCCCCTGCCATGCCGCCGCGGGCGGTGGCGAAGCCGCATCCCCTCCCACTCTGTCCGGCGCGAGGGCGAGCCCCGCCCGCCGCTGGCCTCCGCACGAAGGCTTCACGCCCGTGCCCGCCGCTCCTCCCACCGCACCTCATTTTTGTGTTAGCCTCCACCGCGCCCCTACCGTGTGCCTCCCTCCGCCACACCCGCCGCCGCCTCCGCCCCCGCTCCCCCGCCGTTGTTAGGGGAGCAGATCTATGTCACGGGCATGGCACGGGTGCGGGGGGGGCGCGCGCATCGCCGCCGCTGACCTCGGGTGTGGAGTCCGGTTTTTCCGGGGGGGCACTTCCCGGGAAGGCTATTGCCGTGTCCATCCATCCGTACATTGAGATTGGTGCCGAAAGTGAGTACATCATGATTGTATACATCATTGTATAACTCATCGTATAGAACCGTAACGCATAAGTTCTTCCACCCGCACCACATCTCGTCGTCCTGACTCCGACCCCGCCGCCATTCTGCCCTATTCACCCCTGTTGCCAAACACCACCCCGCCCGTAGGCGCTATGGTTCGCCCGGAGCTTTGCGCGAGCTAGGCGCTCGCCGGAGCTCGTGAACCCTAGTGCCCACGGCGACCGCCTTCTTCCTCCCTCCGCGCCATGGCGCCCCGCCCTCCCCTCGGCTCGATCGGCTGCGAGCACCGGGGCCGGCTGCCCGCCGGCCTCCATCCCCACCGCCCGGGCTGGCTGCCTCCCTCGGCCCAGCCGGGCCCTTCAGAGCCCACGGAGATGTCTTATTCTTCCTCTCCGGCAATATCCTCCTCGCCGGAACCCTAGCCACGCCTAATTCATCTTCGTCTCCGGTGAGTTTATATTGAGGAGGAGCAGGAGCAGGAAGAGGAGCTGGCCTACCTCGCCGCTGCCGCCCCTCGGGCTGGTGGTGATCCTCGCTCCCGCCGGAAGGTCACCACCACCGAGGGAGGAGCCGGCGAGGGGAGGGCCGGGGGGCGCAGCCGGGGTGGGACATTGCATGCGGAGGGGTGCCGCCGGGGAGGGGGCGGCGCCGGCCGTGGTAGGGGCGCGCCGGAGGAGCCAGGTTCGTGCGGTTAGCGTTGAATACGACGGAGAGAAAGACAGGATGGGATGGGGTATTTGTGCCAAACACATGATTTTTGTTGTTGTTATTGCACGCATCTCAGAGCTTATCCTACGACTGAAAAAATGACTTCCCGGGAAGTTGCCTTTGGCATATCCTTTACCCTCGGGTGGGCGCGCGGCCCCGCAGCTCCCCTGTTGTGCTGTGGACCAGGCACACCACCAGACTTCATGAGCATGGCCCGAGCTCGGGGCTCCCTCGTCGTGCCCGTGCCCAGCTCCCCGCTCCCTGCTTTGTGCCGCCCTCCGCCGCCTGTGCCCGCGTCCCCGTCTGTGGCTACCGTCCTCTCTCTTTTCCTTCCGACCACGGGTGCGAGGGCGGGGCCGTAGGCCCCACGCTACGCGCCACGAGGCGAGTAGCGGACCTCCTCGCCATCCGCCACAGGTACCAGACTGTATGCCATCCTGGAGTCTAGTGGACGTCATACACAGGACCGCGGTGCGGCGTTTTGATACGCTATCGGGTCATACAGGACCGGATACAGGAGAGCAGTGCAGTCAGTCTAAGCTGCTGTCTCTTTTGGGGATCATGCCGTGCCAGAGCTGGGGGAGACTGCATGCGCCCTCTCACCATCGTGGCCGCGTCACCGTACGCCGCTGGATAGCAAGCGCCGCCGTCAAGTAGAGATCCCGTACGTGTGGAGGTCCACGTCTCTTCCTCACGCCATGTCGCTACCCAAGTCAGCTGCTGCACGAGAGTCCGCCGTGGGCGATGAAGGTGGTCGGTCGCTGCCGTGTCACATTATCATCAGTCCGTTCCAGCGAAGCTAGCTTGTTGCCCGTCTATCAGTACCTCGACTACTGAAGACGGATCTGCTGATGGTTAGTCATGGGCCGGCTGCCCAAGGCCCAGGAAGGCGAATCCGATGTTCGTTGGAGAAGAATGGGCTGCTTGATCCGCGCCTGCGTGCGTGAGAGAGGCGCTGCCTCTGTACTAGTATAAGAACCAGGGAAACGCTCTGAGAGCGCCATCGTATTTGAACACACATTTCGAATTCAGTTAATCATTCCTCCTACTTGTTCTTCTTCCTCTCAATTCCCCAATTCTTCTCCACTATACCTATGGCCGCTTACACCGTCTCACCTGGGAGTCTGATCCGCCGCGGGCGACGATGGTAAGAATACTCTTCTTCTATAGAAGCTTCACACACGCCTATATGAATGTGCAATAGCTGGATAGCAATGCAAGCTTTAGTAATTAATTTCCAACTTTGCTAGCTAAGCATGGTACAGTTCGTTTTCTTCTTCTAACCTGTACCTCGGCGACACGGTACCTTCTGTGACGACGACACGATGTCTCTCTCCCCACCTCTACTTGTTGTCGCGGTCAAATTTTTGATATCCACGTCCTCTGCTTAGACTTATTCCTGTACCATGTGTCCACACTTCAAGCACGCCCATCTATCTACATCTCTAATAATCTTAAACCCCACTAATTACTGATGTATCTCAACATGAACGTTGCCTACCACAGCAGTACACTATCATTTACAATTAAAATCTACTCGGACATGCAATTGAGATATCCAAGTCAACAAGATACATAAGCATTTTATTGTCCACGTGGACGTATCACGCAATCTACTTGTATTGTTATATTTCTTCCCGTGAGTAATTATATATAGTCTAATTTATTATAAATTATTTTCAATTCCAGCGACAATATGTGAGGTATGTTTCTAGTTATATACTCTCTCCGTTCCAAATTATAAGTCGCTTGACTTTTTTGGTTCATTCATTTTGCTATATATCTAGATGCATAGTAAAATAGAGATATCAAAAAAAAACAAAGAGACTCTTGGAACGGAGGGAGTATATACTAGCAGTAAGTATCCCATGAATGGGAACATATACATGGTCTCTGTAATCATCCAACAACTAATTGTGCACGATGGCCGGTAGTCTCCCTCTTGCTCGACTAGTTCTTCTTCTACCCGTGTCGCTTGCATTGGCATGGCCAGCAACGGCTAGCAGTGCCGCTGCCAAAGACCGCATCGGCTGGCTGCCGGGGCAGCCGGCCGTGGACTTCCCGATGTACTCCGGGTATGTGGTGCTGGACAAGGGCGCCGGCGGGCGGGCGCTGTTCTACTGGCTCCAGGAGGTGCCACCGGAGGTCCAGCCGGCGCCACTAGTGCTCTGGCTGAACGGCGGGCCGGGGTGCTTGTCGGTGGCGTTGGGCGCGTCCGAGGAGCTCGGCGCGTTCCGTATCCAGCCTGACGGCGCGACGCTATTCCTCAACGACGACCGGTGGAACAAAGCGGCGAGCATCTTGTTCCTGGAGTCTCCGGCCGGCGTGGGATTCTCCTACACCAATACCAGCTCCGACCTTTACGCCTACGGCGACAACAGAACAGCCCACGAATCCTACACTTTCCTGGTGAAATGGTTCGAGAGGTTCCCGGAGTACAACCACCGTGATTTCTACATCGCCGGAGAGAGCTACGGAGGGCACTATGTCCCGCAGCTGTCCCAGCTGGTTTACCAGAACAACGCCGGCGTCGCGAAACCTATCATAAACTTGAAAGGTTTCATGGTCGGCAACGCGGTGATCAACGACCACACCGACTACGTCGGCATGTTTGAGTCGTGGTGGAACCACGGGCTGGTCTCCGACGCCACGTACGCGCTGCTGAGGGCCTCCTGCGGCGGCCTTAACGACTCCATCATCCACCCCTCGCCGGCATGCGACGCGGCGCAGGACGTGGCCTGGGCGAAGAAGGGAGACATCGACATGTACAGCATCTACACGCCCCCTTGCAACCTGACGTCCTCATCGTCGTCGTCGTCAGCGACCAAGAGAGCATGGAAGTCTTCGTGGATGGGGGGATCTTCGTATGACCCGTGCAGCGAGATCCACTCCACGGTTTACTACAACCGGCCGGAGGTGCAGAGGGCTCTCCACGCCAACGTCACCGGATCAATAAACTATCCATGGGCGACCTGCAGGTTCGTGCGTGCGTGCATGTGTGGCAAAATGTTTCTTTCTTCTCAGTCCAGGCATGCTGCAGCTGCACCTTAAAAACGACAAAAAAAAAAAAAAAAAAAAAAAAACTCCACACAAACAATGGTTTAGCTTGCACGATTATTTTCATTATTGACGTTCACTACTCGATTTTCTTACTTCTTGGCACTCGGAAATGCTCTCGCAAAGGTTTTGCCGAGTGCCCGACAAAAGTCACTTAGCAAACCTCTATATGAACGAATCATAGAGGTTTCTTTCATCACCAAAATACTAAGACAATAGACAGATCTGTGTGTATTATTTGTTCAATTGTCTAGTTATATACATATATGCTCATTTTGCATCCTGCTCCATGAATTTCAGTGATACAATCCACAACAACTGGGGAGATTCGCCAAGCTCCATGCTTCCTATCTACAAAGAGCTTATCGCAGCTGGCCTGAGGATATGGGTCTTCAGGTCAGTTCGTTGCTGCATTTTTTTTGTTTGAAACAAATGGGCAGCAGGAGAGCTGCCAATTATGTTTGCCTAGACAGTTGTTGTTTTGCACTTATCTGACGGAATGATTGACTAAACAAGTGCATTGCGTCAGCTGTCAGCTGCATAATATATTTAATATTCCTCTGTGGACCGTGTCGTTTTCATGAATAGCAGAAGGCCCCAAAATAGTTAGTCGTTCACAAGTTGTCTCTTGCTCGTGCTTCAAGTTTGTCCGCAATTGTGACGTCTGCCAACTTGCATGTTTTCATGTGTGCCAAAATTTCGCCAACTATTTAGGAATTTAAAATCACGGTTGTCCTGTCATCAGCAAGAATAATTACAAATAATTAAGTCTGAAAATGAAACACAACTGCATTTGAATGCAACTACTACTGAACACAATTTTCTTTGCTTGGACATGGATTTTCAAAAGGTCATCTTCAACTGATAGATCAATGATTGATCTCTTGTTTATTTTGCAGTGGAGACACGGACGCAGTAATCCCCTTAACATCGACAAGATACTCCATTGATACTCTTGGCCTCCCAACTACCACAAGCTGGTACCCATGGTATGATGAGAAACAGGTCAGCTTTCATTCATTCTACTCAACCGGCCTTCCTCATCTGAACCTCATGACCGATAGATAGACATACATCTCTGAATTTTAGTTTCTAGTCACATTTCACGTCAATATGCAAATTGCACTAGTATTCACACATGCTTCAAGTCGACAACAATTAATCTGTGCTAATAATCATTTGTCATTGAATTGAAATACGTTGGTGGATGGAGTCAAGTGTACAAGGGTCTGACCTTGGTGACCGTCCGTGGCGCAGGGCACCAGGTTCCCCACCGCCCACTGCAAGCATTAGTATTGTTCCAACACTTCTTGGAGGGGAAACCAATGCCAAACAATGGAACCGTGGCATAGTAGTTATTTCTTTCCAATGCATGTACATTGTACACACAAGTTAAAATTGAAGAACAAGAACAAAGGCACGGGCATGCATGATACAATTTATTGACTTTATGGTCTTCAAAACTGCAGAAGATCGATCGAAAGGAATCTTTGGTCTTTTAAATGTTGAGAAAGTAGGCAATTTCTAGATGAAAACCAGAACATAAATAATGACAATCTCACATACTTGTATGAGCATTGCTCGCATACTAACTAGAGATTAAACGCAGTGAACAAATATACTAGTATATGAGCATTGCTCGTATACTAGTTAGATTAAATAACATGAACAACGACATTGGATCACGGGTTGTATGTACCTTCATCTATAGAGAGAGAGAATGTTGCTGGTGGTGGAGTTGCCCTTGCTGATGGTACTATGAAGTTGTCGATGAGTGGTGGGGGAAGAGCTCGGAGGAACTGACGACAAATATACCGGTACCTAGCACCATCTAACTTGGATGGAAAACAACCCATCATGGAAGTTGGGAGCAGCTGCTCAAAGGGTGCTCACCAAAAACGTTATTCGTCCAGCGCTCAAAGGATCACAAGGATGAGGGTTGCGGAGACCTGCTATCCCCATCATTGAACGCAGGCACAAGAGTTGGAGAAACTACGGTGAGTCGCTTAGCAACAAAAGAGACAAAAACCCTAGAACAATTAGATGTGTTGTTGGCCCATCGATAGGCTGTATATACAGGACTGTCCTGCAACCCGATCTCGTGAAATCTTTACTGTTTAGGACTCCAATCAGTAAACTTAAAGACCAAGTAAACTAAAAACTAAAACTGCAAAATAGGCCGCACCGCCGCAACCATGATCGCATCCTCCACCCCGCCCCATGAGGCTAGCAAGCGGTCACGTGTGGGCTTCCTCAATGCTTCCTCAATCCTCCTCACACTAGACTTCACATGTGGAGAAAGCTTCCTTATTTAAGTATGGCTACCTCCATTTCCACAGGCATTATGGAGCTATGGAGTTCCTACTTCCCATCTTTGCACAAATCAATAGAACTTTGATATTTTTCAAAGAATTTCAGAATTTTTTAATTTAATTTGGACCCTAAGCCCACATGTATTCCAACACAAGATTGCAAAAATAATATGACAAGTGGTTGTAGAGCAGGGGTGGATCCAATGAGTAGTACTGTGGGTAGGTCGAGGTGGCCCAAAAGTTTTTTTTTACTATTCTGTAACGCCCAAGAAAATCTGGCCCAAACGCTTAGTTTCTGTGTTTCACACCGTCGTCACTATCGTCAGCCCAGGCTTGAATTTGAGCACGAGCGCAGTGTCCAGGGACCCAGCCCCCGACCTCGACGTGATCCAGCGACCGCGAGCGAAGCCACAGGCCTCGGCCAGCCACCCCAACCTGCCGCACACCCGCGACCCCGCCCACTTCAGGCCTTGTGGCTCCATCTGTCCGCTGGTAGTCGGCGTCGCGTGCTTCAAGCCAGCGGGCCACAGCCATTCAATGCCAAACTTGTTGTCAAAAAAGTCAAACTTGGTGTAAAAAAAGTCAAATGACTTATAATTTGAGATGGAGGAAGTATCTTACTACATACGAGTTTTTTTTACTAGGACCACCTTAGATTCAAATCCTCTGCCACTGTGGCCATGATCTACAAAATCAGCATGATATGTGCAACTACGTAGCTCACATTTCCAACTCGACGGTCAGGTCAGTGGGCAAAGGTTCGGGACGTGAAGTAGAGAGATGGGCTGGGGAGACCGTAGAGGACGGTTGCCTGGGCCGGATCGCAGGCCCAACAAACAAGCGTCTAGACGGACTGACGCCCTGCCCAGCGTTATCGTACCTATTTGTCGTGGGAGAGAACGTGATTGCCAGTTCCTGTTTGGCGGGCACAGTCCATGACCCCTGAATGGCGGTACGGATGTATCCCATTTATGAAATGTGAAATTTTGATTAGGCACAGTGAAATTTTTGCTTAGCGATGATTGTGCATTTGTTCATGCTAAGCTTGCGAGTTTTGCATTGTATTACACCGAATGACATGTTAGGTTTTTGGTATACCCTTAATCCAAATCGTGGGCCCATCTTTCAACCAATATATTAATGGACAGAATCTGTTTACAAAAAAAAAAATGAGGTACGCCCCGGGCTCACCCTCGGCTGGGTACGCCCCCCTCGGATGTGTGATGCGTGGCATGGCTTTCTCGTACGCTGCAGCGAGTTCAGCCCAGTGCCTTGAGCTCGCTCACAGACCGTGCCTCCCAGCGTTGTGCTGTGCCATCAAGAGAGCCGAGCCGAGCCATGGGCAGGAGCCATGGGCAGGGAGAGAAGTTGAGCGACGGGAGGGCCGGGCCTAGGGGCGGGCATGCAACCAATGGGGGCCGAGGGCGCACAGTCCACGCGTTGCGCCCGGGGCGTACCCAAGTTTCTTCTTTTAGTATCAGGCCTCCGACAGACGACGGCCAACACGGCCAGCTGATGCCTAGATATAGAAACCGTAATGATACAATCCATCATCCTCCGATCTGCATACTTGTGACCGTAAATACTAAATCGTAGATCCTCTTCCAGACTAGAATATGGCTGGTGATGCAAACCCTGAATTTCAGGAATTGTAAAAGGAGTCAGCATCACTGAACCGTGAAAAGTAATCCATGTGTGATGCTTAGGTAGTAAATATTTGAATTTTACAACTAGTAATAGGTGAATATTATATATTATAAAATTACATAATTGAGTAGTAATTATAATTACAGGTTTTCATAGTCAACAAGTAGTTATCTATGGAAAAATCATCACATAGTCAGAGCGTCAAAGCATCCCAAACAAATTCATGACCATGTACGTATAAAATTCATGAAAAAATCATCTTGTACAAATACCATGGGTGCTCACACATACAAATTAAATAGTTTGATAGTTTGAATCCTGGCAGACATGACACGTTGGGGAGCATCTCATCTGGTCTGTGCTGCCCGAATCCGCGGGGTCATAGGCACAGCTGCTTTGCAGGATCCACCATGACACTAGATCTCCATGATATGCCAAGCCGATGGGGACAGCCGCTGCCGGTGCATTGGAGGTGGCGCCACGGGTTGGGTAGGGCACCCGCGGACCACCATCCTCTAAATCACCAGCGAGCAGATGACGGCGCCATCGCAGGATACTCACCATGTCGATGATGCCTGGGCGTTGGGGAGGGCAGCCGCAGTCCCGGGCCCCTGGGGCCCTTGCCATCGCTCCAGAAATGGAACCATCTTCGGCACAGGGAAGGCCCACGTCGCGGCCGTCGTCCGTAGCGGAAGGACCACCGGAGAGGGTGCCGTTGCCGTATTTGACAGATAGTGGTCCGTGGCCGGTTTGGAGGAGGTGCCGCTTCTGTTGCAGAAGATGCTGGTGAAGAGGTCAGGGGAAGGTGAAGCCGCAGACGCCGGTGGGGGACGGGGTTTATGGAACCGCGGCCGATCCAGGGTTAGGGGCCTGTCGCCGGGAGGGAAGCCGTTGCTGGGAAATGGGACTGCCGGAGGAGGCTGCAGCAGGTTCTTGGGCAGCAGGAAGTCGCCTCGGCCGCATCGTGAACGCTGGACCTGGTATGACAAGAAATGAGGGAGAGAAAATAAGGATTTCATTTGTAACTAGTATTTATTTATGGGAATTCTCAATATATATAGAGAGATAGACATTAATTCAGGAAATTTGGTGAGATGAATATATTATGTTGGTAAACGGATGGACATTAGATATTATATTACCTCTTGTGAGAACATGTTACCACCATGGCCCATCACGAAACACAGGACAGTTGGGATGTGCTTCGGCTGCACTCCTTAGCACTGCCCTTAACTTGTGATTTTTGAACAAATAAACGCCCATCTCCCGGAGTGACGAGAGGCCGTATTCGAAGCCAAGCTTGTCACAAAAATGGTCATCCCAGCTGGCCGAACGCCTGAGTGCAAAACGAAACACCTGCAGGCATGGCATGAAGCGATCGCGAGGTGCTCCTCCAGTTGCAGAAGAAATAATTGGTCTCTGCAACTTATCCTCTGAAACAGAGGGTTTGACGACGTATGGGCGGTGTCCTCGACTCCACACATGAAACGAAATGCTCTTGTCCTCTTCGTTGGCGTGCAACGAGAGCATCGCGTTCCACAGGTGGCAGGACCGCAGCTTGGGGAAGTAGACTTCTGCAGCATCCTTTTCAATGACGACCAAGACGCTGTTTACTGTGGCTGAGGTCCAAAATGCCAGGCAGAGAAAACGAAGCTCCGGTAGCATTCCAAGCATTTTCAGGTCGTGGTCATCCAGGTGTTCCAGAATCAGGTCCAGGTAGGACAGGTTAGGAAGACACGAAGCATTGAAGCATGATGGCAGCTTGCTAAATCGGATGAATTCAAGTATAGCAAAGTACCGGAGACTGCTCGGGAGGCCAAAGTCTGTTACATGCATACTAGAATCACCTAAAATTGTCAGGTGCTCGAGTTTGTTGAGATGGTATACACATTCCCAGAAATTCCTTTCGGTGGCCTCACTGGCACCCCAAATACTAAGTTCGAGCACCCTGAGCTCCGTGGGAAGACGCCAACTTACTTGTTGCACTGAAACAGATATTGACAGCTCTTCCAAGGAGGTCAGCCTTGTCAACGAAAATATGGCATCATTACTATGCATCATGGTCCCAGGACCAATAGGGAGGGAGAGGCACACTAACTGTTTGGGCAAGCTCCCCAACGATGGGCATTCTTCTAGAAATGATTCTTTCAGGTCTAGTGTCTGCAGGAACCTCAGACGTCCTATTTCTTGTGGGATCCTCTCCACAGATGTTCTCCTTATACTGAGAAACCTTAGGTGAAGTAGATGTCCCACGTGCTCAAGTCGGAAACCGAAACTGCCCTCAGTTGCTTTGCAATTATCTATAACTAGCACACGTAGAAGCATGAATCCATGAAGTGGGTCCAATGCCTCAATACCACACCTGATGGCGAACAAGGACCTCACTTTTCCCATTTTCAAATCATCACCCTTACGATGACCATGCCCCATGGTCTTATCGTGGTGGGCTAACCTATGCGACACATTATTGCTCTTGCCGTGGTCATTATCTAATTCTACACTGAAGAAATTTTCTTGGTGTGACATGGAACGGATGAAATCAAGCACCATATCGTGGACACGGCAACCAATGACGCTGCTAGCATCATAGCGAGACTTTACCCCCTCGAACATGCTTCTATTTATGAGGTCACGGAAGTAACCCTGTCCAGTTTCAAATAACCTGATACCTTGTTTCTCCTCAACAAAACCCTCAGCTACCCAGCTCCAAACCAATGAATCTTTAGGTATAACGGAATCTTCCGGAAATGAACTAAGATACAACAAGCATGTCCTTAGATGTGCAGGAAGGTCATAGTAGCTAAAGGATACTATCCTCACAGTATTCTGTGCTTGTTTGTTATCTTCGCTTCCAAAACCAATAGACCTATATAGCTCATCCCATTTCTCCCTTGGTTTACCCGCCAATAAACTAGCCATTGTTATAATAGCTAGGGGTATGCCAGCACATTTCTTTAGAAATTTATCAGCGACGTCACATGGCTTATTATCCACCAATTTTCCTTGATGACCACCTATTCTTATAAAGAATAACTCTCTGGAGCTATGATTAGGAAGTGGTGGTAGGTCATAAACTTCATAACCTTTTTCGCTGACCTCCCGGTTACGAGTTGTTATAATTATTCTACTGTCACAATTATTGTCATCAAATGCCAATTTGATTGTTTCCCAAGACTCCTTCTCCCATAAGTCATCAATAACAATAAAATACCTATCCACACAAGAACCAAAAAGTTTTGAATTAATAATTAAGTTATCTATAACATACATATAAAAATTTAAGAAGCATGCCAATCTATAATATGTATGTTGTAAAAATACAACTTCCTGGGACAACCGTGAACTGAAAAATACAAATTTGACTAGTACTTTTTATTTTAGAATTTTTTCTATAGAACACAACAATACTTTATAAGATTATATTTCTAGACAACATACTCTCGTATTATTTTGAAATATACAGACTTAAGATTTGCAACAGATAGTTTAAAATGACTGGTACGGTTTAAGATAAAATTGAAACAGTAGTGCAAACAGAAGATGATGGGTACCTCTTTTTCACGAAGGAACTTCCGGAGTTCGTTGATGAGTTGATATATTTGACGGCACGCTGAAAAATTGAAATTCATATATTTTTTATTGTCAGGTTCCATGAGAATACCCTGGATGACTTCTTGCGGGTTAGGCTTCCTGCCGACTGGAACAAAAGCCGTGCAGTCAAAATCCCCATTAAGTTTATCATAGACAGCTTTGGCAAGTGTGGTCTTCCCCAGCCCACCAACTCCGGCAATTACTACAATCTTCGTCTTCAGGATTAAAGCGCCCTCCAGCTGCGGAGATTGAAGGATGGATATGAGCTCACCGCTTGACTTGTCGATGCCAACAAGGTCTTCCACTTTGTTGTACATGGCGTGAAGACGCGGATCAACTGCGGACATTGTGTCTGGCTTGTCCACATCAATATCGCCCACCTTGTACTTGCGACACCGCTCGGTCACCTCCTCGAGATGACTCATGATGTCCTTGGTTTTGACACTGATTTCACGCCGCGACTTGCTCTTGGTGAACAAGTTGGTGATTTTATTGCCCAAGCGTTTGAGCAGGCTCTTCTGCTTAGTGAAATCAGGTCCCTTGACGCAGATGAGGAAGGTGTCGAGGACGTCCTCCATGTTGTAGGAGGCCTCCATGACATGGCGTACCCAGATCTGGACCTGCTCATCGAGCTGGTCCCACGGCACCTTTTCTACCTTCCGCAGGGCAGCTTGCGCGCAAGCAAGCTCCTCGGTGAGGGAGCTGATGCGCTTCTTCATGCCGGTTTGCAGCTTGTACTCCTCCTTTAGCAGCTCATGGAGCTTGGGGATAAGGCAGCCCATCGCGCCCATCACCAGGTTCGCCATGCTCCACGAGCGCTCTTGGCAGCTGCTTGGTGGACTGTGCTGTAGGAGAGTAGAACTTGTTGAGCGATCGATGTGGATTGGATGTATTGGTAACTGAGAGGTATCGTACATATTTATAGCCTGCCCCGGCTCTTGAATTTCCAGTCTTGCTGTGTCGTTAAATTGTGCAGTTCAATAATGTATCAAATCGGAAAATATTTAAGTACACTTTGGCCAAGCTAGGAACAAAAACCTCGAGATGCGCAACCATTTACGCTTCTCTGTAACCACTACAAGTAAAAAATATACATATTTTTTCCACCAAACGGGAACCATCTCGAGATATGCAGCAAGGCCGTCGTAACAACCAACGCTCCATACGCTATGTACTTTTTTTTTTTTTTGAAATGGGAACTTTTATTAATTTCAAGAGATTACATCAAGGAGATACAATGTCTTGAAACATTCCCGGCCTCGGCCCCTAGGCACACAGCCTTTGATAGTTTTAAATAACCACACACACTAATGACTATCAATCCTAAAACTAGACTGCCACCCATGCGCCTAGGAAAAAAGTCCTTGGCCACCCGCTCCAAGAACCGAGAGGCCGCTACAAGCACCTACTGGGAAGAAGGCCGCTGCAGGATAGCCCACATACGGAGCCAGTGTGTGGTCGAGTAGAGTACCTAAAAAAAAGAAAGATGTTTGTTTTCAAAAACCACGCATTTCGGGCAGAGCCGGATGGACCAACACAAGGTCGCTGCGCGCCAACAAGAACAAGTGATTTAAACTCTTTTTGGTATTCCATTCAGCCATCCCTAAATATGTTAGTTATACTAGTTGGCTTCCTTAGACCCCATGATGCATGGACCGCGGTCCATACCATCCTCGAGAAACGACAATCAAGGAACAAATGTTGTATCGACTCATTTTCCTGACAGAAACAACACTTTAGAGATCCTTGTCAGTTTCGTTTAGCCAGATTATCTTTAGTGAGAACAACACCTCTCCGGAGATAGCAAAGAAATTTTTTTATTTTAAGAGGTATTTTTAATTTCCATAGCCGCTTGTTAACATTTGGTATATTTTGATTGATCAGCCGCCGATAGTGTGATTTAACTGAGAAGACACCCTTGTGGTCAAGGTTCCACTTGAACTCATCATTCTCCTGACTGAGATTGATTGGTGCAAGTCGATTGACCAGATTATGCCACAATGTTAAATTATTGCCAATTAGGTCTCTATGCCAGGATAGATTAGGTATTGGTGAAGCAAGCACCTCCCCACCGTATCCTATTTTTTTCCTAGCTATATTATAAAGTTGCGGGTATTGTCGCCGTAAAAGGCCTGTTGCCTAACCATGTGTCTTCCCAAAATCTTATCTCGTGACCCATTTTTTATGACGAACGTTTCAAATTTGAGAAAAATTATTTTTAACTTTCATCAAACTTGCCCAAAAAATAAGAATCCCGGCTTTTCCACCGGGCTTGCACTAGAGGCTTAGACCCTAAATATTTGTTGCGTAGGATCTCGCCGCCAAGTACCGTCATTGACAATCGACGATATAGCCATTTGCTGAGCAAGGCGATGTTTTTGAGTTCTAAATTTTGTATCCCTAAACCCCCTGTTCTTTGGGTTGGCATAGGATATCCCACTTTGCTAGGCGGTATTTCCTCTTGTGTTCGTAAAGCTCCGCCGGAAGAAGCGTGATTGAATGTAATCCAACTATTTATGGATACCTTTTGGGATCTCAAAGAAGGACATCATGTACAATGGTAAGCTGCTGAGAACAGAATTGATCAAAGTTAAACGTCCCCCAGTGGAGAGATTTTTACCTTTCCAGCTACTGAGACATTTTTCAATCTGTTCTTGTATCTTCAGCCAATCCACGTTTGAAAGTCTCCGATAATGTATCGGAATACCTAAGTATCGTATTGGGAAATTACCAATGTTGCATCCAAAAAAGCACCTCAGACCGATTTTCAAATTCCTTTGCCTCTCCAAAACAGAATATCTCACTTTTATGGAAATTAATTTTCAACCCACGATAGCTACTCAAAAGCACAAAGAACTAACTTCATATTATGAGCATGCTCCAGGTTGTGTTCCACAAAGAGGATCGTGTTATCTGCATATTGTAGGATCGAAAGTCCGTCCTCGACTAGGTGCGGCACAACCCCACTTTTCTGATTGTCAGCTTTTGCTCTCTTTATAAATAGTGCGAGCATATCAGCCATTAAGTTAAAGAGAATGGGTGACAATGGGTCTCCTTGCTGAAGTCCTTTTTTTGTTTGGAAATAAGGCCCGACTTCATCATTTATGTTAATGGCTACACTCCGCCTGATATGAAGGACTGTATCCACCCAATCCACTTTGGTGAAAAGCCCTTCATCCTAAGCGTTTGCTTTAGGAAATTCCAAAGTGTACTTTGTCATACACCTTTTCAAAGTCTATCTTAATAATAACTCGCCTCGGCTTTTTACGATGCGGTTTGTGAACTGTTTCATGTAGGATAACCACTCCTTCTAGAATGTTTTCGTCCTCTCAAAAACGTAGTTTGTGTGGGGCTGATCAGGTGGTCCGCAACCGAGTTTATGCGTATGGTTGCTACCTTTGTGAAAATTTTGAAGCTGACATTTAGTAGGCAGATGGGTCTATATTGTTGAATTTTGTTAGCATCTTGGGTCTTAGGTAATAAGGTGATTACTCGAAATTCAAACTCGAACACCGGAGGTCACCACTATCCAACTCATGAAACATTTGCATTATGTCTCCTTTAATGACATCCCAAAAGTGCCGATAAAACTCAGTAGGGAAACCATCTGGGGTAGGTACTTTATTATGTTCCATATCAAAGATAGCTTCTCGAATCTCATTTTCGCAAACGGTGCCGTGACAATTTCATTTTCTAGATTGTTGACTTGAGGGATATCATCTGTTCTAGACTCATAAAAAATGAAGTCATTTTCCTCCGAGGGGCCAAAGAGTTCTTTGTAGAATTGGGTTATATAAGTTTTGAGGTTGCCTTGCCCTTCTACCTTACCTCCTTCATGTTCCAGGGAGAAGATACGTTTCTTACGATGTTTGCCATTTGCAACCATCTAAAAGTATCGCGTGTTGGAATCACCTAGGAGGATATCAGTAACTTTCGCTCGCTGATAAAACTTGAGCTCTTCTTCACGTAGAAGTTTGCTCAAGCCATCGCGCGCAGCTTGAAGCTGTTCCTTTCTATATCTGTAAGAGGTTTGTTTTCTACTATAGTATCTAAGGCTGTCATCGATGATTGGAAATTTTGTTTTTGTAATTTATACTCCCGTGTTGGTTACCAGCCCACCCTACGAGATGCTTATGCAGCGCCACAATTTTTGTTCCACCGTTGTACAACATTATGGCCTCGAACTGGTTTGTTCCATATTTCCACTATTCTTTCCCTAAATTCCTCGTTGGAAAACCAACTCAGTTCCATCCTGAACTGCTTGGTAGTTCCCCTATAGGAAGGTTCACCCGTGTCTAGAAGTAAAGGTGTGTGATTTGATACACCCCTGTCTAGTGCATAGACCATTACCGGTGGATATTTGAATTCCCATTCAGCGGTCATTAGAACTCTGTCAAGTTTTTCATAAGTCGGATCTAGAAGAGAGTTTGCGGGTAAATTGACGACTGTCAATTCAATCTCCCTTGAATCAAAGCTATCAATAACTGCATTGAATAGGAATGGCCATCGAGGGTTAAAATTATTTTTATTTTTCCCTTTGCTATGTCTCATTATATTAAAGTAAAGGAATACGCTATGTACTTATGCTTAGTTAGTTTTCAGTTTGGTCAGGCGCCCTGCCAAACACATATGAGCATATGTACCACCACCTTTTCAAGGACAAAACAACTTTCTCCACAACAATGAGGTGTCAATGTTTTACCAGCGATAGCTTGCCACGGGGAGTACCCAGCACAGTTGTTCGGGCTTCGACGGACTCTGGAACCGGGCCGTTTACACAAAGGGAGTGGATTCTATACTGGTTTAGGCCCTCATGACCGAGTAAAAACCTTTACATATAGTTCGGCATGCATGAGCCTTTGCGTTGGATTGATTGTAATGTATTGTACATTGATACAAGGGGTGCCCTTAGCCGCCCTTTTATACGGCGCAGAGGGTGTGAGGGACGAGTTCAAATCCTAGTGTCTGAGTGCATGTATGAGAGGTACTTGCTATTCAAACTCAGGCTAGGTCGTCCCAGATTTTTTTCCCTTCATGTTATCAAGCACCTTTTCCTTTGCCAATTTTTTTCCCTTCATGTTGATTAAAAATCAATTTTGTTCTTGTAGGTATTTTGGCGATTGAGCTTGTGTTCCACAACGGCAACTAGTCCACGGTTGCCTTTTATGTTGCGATGTGAGTCAATCTGGGTGATCTCGTCTCACAGCTCAACAACACCAGCGATTTGCATGGCTGCCTGTGCCACTGTCGTCTACTGCCATGGCACATGTCTTCCACTCTTCCCTGACTTCCCACACGGTGAGAAAATCCGCTAAGTACCATTCCATTTTGCAAAATATTTGGAACTGCACATTGGAAGTTGCTTGTTCGGCCTCTGCGGATGGACTAGTAGTCAAATTGTGCAACTAAAACTAGCTATGTGCAGAGTTCTTATCTTCCTATCTTCATTTACAGTATCTTCATTTACAGGGGCCACATGTGTGGATTGGACACACTGAAGCACTATTTTTGACTGTCAAAATTAACTTAAGTTGTTTCTATCATATTTAGATTCTCATGCTCTACTTGTCAGGCTCTCGAAATTATATGCATTGAGCTAGTTACTAATTTCAAATTTTCCTAATAACTAGATGACATTTCTTTTTAGAATCTTTGCTAGCAAAACTAGCTGATATTTGTTTTGATTTTCAGGTAGGACATCTTATGGACAACAAGACAATTGAAGTGCTTGTGGATACATTTGTTTGATTATTTAGACTCCCTAGAGATCGAATCTTTTAGTTCAAACTTAGGTATTGTGATAGTCAACCTAATGGTTGTGAGCTAGGCCAATCGGTAGTTGGATGTTCAATGTGACTGTTGTGGACATGCTAATATAAGAATGAATCAATATTTGGCGTATCTTATGAGCTATGATGCATGTTGATGCAGTGATGATTTGGGATTGATTTATGATGTTCTTTTTTCGTCACTATGATTTGGATTTGCGCTTGGATATGGGCTGGTTATAGAAAATAGACAACTAATCATGATGATCACAAATTACAATCTATGACAGCTCAATTAGGTCCAGCAAATGTACGACGCGAGATACATGACGGAGTAAAAGATTCTTGCATTGTGAACTAAACTCAAATAACTTGGTGGAAGCTGTGGTCATGCACCTAATCACTCAGAGATTCGATTTCTCCTTAACTCAAAGTTTATGTGCCCACACTACAACATAAAAGATTAACCTTGGCGGTTTTATTTTCATTTATTGTGGCGGTTTTTGAAACCGCCACCAACGAAATGCAATGGTTAATCCACCAAAAACTGCTACAGCTAATTACAAAAAATATAAAAAAGAAAAAGCCAGACCAAACCCTAACGAGTCCGGATCTGGGCTGCTGCCGACGCCTCCGTCCCACACCGGATTTGGAGGAGCTGCTCCTGGTGATGGAGCAGGGAGAAGATCTGGGCTCACAGTCACCGGATTCGCAACCTCCATGAACTCCACGACCTCCAAGACCTCACGAGCAGGAGCCGCCCCCGGGAGCCGCGCCCCCGGCCCATGCGCCCGCGCCGGGGGCTTGACCGCTGCGCCGCCAAGACGCTCTTGCCGCCCCGCCGACAAGCCCCGCCCGCTGCTCGGGCCACCGGATCGCCGCGCGCTCTCATCACCGGCCGCCACACCACGCGGGCCGCGCCGCCGGCCCACTCGCTTGGAGGGAGAAGGAGAGAGGGGCCTGTGCTGCTCTGGAGGAAGAAGGGAGAGAGGGGAGGGAGTGGGAGTTGGACAGATGGGCTGTGGCTGAGTGGGTGGAGGGAGGGAGATGTGAGGAGTGAAACCCTAGTGCCGTAATATATATAAAGATGGCAACGGGTCGGGTTCGGGGCGGGTCAAGTGTTCGCGAACCTGCACGAAACCCGAGAACACAACCCGAACCCGGCCCAAAACCTGTTACGGGTGAAGATGTGCCCCGGCCCCGAACCCATCGGATCCCCCATATATACGAGCACAGCGATATCAGGCCAATATGGGCTTTTGTCGCTAGGGTTTGAGGGAAGCATGGTCCTTATTTACCATGGCAGTTTTTATAACCACCACGATAAATTATAAAAAACCGCCACGGTCAATACAACCATTAATCATTGCGGTTTTTTAAAACCATCTCAGTTAGTAAATTGGAATCGCCTTGTAAAAATTTTTTTTTAGTAGTGCTATTTTCTTTTATTGGAAACCGTTAGTTACCTTTTGGTTGGTCGCATGTAAATATTTATATATCTACGTGCTGCAAACATGAAAAAATCATATTTGTTTGTTTGGGTTATGTTTTTATTATTATACAAATAAATTGCAAAACATTGGTGTTGTATAAATTAATTTGGAAAAAGTCTACATCACCCCCTCAACTATGGGTGGTAGACTACATAAAACCTATGAAGCGGTCTATATCACTTCGAACTTTCAAAAAAACGGTCAAATTATTTAAAAAGCAGTTTTAAAAAATCATAGTAAATCACAGAAAAATCGTAAAATAAAAAAAATCAAACCGTGTTAGACTCTAAATGAGTAGATCTACACAATGAACATATAATATGGTATGCTTTAGTACATTTTTTTACAGCTATGAGGAAAAACAGAAATTTAAAGCTGCAGCAAAAAAATGAACTAAAGCATACCATATTATATGTTCATTGTGTAGATCTACTCATTCGGAGTCTAACACAATTTGATTTTTCATTTTACGATTTTTTTGTGATTTACTATGATTTTTCAAAACTGCTTTAGGGGGTAATTTGACCGGTTTTCGAAAGTTCAGGGGGTGATATAGACCGTTTCATAGGTTGGGGGGTTATGTAGTCTACCACCCATAGTTGAGGGGGTGATGTAGACTTTTTCCAAATTGTGGAATTTTGTTTTTTTACACGAGCTATAGCCTTGAGTTTTGTGAGAGAAACTAAACTAACAAGCTGGCCACATATGGGCTTGTAAGCACGCGATTAGTTCGAGATAGTAGATCGGTAGACTGGTCGTCTCCATTAAAAGCGCTGACAGTTCATTATAGATGACCAGTGTTTGTTGTTTTCTGTACAAGTCCACAGACAGGCAGGCATTGCACAAACCCTTTCTAGGGCCTTGTTTAGTTGCCCAAATATTAGAATTTTTCTAACTGTAGCACTTTCGTTTGTATTTGCTAAATATTATCCAATAATGGACTAATTAGGCTCAAAAGATTCGTCTCGTGATTTACAACCAAACTGTGCAATTAGTTATTTATTTTACTAATATTTAATGCTCCATATATAAGTCTAAAAATTGATATGATAGAGAGAGTGAAAAAATTCTAACTTTTGAAAGGTAACTAAACGTGGCCTAGGTAGAGATGGTCTGCTCACTTGGCTCTGACAAGGGGCCTCTGATAATCGACAATAACAGGGGCAGGTGTGCATGCCAGTCTCACGTAAAGAAAAAAATATAACAAAGTCTACTAGCCCCATTGTCGTGCCCGTTGTCTTGCCTGTATTGAGATCTGTAGCCACCAACTGCTTTGTTTCAGGTGCCAGCGTAGAGTCCACCGGTGTCAGGGTACAGTTCACTACTATGTCAAATTTGCAGACTAGAGACGTGTCAAGACGGTCGAGATTACGAATAATGCTTAATACTTAAAAGAGGCATACACATTTTTTTATAGAGTTCTCGAGATTAATGAACATTGTGTCACCTTCCACGTCAAATACAAGCTACATAAGAAAGAAACGATCCCATGCACGAATGCTCGGCATGCAAATAGAAATGCAATGGATGTCTAGTTCTCATCTTCTGCGGTTCTAGGCGGTTTCACCCTGGCCCTTGATGCTAGTTTTTTTTTCGCGATCGGGTCATTCACCCGTATTTCATTAAGAGGAAAGTTTGAACCAATACAAATTTACAAAGGCGAGGAGCCCTGCAACCCGGACACCCTAGCTACTGGAGCTTGCTAGTTAATTACATTGAAACTAGATTTTGCGACCATAGCGGCAACGCGCTTGCTAAAGTGGAGAAGCCCGCCTCCACCCAAGCTTCAGCTTCATGCACGATCCGTCCAAACAGAACAGGTGCACCGACCGCGTTCCTCTGCAACGTTCTGTTGTTTCTTTCCTTCCATATCATCCAAGTGAGCAGTAGCAGCAGCAGCAGCAGCGTGTCAAAGCTTACCCTGACCTCTGGCTGCAGTTGTGACCGTTGGCATAGCCACCCTTGGTGCTAGTTAGCGTAGGCAGGATTGGTCTCCATGGAGAAGACCAGCAGCAGCTCCCGGGGACACAGGCTTGGCGATTTTTGCATATAAGTAGTTTTGCGATTTTTTAAGTTAACTCATCTATGAATTTGACATTTCCATGACCATATCCTACCAAACCATATTATATGGTTATGAATTCTAACGTCAATGTAGGCTGGCCAAAAAAAGGATTGTATATACTGAGCAATAAATTAATAAACATTCACAGTGGACAGTGCTATTTGAAGGACTTAAGGAACAAAGTGAAGGAGAGAGTTGGACTCAGGATAGCCTAACGTGAACTCTTTAAGTCATCTACCAATCAGGGCATGTTGCCCTTGCCATCCGAGCAGTAATGCCAACAAAACATATGCGAGAAAGCCAGAGTTTACAACTTGTAGGTTAATTGGCAAAACTGAGCTCAGTTAATATCTTCAACCTTCTATTATGCACATGCCGCTTGTGGACAATCTCCACTGGACCAAACTGATGTAAACTAAGCTGAAGGGATCAAATCAATACAATGGGTCTTGGAATTTTACAAAAAAACAATCCAATTTAACAAAATAGTTTCCAATTTGAAAAGAGGCTCTTGTCTGTTTTGTCTCAATGCCTGAATTTGTAATACAAAAAAGGAAAAGATCATATCAGTTCGTACATGTAGATAGGATGACAGGAACAGAGAAGAGCCCAGCAACGATGAAGACTGAAAAGTCAGTATAGCTAATAAAGATGATTCTTACCGACTACAAAACACAAGGCTAGTAGAAGCTGATACGACATTGATTTAGGATGCAGCGGTAACTCTTAGGAGTTAGGACATTTCTTTCCTCGATAAGTACTTATTCTTTTCTACTTTGAAGAATAACTTAGCATGGCAAGATAGTAATAGAGGTTAGGGCATGTACAACCCATAGACGGGATCCGTCTCTACGGGCCTCGAATCTATCATACAGACATGTATAAAGACAAGTTATACAACCCACAGAAAAGACACTATCTCTAAACTATTTAATGCACACACGCACTGGATTGGTGGGGAAGACGCTTCGAGTAGACAGTGCAAGACGAAGACGTCTTTAGACATTGGAGCACGAGCCGAGGTCGTCCTTTCGTGAAGAGACGATGCTGCTGTCTCTAAGCATTGGCAGAGGGTTTTGTCAAAAAATAACAACTTAGAGAGGGGCGAAAAGACCCGTTGTACATGCCCTAAGGAGCCATTATATAGTACAAGAGTAATCTCTGCTGATCCAATATAAAAGAATGGCTGGACCACCCGCGGAGTTGAAATTCTAATTGAAGCTCTCTGACTTAACAAGTGACAACTCTGTTTTTACCTTTGTATTCTCTTCTCACAATACATATAGATGCCCAGGAAATGCATCAATGATCAACACACCAGGAAGATGTCCCCTGAACTCCAAACAGCACATAAGGGACTATAAGAGAGAAAGTAGGTAGGCAGTTTCTTGCAAGCTGCAACTTGCAAGCAAAGATTGCAGGACATTGCAAAATAGGTCAATAAAAAAATGAGAAGTATGTACCTTCGAGGCGCAACATAGTTGGGGCTCGTTGCTCGAGCACGCTTGCTTGACAAATCTACAACACACTCACGGGCACAAAAATGGCCAGGGTTAGAATTTTTTTTCCACGAAATCGGGGCAAGAAAAGAGGGCAAAGCAATGATTTGGATCCACTACTGTACCTAAACGAAAAAAAAGCCCAAAATGCAGCACACACAGGCTATTGATGCAATTGGACTGCTCGCTTCGCTCCTTGACACGAAGGCTACAAGAATCAAAGGAAATACAGGGCGTAAATTACTTTGGAGTTCAAACCAGGCAAAGTCCTTACTTACTCTGCTCTTAGGCTCGTTTCATTTCCATTACACCAAAGTAAGTAGAATGGAATGTTGTAGATGTACGAAAGACGAGAGAAGAACCGGAGGACAGGAGACACCAACCGAGTTGAAAGAGGACTGAAACATAGGGTGCTTAAAAACAGTAGGGAAAGAATTATACCCTAGGAAAACTTGTTGATTCTAGTAGTGCATGCCACTGAAAGACTCTATGAAAATAGTCACCAACCACTACACCACTTAGAGGTTTTAGTATTGCTATGAAAGGTAGCACCTAAATATGCAAAACTCTACAATAAAAGGAAACAAAATAAAAGATGTAAAGGGAATAATGAAATAAAAATATAATAATCAAAATTTATCACGTATATACTAAGTACAGACATCACATGTTGTAACATCAAAAATAAAAATAAATAAATAGAAACATAATAAACTAGAGTAAAATACACAATAATCGTCGAATATCCCTAAATACACAATAGAACATTACATGTTTGCTAGGTGAACATCACAAGATGCACCAGATAACACGATATTTATATTAAGTGAACATACGACCCGAGATATACATAGAACATCACATGTGTACTAACTGAAGATCCCCAGATACACCACTGAACATCACAGGTATACTAACTGAACATCCCGAGATACAGCATAGAACATCACATGTATACTAACTGAACATCCCTAGATACACCATAGAACATCACCTGTATACTAACTGAACATCCCCAAATACACCAAAGAACATCATATATATACTTAATGAACATCCCCACACACACAAAAAACAATTGTATAATACAATAAATAGTTAGTAAATAAAGCATACCTATAATAAAGATGAAAAATAGAAAACACAAAACATAATAAAAATAGGAAAAAAAAAAAAAATGATAAAAAGCGCCAAAAAGAAAGATGAAAAGAAAGTAAATAAAAAAGAAAAAAATAAAAAGAAAAAGATAAACGAAAAATATGAAAAGACAAATAAAAGGCCACATAATAAAATAAAGAAGAAGAAAAATAAAAAGAAATCAAAGAAGAAATGAAAAAGAAAATAAACAAATAAAATAAAATAATTAAAAAGACTCGAAAAATGAAAAAAGAAAAATAAAAATAAATCAATGAAAGGAAAGGAAAAAAGAAAAGGAAAACTACAATAAAAATGGAAATAGAAACGTAAAAAGCATAAAAGAATAATAAAGGACCAATTTAAAAGAAAAATTAAAAAAATAAAGGAAATAAAAAAAATTAAAATAAGGATGTGATATGAGATAGTTTGAGCTTTGATACCCGGTTTTAAGGACAAAACCAGATACACACCATATGTGAGCCCGAGTGAAGTCAAATCTCACAAATAGTCATAATTAATGGAATTATCAAAACATAATGCTTAATAAATAACGAACTTAATATAAGAAGATAACCTCAAAGCATGAACAATGTAAAGACACTCCGATCCTAGGATGAAGCCTCCACTCCACAGGGACAAACTGACTGGTTGATCACAAGCCTGACTCCTTCAAAATTCTAGCACTCAGGCAATCTTCCTGGTTTGAGTGGAAAATTGCAAGGATGAGTCCATGTCGAACTCAGCAAGAATAGCAAGGCAGTATCTTACCCATAACCCATGATCATTATAACATAAGTAATGTATAGCAAAGAACGATAAATCATGAATAACTTAACAAGCAAAAGTCACCGCCTTTAATGCTATGGTTAAGTTAAGTTGCTCAACCTTTGGGTCTAAATTTTAGTATGTGTTGTCATATGAATCTTCTTAGCATAACTTACAACAACTTTTGATAGTCCAGATTATAACTCTTAATTAGTCGCATCCAACTATAATATCTCAAATTCAAGATCAACTTATCAAGTACTATAGATTCTTTCATTCCTCTTAGGCGTTTCTCTTGTAGTACCTTCTTTAAACATCCAACCGATCATCAACACTCAATCAAAACTCCGAGTTCATCTTGCATCCCCGAAAGTGAGTTCTAACTTTATTGAGCTATTTTTCCGCAACTAGAGATAATTTAATTCTAAGTAGAGAAATTCCTTCACTCAAGTTGTAACATATACGGATTAGTTCCATCCAACAATGATTTCACAAACTAAAAACTTAGCAAAGATGTCCTTTGGATTCTCACGGTCCACGTAGATATCAATCATACATCCATGGAAATAGTACTTCCACGTTACACAAGGGATAACTCCACATTATGTATCGATAGTCCATCTCACGCTTCCTTAGTTGACATGATGCATAAGCCTCTACATGCATAGAGCACAACCACAAACTTGTTGTAATGCGGTACAGAAGAATCTCTGGTGTCCAATATCATGACGCCTCCAATGAACACATGATTGAACCTTACTATTCCAAGGAGACTCACACTTACTTACATATGCAGGTTTTAACTCGACACGTCAGTCTTGTGTTCTCTATGCTAACTTGTCTTGAGTTGAAGATTGAACCCCAAGTGATATGATAGCTCAAAGCAAAAAACCCAAACATGATGAACACAAAATCTCATTGTTGATATTCCAACAAGTTATCAATCTTGAGCCAAGATACCTATGCTTGATAGTGACTTCTCAACCATAGAAAGAGCTGATCTTTCCAAGTAAAACACTGAAATATATGAAACATTTTTCCTTACAACTTCTATCACTTGGCTACCCCTTAAGAAAGCATCGTTAGGGACACCAAGACATTGCTTGCATCATTTTGTGATTTCCAAAACTCTCAAAAACATAACAGCTATCGGGGTGCTTCTTGCGCTCGAGAGAAAGATGTTGAAGTGTAATATTGTCCAAAATTTCCTCATGATTTTTGGTTGACCCAGAACGGATATATATACCAAAGAAGATAGTATGCCAAAAGATAGATTGAAGAAACACGGGAGATATGCAAACCCAACTATTTATTCATCATAAAACCTTACACCTTAGGCCTATACTCTAAAAGGAAATTGTGGGAAAACACCACAAGATCATTACACTCATTACAAAAAAATCCAAAACAAACATAATCATAAGCACAAATCAACTAAGCACTTAAGGTCCAACAACCACAATAAGACTCAACTTTCCCTACTAACGTTTCATATTACTTAAGGGATATAAGCTCCTATTCCGTAACCACTATATGGTTGTTGATCCTTTCGTGGGCAAGAGTGAGCGTAATGCCCTTCCTGTTGGCACAAAGACACCTTCTTTAGCTAGATCCTTCATGACATCAATCTTCAATGAATTGTTGCTAGGTGTGCTACTAGCTTGCTTCTTAGATTGCTTGGCCTTTTTCCTAGTTTTGTTGTCTCTTGTTTTTGTGACGAGGTTGTTGTTCTTGCTCCTCCGAGGTCTTCTCACAACGATTCATCTAATTAGATAGATAGAGAAGACGGAGTCAACATTTTAGAAAGAACTGAAGCTAGATTTTGCAAATAACAAAGTCACAGGGGAAGAAAGAAGTAGACAAGGATAAAAGCAAACTAGAACGTCCAGTTCCTATCTAGGCTTGCGTCCTATAGTCAGCGTTGCTTTGATACCAATTGTGATACCCGGTTTTAAGGACAAAACCAAATACACACCATATGTGAGCCTAGGAAGTCAAATCTCACATATAGTCACAATTAATGGAATTATCAAAACATAATGCTTAATAAATAACAAACTTAATATAAGAAGATAACCTCAAAGCATGAACAACAGAAAGACACTCCGATCCTAGGATGAAACCTCCACTCCATAGGGATAAACTGACTGGTTGATCACAAGCCTAACTCCTTCAAAATTCTAGCACTCAGGCAATCTTCCTGGTTTGAGTGGGGAATTGTAAGGATGAGTCCATGTCGAACTCAGCAAGAATAGCAAGGCAGTATCTTAACAAGCAAAAGTCATCACCTTTAATGCTATGGCTCCAGGGCCGCTCGTGTCTGTGAGCACGGCTGATATACCATTTTTACTCTGTGCAGAAGTTTACACTTTCACTAAGAATCGTGATCCCCGAATGAATGGGTTTGTAAGGCCCAAACACCAAGAACCACTAGGAAGCCCCCTAAAGGTTCGTCTAACAAGCTAGGGCGCTAAGTCATCAGACATAGGACCCACCCTTCCTATATGGCATATAACTCGCAGCCTATACACATAGATCTTGACAGGGCGCATACTATATCCAAATCGGCACATTTCTCTGAACCTACTAGAAAAATGATCTTTAAGGGACTAAAGCCAGAGCCATATGACCCTCTTAGTTGTACTATAAATCTCAGAGCCTCTAATATGGACAAATCATCACATTGCCAAATATTCATTTTTAACGTTCATTGCATAAACATTAAGTAAGTCATAAGATCATGGTTTAAAGCTAACATATCCCAAAACTATACTTGCCTTAGACTCGATTCCTTCTTCTTGTTCAAGCCTTTTCGAAACTTCTTCTTGATCACCAACTTCTTCTTCTAGGCCACAAACGCAAAACTCACCCATTTGGACATCGTCACAAAGCACCACATAGACATCCGAACAATCATACACGAAGCAAACAATAGAATTACATTAGAACAGTACACCAACAGTATGAAAACAAGATAAAAGGTTTATAAAACAAATCTACGCATTGCTACGATCATGCAGACGCGAAGATCTCTGAAATCGGAGCTAAAACTTGAAAGATATGGATTTTACAAGTTTTCCATATCAATTAAAGAGATTAAAACAAGACATGAATTTTATTAGTGGAAAACATGATAAACGGAGTTATAAACATGTAGAAAACTTTGTAGCGAACCTAACGCAACTTGAACGGATAGGATCGGGTTTAAAACGGAGATTTTATGAGTAAAACAAGGTCAGTGGTAGTTTTGTAAATAAATAGAAACTAATTTCGATTTAGAATAAAAGAATTTTGGGATATAAACTCAGCCAGGGACCTCGGTCAGAATTTCTAAAGAACCAGGGGACTCTTTAGGAAAACAACCGCGTGAAAGGGTATCACGGATGAGGGCCGTTGGATCTTGGATGGATGACTTAGATTAGAAGAGGGGAAATAAGAGAGAGGAGAGCCGGCCGGACTTAAGCAAGAGCGCGGCGGTGGCCATCATCAATGGCAGCGGAGCTCGTCGGCGAACGATGGGGTGGCGATTCCGGGCATCCCGATTGAAACTAAGGGAACGAGAATGATTCTCGTGGCCTCGCGGAGTAGGTTAGTAGCAAAGCAAGGGCGGGACACGATGGGGAGGCACTTTCGTGGCGACGCCATGGATGGCGTTCAGCGGAGCTCGGCAAAATGATGATTCCTACCACGAATTGACCAAGCGAGGACATAAAGGTCAAGGAGGCTACCTCGGACTTGTTGGAGAGGTTGAGGACGGCGGGGACGGCAAGACAACGACGACGAACGACAAGCGGGCGGATCGAAAGAGAAGTTGCCCCGGTGAGCACACATTCAAGGATTACGAGAGAAAAACAAGGGGAAAAGGGAACTACGGCCGCGGTAACACCTTGCGAAGCTCTTAGACGTGAAATCGATGGCGATTGAGGGCTCCAAGCACCGAATCGCGGTGGCGGGGTGGTGTTCTTGTGCGACAATAGCAAAAGGAGAAAGGGAGCTCGGTTGAGGGGCTTTATAGGCGAGCGGGGACTCAAACGGATGCGAGCGATGATGGGTCGGGCTTCCCACTCGTGTGGCTGGAGGAGGCGAGTGGTAATGGCGCTTATCAAGGCCATTCACCTCGACGGTTACGGTGAGGTGAAATGGTGGCGGCGCAGCGTTCGCGTGAGAAAGGGAAGGGGGCGCAGTGCAGCGCACGCGGCGGCGAGCGTAAAAGCAAAGCCGCCTGGTAGCGCTAGGCCGGCCCAAAAAGGAATGTTGCGCGCGGGCTTTAAAGGAGGAGGCAAGGGAGAGCGGCCGCTGGGAGGGAAAGGCCGGCCGGGCCAAAACCCGAGGAGAGGGGAGAGAGCTTTCTTTTTCTTTTTCTTTTTCTTTTCTAAAGCTTTTGAAAAGGATTTTCAAATGGATTTCAAACATCTTTTATACTTTTGAAAACCCACTCAATACAAAAACACAAATGCCCAGATTGTATGCACAAACATGTTGTTAGGCCCTTATAGTTGATTTTTAATTTAACAAAAATATTATTTGCCTAAGTTTGAATGCCCACAAAATACATAAAATCAATTTAACCTATTTTCAACAAATGCAAAATTTGGGGTGTTACAGAGTCTTTGTTTATCTTATTCTAAATGAGACTAGATTTCGGAGATTTATCTCTTGAAAATTTGAAAATTTCCATGATGAGATTCTACATGACAGTGGTGTCAAAATTCCTACCAAAGCCAAATATTTGATATTTAGATTAGGAAGACCTCGTGCACATATGCCGCTTGCTTTGATTTGAGTTGGTCGACCTTTGTTGTATAACTTATGAGAGGTTTGTCATACTTTTTAAAATCAAGATCACATACACACACTCCATCATCCACTTGTATATATACATCTTTGTGCTATTCCTACATCGGAGTACGCATCCATATATTTTCATTCGATCCACCCAAAAATGTTTTATTCTCCTACACTAGGCGAAGACACTCCAAAAATATTTTCTTAGATTTACGTAAATAAATGCTCCAAAGTTTTATATATTTCTCTCTCTTATATATTGTTGTAAGAAGATGCATGGGGCTATGCAAAAGAATTATGAAAAGAGAGTTAACAAAATGGACAAGTGTCCGATGTGAAAACAATGGGTACTCTTATTCATTAAAAAAAGAAAGATAGCCCCTGTTTTCTTTATGTTTTCAAGTTCAAAATAAGAGAGAGTTTTTTTTGAAAGAAGGAGCAAGGTAGAATTTGGTTTAGCCACTATATATATCCCACTATATTCCACACACATGCACCTCTTGATTTGATTGTATGACTTAACTCTTTTTGGATCCATTGTTTGACTTACAATATATTCTTTGCAAGTATGCTATATTATTTGAGTGCCACTCCTATGAACTCCACATAAGCCATATTTAGAAAGAGTGAGTGAGAAAAGAAAAGAGCTTACTATGATCAGTTTTAGTTTTAAAAATTATCTATGCATTTGAGAGAATGCATGTCGTTCTTTTGCCTTAAAGAGGATCCAAAAATACCATATATGAGTGACTTGAGGGTGTCATGCAATGAATCTCCGAGTTTTACTTTTGAAAACTTGTAAAAACTCCAGGTATGATAGTTGAATAAACAATTTGAGACACAGTGCTCACTTGATCGCTCGTCTTTCAATTGCTCAAGATTTATGAGATTGCTAAAAGCATCATGGTTGAAAAAGATACATGAGTAAATTTGAAAGTCGGGTTATTTTACGATCCGGAGCGAGTTCTGTTTTAATGCATGTGTGTTTTCTTTGAAATCCTGTTGCACCCTTGATTGCTTGCTAAGAGACTAGCAAAAAGTTATATATGTTTGGGGAGCTTGTTGATGGTAGTTATAGTCATAATATATATGAAAATATACCATCAACCAAGGATCAATGCTAGTAAAATATTATTATTCCTAATGATTTCCACGAGTTTTGTTGCATACACGCTTTTCTGAGAAAAAATCGAGAAAAGACCGAAAAAGAGTGAAAAGTGGAGTAAATGAGAAACGTAAGAACAGGACCGAATCAAAGGCATTAATATAAATTCTAGGGACCTAAATGATGAAAGAAGAAAGCTCAGACAAGACGAGCCCACCCGTGGCCAAGTGGGGCCGGGCGGCCTACCACGGAGGATCTACGTGTCCCGCTTCTCGAACCTTCCCACAACCGACCTAGGGATCCAATCTAAGCCGCCCAATCAAGTCGGTTTAATCCAAGGGCTGAGATTCATCCCATGAGGCTATAAATAAAGGGGCAGAGCTCACCCTCGAAACCCTAGAATTCATTATTCAGAATTCATAATTCATTTAGGTCTAGATCCATTGTAATGAGAGAGAGAGATTAGTGCTATTGTTTCGAGAGATTAGAGGATTAGAGAGCTCTAGTTCTTCAGATATTAGAGTATTAGACAATCTATTAGAGATTCAAGGAAGAGTTCGACGTTGGCTCGAGGATTTCGAGATCTACTATTCTTAGAGATTAGGTAATAAATTTATCCGAGTTCTCATTATGATTATACTTTATTTTATTATATTATCCATTGTTATGTTCTTAGTATATTCTAGTTTGATATTTGATATAGTTCTGGTTATTGATTATTATATGCATGAGATCGTGGACAGCTTAGCTCTATTCTCAAGGGGGGTTAAGTCGTAAGTTATATGTAAGCATGGTGCTTAGATGTAAATTATTTGCGAATGCCCGCTATATCTTTGGGTCGTGGGGTAGTTCGTGAGGGTGACTTGACTGATTGAGTCTTCTATAATCCTCCCCCGCATATAGTGAATGGTAGGACGTGGTCACGTCGTAGGTCGGTTTATTTCATAATAAATCCTCCTTAGTTGATGTTCCTCTTGCTATATGATTATGATTTTGCTGTGCTATAGATGAGAGTGTTTTACCTGCTATGCTTAGACTTAATGATTGGTAGTTATTTAGAAGTTTTTTACTCATAGAGTAGTTATGATTGCCTTTACCATATTATTTGAGTCTCTAGAGCTCTTTGTCTCATGGAATACCCTAGTTATCTTTATTACCTTTTATTATCATTTATTATCTTTAGTATTTATTGACATTATTATTATTATTTATTATCTTTTATCTTTTATTTACCCCTTGCTAAAGTATTGGAATGATTGATTTATTATAAGTAGTTATAGTATAGATTTATTTTGAGCCTTATGAATGTTGTCTCACAAAGTCCTTCTCTTGGCAAAAATATAAATTACGATACCTGGAATATTCTAGGTGAAGTGCTACAATAGTATAGAGTTTATTTTTAGAGTTATATCTCGTGTGCTTTATGGATATAAAGATTATTTTATATATGGGACGTGTAAGTGTAGATTTATTTTATACTAAGTGTTTCTAGGTGCCATTGCCGAGTTAGGTTTCATTTTACCTATCCATATAGCGGCGGCGTTTAGAAATGCCAACACTCGGCGACGACGGCATCGTTCTCTTTACTAACCTCCCCGGTGCCGGCACTTGCGGCGCCAGCCTCACAGATCCGGCACCGACCTCTCCGACCTCGGTGCTAGAGCGACACGGCCTTTGGATTGCCCGAGCGGATCCTAACGCGATCTTTTGCTATCGCGCCCCCGCTCGCTCTCCGATGCCCCGGCATATGTCGAGGAGCAACCCATACAACAAGATGATTGACTACCTCGACCGGCATATGCCCTAGGCCTCCTCGAATGCCTCGCCATTGCCGAAGCCGCCCTAAATCTACCCCAGCCGGATGTGGGGGCGGAGCCACAGGGTGGTCTAGGTGATCCACCGACCACCCTAGGCCCGCCCGTCATAGGTACAAGATAGAATTCTTATTTGTAAAAAAACAGAAATTGCACTTTTGAAGTCTCTCCTATTGCTATATTTTGAAGTATTTGTATTTCATTAGAACAATTTATATCAAGATTTGACGTCGTTTTACCGAATTATAATATGGTTTTACCGAATTATAAACGGTTTACCGAATTGTATATGAATTTTTTTTACGGCGTATACCCTGAGCTCAAAAGCTGGATCCGTCACTGGCCGGAAGATGACCTCGCGCCAGCCGAGGCTTTGATACTCCCACATCCGGCCACGCATGCCAACATCTTGGGTAGACCGCCGACACCAACAGTCTCCCGCCTGGGTCGCCCAGTTCGTCCGGGCCACTGTTGAGTTGAATGGTGCGCCTGCCAGACTAGCCTGCATGATGCACCGTTGGTATGTGCACATTGTCAATGGCGACGCGTCTACTGAGCTTGCCGAGTAAGCTTCCCTCTTGCTGATCGAGGGCCTCCACGGTTAGAAGCCTCTCTGTTATGTCCTCACGGTTAGAGGCCGGCCTAATCCTGGTGGGCCGAGACACGCAAGCCTTACAATGCTGCATGTCGTGATTATATAAGTCCAGACCACCAACAGGCCATCACGGTGAACAGGCCCATTACGTATTATTTTTTCTATTATTTTCCACCAAAATACGCATAGGCCGAACGCCAGCAGGGTAGGGTGAAGCTATAATATGGATCGGGGATTTGGGAATACAGATCCAAGTGCCTCTTTATTATTCAACTCAGTCCTTGTGCCCAAGTTGCCAAGTGATTAGTAAGATTCAGCTTCCAGGTCTACAAATCGTAGGAGGTCAAAATAAGTCAAAGAACTTGATGATGCACCAAGGCACGGGAAAAGGAGAGAAGAAAACCCCAAGCAGCACAGAGTGGTTGTATTTTTTTTCTTCAGTCTAATTTTCAAAGAACTAGAATTCGGCTTCCAGGTCTACAAATCGTAGGAGGCCAAAATAAGTCAAAGAACTTGATGATGCACGAAGGCACCGGAAAACGAGAGAAGAAAAACCCAAGCATCACAAGCGTGGTTCAGGAAGAAATGGTTCCCCTTCTGAGAAGCCGGACAGAGTGTTTGTATTTTTTTCCGTTCACTCTAAATTTTCATAGGCCATATATATCACTCCAGGTCGAAGGTGCAAACGTTCAGAAATCAATATATATCCACAGCGCAGCGCCAAAGCATTCCAAACAAATTCATGACCGTGTACATACAAAATTCATGAAAAAAAATATCATCATGTCTAAATACCACACAAGTGCTTACACATAAAAAGACACGACGACGGTGGGGAGCATCATGTATAAACATCATCATTTCTGGTGCTGCTTGCAGGAACCACCAAGACACAAGATCCCCGTGATATGCCCAGCCGATGGGGGTGAGTGACGGCCGCCGCCGGTGAGCGGTGCTGTGGAGGTGGCGCCGCGCGTTGGGTAGAGGAGGGCAGCACCGGCGCCCTACCATCCTTTAAATCCCCAGCCACCAGACGACGACGCCATCACAGAATCCACCATGGGTAGGGGCAGGAGGCCACCGCTGCCATCTGGAGGTATTCAGAGCGCTGTCAGCTGCCATACGCCGCCGTCGACGCAGAGGAAAGCAACACCTGATATTCACCATGTCGAGGCTGCCTGTGTGTTGGGGAGTATCGCCGCGGTCCCTGGGGCCGTCGCCGTTGCTCCATAGCAGGGGTATGACGATCGCTGGATCTGAATGATGAGAAAGGAGGGTGAGGAAAAAGGAATCTGTAGGTAGTATTTATTAGTATGAGTTCTCAATATATAGAGAGAAATGGAAATTCAGAAAATTTGGTGAGATGAACTAACCATTACGTAGGTAAAGGGATGGACGACATTACCTATTTATTAAACCTTTGTCAGAACCATATTCTCGCATAAAACGCAGGATTGTTGGGATGTGCTTCGGCTGCACTCCTTAGCGTTTCCGTTACCTTCTCACCGCCGCCAATAAAGACTTCCATCTTCCGGAGTGAAGGGAGGCAGTATTCGAAGCTGAGGTTGTCCCAGTGACCGTCATCCCACTCTTTGAAATTCGGGACTGCAATGCGAAACACCTGGAGGCACGGCATGAAGCGATCCCGAGTTGCTCCTATTCCTCCAGCTGGGCCGCATGTGCTACAGGAGATACTGGAAGTCTGCAACTTATCCTCGGAAACAGAGGGCTTGCCGATGTACCTGGCATGTCGATTCCACATGTGAAACGAAATGCTCTTGTCCTCTTCGTTGGTGTGGAACGAGACCATCGCGTTCCGCAGCTCCCAGCACCGCAGCTTGGGGAAATAGACTACTGCAGCATCCTTCTCAGTGACGACGAGGACGATGCTTACTGGGGCTGGTATCCAGTAACATTCCAGGCTGAGAAAACGGAGCTCCGGTAACATTCCAAGCATCTTCACGTCATACTCATCTAGTTGTTGCAGCTCCAGGTCTAGGTGGGAGAGGTTAGAAAGACATGAATCATTGAAGCATGATGGCAACTTGCAGAAGTTGATGCCTGAGGCTACAGAAAAGTGTCGGAGGCTGCCAGGGAGGATGAAGTCTGTTACATGCATACCATTATTAGAACCACCTGAAATAGCTAGGTGCTCGAGCCTGTTGAGATGGCGTACACATTCCCAGAAATCCCTTTCAGCAGTGGCCTCACTGTCGCCGTAAAAACAAAGTTTGAGCACCCTTAGCTCTGTGGGAAGACGCCAACTTATTACTTCTTGCACTAGAACAGGTATTGACAGCTCCTCCAAGGAGGTCAGCCTCGTCAATGAAAAATGTCATCATTACTATCAATGAAGGGCAACCAAAATTTATCATCATAAATAATTTCAATAATAGGAAGCCACAGGCACAACAACTTTTGTGGCAACCTCTCCAGCGATTGGCATTCTTTAAGAAATGAGTCTTTCAAATCCAGCACCTGCAGAAACCTCAAATATCCTATTTCTTCTGGGATGCTATCGAGAAGTGTTCCCCGTATACTGAGAAACCTTAGGTGAAGTAGATTTCTCACGTGCTCAAGTCGGAAAACGGACCAGCCCCCAGTTGCCATGCAATCTATAACTAGCACACGTAGAAGCGTGAATCCATGAAACGGGTCTGAGACCTCTATACCACAGCTGATGGCGAACATCGACCTCACTTTTGCCATATTCAAATCATTACCGTGTCCATGACCCATGGTCCTGTTATGGTGGGCTAACCTGCGGGGCACATTATTGCTCTCTAGTAATGAGCCTTGGTCATTGCCCAATACTATACTGAAGAAATTTTCTTGGTCCGACATGGATCGATGAAATCAAGCACCATATCATGCACACGACAGCCAGTGACAATCCTATCATCCTTACGAGACTTTACCGCCTCCAAAGCATGCTTACATTTATGAGGTCATGGAAGTAACCCTCTCCAGTTTCAAAAAACCTCATGCCTTGTTTCTTCTTGACAAATCCCTCAGCCACCCACATCCAAACCAATGAATCTTTTGGGACAAATGAATCTTACGGAAATGCACTAAGATACAACAAGCATGTCCTTAGATGCGCGAGGAAGGTCATAGTAGCTAAAGGATACTATCCTCATAGTATTTTTTGCTTGGTTGCTATCTTCATTCCCAAAACCAATAGACCTATATAGCTCATCCCACCTCACCGTTGGTTTACCCGCCAAGTAAACTAGCCATTGTGATAATAGCTAGTGGTATGCCAGCACATTTCTTTAGAAATTTAATAGTGACCTCATGTAGCTTATTATCAACCAATTCTCCTTCATGGCCACCAATTCTTAAAAAGAATAATTCTCTAGAGCTATCATCAGGAAGTGCTGGTAGGTCATAAACCTCATAACCTTTTTCGCTAACTTCTCGGGTTACGAGTAGTTATGATTATTCTACTGTCACAATTATTGTCATCAAGTGCCAATTTGATTGGTTCCCATGACTCCTTCTCCCATAAGTCATCAATAACAATAAAATACCTAACCACACAATAACGAAAAAGTCTTGAATTAATAATTAAGTTATGTTGAATGAACATATAAATAAATTAAGAAGCATGCCAATGTATAGTACTTAGGGATGGAAAATATAACTTCCTGGTACGCAAATAAGTGATATTTTTAGACACAACCGTGATCAACAAAATGCAACTTTGGCTAGTATTTCTTTTTCTAAAAATTCTATAGAACACAGCAAGGCTATATTTTTATGAGATTATATTTCAAGGCAACAAAATCATATTATTTTTGAAATATACAAACATAATGCATTGTAAATGATTTGCAATTAATAGTTTAAATGATTGGTTTATGGTAACATTGAAACAGTAGTGCAAACAGTAGACCTCAAAGATGAGTGGCTGATGGGTACCTCTTTTCGTGGAGGAACTTTCGGAGTTCGTTGATGAATTGACTTATATGTTGCCATGCTCCAAAATTGAAATCCATATATTTTTTGTTGTCAAGTTCAATAAGAATCCTCTGGATGACTTGGTGTGGGTTAGGCTTCCTGCCGACCCGAAAAAAAGCTGCGCAGTCAAATTCCCCTTTAAGCTTATCATAGACATCTTTGGCAAGTGTGGTCTTCCCCAGCCCACCAACTCCGACAATTACTACAATCTTCTTCTTCAGGTGTGATGCCCCCTCCTGCTGCGGAGACTGAAGGATGGATATGAGCTCACTGCTTGACTTGTCGATGCCAACAAGGTCTTCCATTTTGTTGTACATGGCGTGAAGACGAGGATCAACGACGGGTGCTGGTTCTGGCATGGCCACTGCAATATCACCCACCTTGTACCTGCGACATCGCTCCGTCACCTCCACGAGATGACTCATGATGTCCTTGGTGTTGACACTGATTTCGTGGCGCGCCTTGCTCTTGGTGAACAAGTTGGTAATTTCCTTGCCCAAGCGTTCGGGCAGGCTCTTCTGCTTAGTGGAGTCTGGGCTCTTGACGCAGATGAGGAAGGTGTCAAGGACGTCCTCCATGTCGTAAGACGCCTCCCTGACTTGGCGCGCCCAGATCTGGACCTGCTCGTCGAGCTGGTCCCAGGGCACCTCGGCCACCTTCCGCAGGGCAGCCTGCGCTGACTCAAGTTCCACGGTGAGGGTTCTCATGCGCTCCTTCACGCCGGTCTGCAGCTTGTACTCCTCCTCGAGCAGCTCGTACAGCTTGGGGATGATGCTGGGCACGGCTCCCATCACCAGGTCCGCCATGCTTCACGGCCGGGCTGGGCTCTTGTGTGTTGCGTGGTGAAGGAGCGAGATGTGGAACTTGGGCTTCGACTCTGGGTTGAATGCTCCAAATTTAAGGGTCCGCCTTCCTAATTAATTTATGTATAGTTGCAGGTAAAGCCGAATGAAGTGGGGAGATGTCGTGGAACAATATAATAGAATATTTTGTGTATTTAAAAAAATGAACAATAGAATAATATACAACCGAGGAGTATACTATTGCGAATGAAGTAAGCGCTTACGCATGGCGTGCCGCTACGCGGCGGCCAACACCAAACAGCGTATAATTACCACCCAGCGTTAAACAGTAGGGGGTGGATGGCGCGCAGAAAACCGTTTTGTGTCCTGTTACGTGTGGGCCAATTTCTACACTTCTATAAACATGAGCCAAGCTCAGGCAAATCATAAGGCCACGTCCTGATTTTATCAGCCATCCGGTTCTCATGACGATGTTGATCTAGCTCTTGATCGTGCATGCGTGGGAAGAGCACACTGGCGCTCCACAGCGCCTATGGCTCGGCAAGGCTAGGCTTTCTATGTGTGTATGCGAGCACTACTACAATTCTCAACATTAGGGCGGTTTTAGATGGACATTAGGGGCGGTTTTACAACCGCCCCTAAACAAGCACACCTAATGTTTCGTCGACATTAGGGGCGGTTGGGAAAAACCGCCCTAATGTCTCAACATTAGGGGCGGCTCCTGTTTGAACCGCCCCTAATGTCTATAACTGTAGGGGTGGTTTAATCTAAAACCGCCCTAGTGTTGAATTTCACACCAAAAAAAATATAAATATATAATTCACAGATTCAATTAATAATTCACATAATGTCTCCATACTTCAAATAAACATATATGCATCATGCAAAATTCATATACTTCAACATACAATTCACACAACATCCGAAGATGTCGAGATACAATTCTAACTCCCTAAAAAAACTTCCCATCTATGGCTAGGTTGTCCAAAGACATCGCCATGAGCACTTTGATAAAATCATTGGTTGGAGTATGCTTTTAGCTATTTCCTTGAAATTTCTTGCTCTTGACGATTCCTGAAGCAAAGCCAAAATCTATCAAAAATCAGAAATAATAAGCAGTAGCAGTATAGGAAACTTCCAAAGATTAATTTAACTAGCTGAGTAGCAGTACAGACTTTGTGCCCCATGGCTCGTGTGGATCTAGGATAAGTCATGCAGTATGAATTTACAAAAGCACATGTGAAATTATACTCCTAGTAATATTCTAATAAAAAAACACATGTGAAATGCCCTATTCAGAAAAGAAGCTAGAACCTGCAGCGCAAGAACATATTGCTTAGGTACTTGTATATTTCTCAAAGTTTGGGGAGTTAGGTTAATTAAAAGATTTTTCATCAGCAACAAGAGATCAAAATTATCAAGCATATACCAAGTTATAGCCTTAGGTGAATGACAAGATCAATAAATGCTGAAAGTACGTGGAGAGGCTGTAGACATTACATTATAACTGAAGTGCCTGCTCCCATTTTCAGAAATCGACTGCTTTGTCAATATTGATATCCAGCTGATACCTACAACATGAGAAAACAAAATAACCAATTGTCACCTCTATGATTATACAAATAAGAAAATCAAAAGTACCAATTGCCCATCTTCAGGCCTAGCAATGTAAATCAAAGAAGAGTGTCTGCAGCTACCATCTTCCTTTGGTTCAAACAAATCTTAAACTAATATGCATGTAAATGACCACAAAAAAAATTTGAGGAAGTTTGGACATAGGCGGAGCGAGACGTGCTTTCATAGTGGTATACGGAACCTTTCACGAACTCTATCCTTACACTTAGATTTCTCATGATTGTGTGGCCTGTGTGCTATCGGCCTCAAACTTTTTCTGAGGCATCTACATGGCATGTGCAAAGGCACCATCAAGTTTAAGAATTTTCTGTAATTGTTTGGTAATTTTCTCTGATTATTTTAATTACCGCGCGACTTCTTCTAGTGTTTACTAACACTTTCTTAAAAGCCCAAATGACCCATATAACTAATGTTGATCTCGATGAGCTCTAACACGTTTGTATTCAAAGTTTTTCAATTTAAGGTCATTTAGTGTTTCGTTTCACCTCGTTTGACCAAGTTTAACTTTTCCAATTCAAACCAAAGACGCCTTTTTGGAGCTCTAGATCTCCTCTTTTTCAAAAAGTCACGAACACCAACTTTGTGTAGCTCCTCAAGATCTACACTCTATATATACAACTTTTTGTATTCAAAGTTTTTCGATTTGAGGCCATTTAGTGCTTCGTTTGACCAAGTTTGACCAAAACACATTAGGGGTGGCTCTATATATAACAGCCCCCGATGTTAGTTACATTAGGGGTGGCTGAAATATAACCGCCCCTAATGTGTCGTAACATTAGGGGCGGCTCATAACGTGAGCCGCCCCTAATGAGCCAACAGTAGGGCGGCTATATATAGAGCCGCCCCTAATGTGCCAACATTAGGGGCGGTTTGCTTCTACCAGGAATCAGATATACATTAGGGGGGCGGCTCAAATTATGAGCCGCCCCTAATGTTCAAGCCAGCGCTCTCTTAGTTCCTTTTGTAGTAGTGGAGGGCAGGGTACGCAAGAGGTTTTTTCTTTGAAGGAACACAAATATAGCATATTAGTTTGCCTTCTGGCTTCTGCATTTCACATAAGTATCTTTCGACTATGTACAGATAGCGGCAGTTAATATCAAATCTAGCCGTAGATGTTCCTAGTGATGTAGCATGGCTTGGCTAGCAAATCAAGTGATTAGTCCCTTTCAGCTGCCAGGTCTACAAATCGTAGGAGGCAAAATGAGTCAAATCGCAAAGCCAAAGAACTTCACGATGCACGAAGGCACGCAGAAAGGAGGGGAGAAAAACCCTAGCATCACGGGGGTTTCGAGAACAAATGGTTCCCCTGTTTTTTCTTCGATCTAAGTTTTAAAGGCCATGTCGCAGATCAGAAGAGGTTTTGGCCAAAGGAGCATACGTTCCGAAATAAATATATATTGAGTAGAATGAAAATTAATATGTCAAGGAGATGGTGAACCACCACCAACTCTTTAATCAGTTAACTTTCATCAAGCTCTCCAGCAACAATAAAACAACTTCACCAACTACACCCGAAATAACGCTGAGTCAGTCTTCCTTGGACACTAGTGCTAGCAAGCGTGCTCCCTATTTTTATACTAGCTAGCAAACGTGACTGCAGAACCAAACAGCCTATAATTACCACGGAGCGTTTTTTTTGAGAAATCTGGAGATGCTTTCGCCCCTACATCATTGAATGAAAATAAGGGTCTAAAGTTACATGATAAGAAGGGGGGAGGGTTCAGAAATTAAGAGACAAAAAAAGAAACAAAGAAGAGCAGCATAGGAACTGCCAGGAACCAGCCAGGGGTGTGTTTAGAGCCCCCAAGTTTCTTTCCAAAATTTTCTGCACTCCCATCACATCCCATCACATCGAAACAATAAATGCACCAAAAGACGTATGTCCGGAGTATGAAATGTAGGCAAAGAAAAACTAATTACACAGCTTAGATGTACCTCGTGATCTATAGCAATGCGGAAGGAGTCCCAAGACCAGCCTACCATAAAATACGTTGACAGCTCATTATCAATGGACATATTATTATATTCCCTGTATTTTGTAAACTTCTCATCATAAAGTGAAAATCACTGGTTGGCGTCATCCGTGGTTTTTCCCACAAGGTTTTTTTCACGTAATCTATGTCTCGTGTTCTATCTATATTCACATTATTACCTAACAAATGGTATCTAGAGTCACACACACGAGATTAAGAAAAAGGATTAGGGTTAGCGTTCTTTTTTTGGTTGTAGGCTGTCTTGTTATAGAGCAAGCACTTTTTGTGAAATAGTGGTTTTGTGTGGGTGTGGTGGGTCTGTGTCTTTGTACTGGCTTCTTATGTCTTATTTGTTGGAATATAATTGAATTATCTACCTCTCCTATCAACTTAAGCTTTTGGGTTGAACTGGTCCGTGAATGCAACTTAATATGGTATCAAAGCCAGAGGTCTTGAGTTTGAATCCTGGTTAGCACAATTAAAATAAAATAATTATTGCTTGCTCCTATTACATGTTTTAAACTCGCCCTTAAGCTTTTTCGGTTGAATATTACAGAAAAATTCCCTATTCGTCTGTTGCCGCCGCTATCATGGAATGAATCTACTTCGACAAATTCATCGCTTGGAAGTCGGGATCCATCTCGGTGATTTCTTCCGTGCTGTTGCTTCGGTTGTTCCAGGCGAAGGAAAAGTCAATCGGCAAATTTGCTGCTTTGCCGCTGTTGCTGGTAAAAGTTGCGCCTATTCCTTGCTGCTGTGCCTCTTGTCCCATTGAAAAACCGTGTGGAGCAAAGTTTTTTGAGCCCAAAGAGCCTATCCGTCGCCCCTAAAAATATGATTGGTCCAGATTTTTTTCGGAAAGGTCCTTCTGTTTATCCAAAATCAGCATCTTAGACCACTAAAGTCCCCTCAGAAACTTGATAAATTAGTTTTTTTTTTTACGTTTTACCCAGCGTATTTACCGACTTCCTACACCCGAAGAAGAGAAAATTTGAATTTCATGGTCTTTTTACATTTAACCGCCCGCCTCCTTCACTTGGCTACAAACACGCCACGTCACCCTAATAACCACCAAATATATACACCCCTCCCCTTTTTGCAAAAAAAAAAAAAAAAAGAGAAACACCGGCCTCTCCTCCTCTCACGCCCGCTCCCTCTCCCTCGTCTCTCGGCGGCCATGGCGGCGCGCCCCGTGGGATCTTGCCCGGCGGCCCCCTCTCTGCTTCCTCTCCCCTCTCCCTCTCCCTCTCCCTCTCCTTCTCCCTCTCATGGATTTCTCGGTCTTTGGCGCATGGCGCGACGGCAGTATGATCGCGGGGCGCGGCGGGCGGCATGGGCGAGCGGCCTTGGCGGCGCCCCCCCCCCCCGCCTGTCTTCCTCTGTCTTGGCGTCTCCTCTCCGCGCAGCTCCCTCGCAGGTGGCGCTCACCATTAGCCCTTGTGTTAGGGTTAGGGTGAGGGTTAGGTTGTTTGAGCCATCCTCGATTTCATCGTGGATCTGCTGTGCTCCTCCTTTCCTCCTACCACTCTACCTTGTTATTATGAATTCCACTTTGTTCTGTATGCGCCCTGATCCGCTTCAGTTCATCTGGGTTTGAGAGGAAACTGTTATCATGGCAGTGCTCTAGTGTTTTTTTTTTATAGTGCTTTTGGGGTTGTGGGATGATGGATTTGTATACGCTGAGACAATGGAATTATGCAATGATTAAGTTATGCTTTTGGGTATATACTTTGCATTTTCCGTCATATGAATGATATGGTTTCCTATTGTTACTGTGCTGCCATGATTTTTTTTATTTAAGGGAATATATGGTACTGCTATGACTTGCATTTAAATATGAAGCAATAGCCATTAACTATGTGAAGCAATAATCATCATTGCATGTCGGGACATTAGGTTTGCAGTTGTTGCAGTTGCTGTTGAGGAATTTTAGGAACACCGCTACTAGTCCCATTGAAATGGTGATGTTTGGTTCTTAGCCAACATACCAATTACTGTCATGTATATAAAAAGCCTCAATGTATACAGTGGAGTTACATGGGTCCAATTTTGGGCTTCCTTGATTGAATTGACAACCTTGAGTTTAATTTTGTGAATGTGAATTCAGTTTTGGGTTCAGGTATCTCGATTGGTTCACTATGGCACCTTGACTCCATGCGTCCAGTTCAAAGTTCTAAAACATGAGGTTCCATGTGTAGCAGTGCTTACAATGGTCGATTTAGAATGATGCAATGATTATTTTCCGGCCATTGTTTCCATTTTATTAGTGGCCTAATTCAAAATCATCTACAGATTTTTGTAGCATTTTAGAGAAAATTGTTATTGCAAAGATAGGGTACATAATGATGAGTACACAAATTGAGGCTACTATTATAGCCTGCACAGATTTCAGGTTTATTGTTGCTTCTTTGGTAGGCAGTTACAATTGCAGAACTCATGCTCTTGCTATTTCCTTAATAGGTTTCAGGTTTTACCTGTCCTCCAAATTTTTTTCACCAATATATATTTGACCATGACACATGGAAACAAGAGAAAGGATTAAAGACGTCATTTTGGGACTGCCAAAGTGTTCGGTGAGTCAAATTCTCTCAACTACAGATTACCAGAGTGGTCCTAACTTCTTTGTGGATTGTCTCAAGAACCCACAGTAAGCATGGGATACTATTTCACTGATATATGTTTATTTCTGAAACCAGTACAAGTGCATAGGACATAAGTTGCGATCAAACACTAAGTGAACAAGTCATGGGGAGGAATTAAGGAATCGAGAAAACACCTGATTGCTTGGGGAGATGGGCTCTGATTGCTTTTTGCTTGCTTAAAATCTAGCTGGATGCTGTGTCTCAGGCATTTAAACAGTTGCTTTTATTTGTTTTTTGTAATTATCTTCATCCCCAAAAGCTTTTTAAAAACCACTTTGTAAAACCAATGAATATGCCAAGTGAATAAAATGGATAAGAGCTCTATTTTTTTCCCATTTCTCCAATAGTTAGCTTCCTAAAAATAAAACACCAGGCTGCAGGGGTAAAACTGCAGGAAGCACGGAGGAAGGGGCACCTGGGCAGATAGCAATCACAAAACACACTATCCGGACTCAATTAGTGGACCAATTTGTGTCCAAATGAACACGATTTGCAATGTATAGAAGGACATGTCATGAAAAGCTGCATGTTTGGATCATGATGATTGGTTGCAATTACTCTTCTAAATATCATATCACAGCCTGCTTGCTTGCAGGGTCTTAGTTTGAGTCTGGGCAATGTTCCTTTTCAAAATATGATAAACATTGATTTACCTATGTCCATCATAGTTACTGTTGACAGTTTGGTCAATTACTGAGACTGGTATGATTGGGAATGTTTGTAGTTAGAGCCTTTAATATGTCCTTAGTAACTCTGATGAGACCGAACTGCATTTTTGCTTTACTTGAAACTTCAGCTGCCTTGTTAATTGTTACCTTTGTCTTTGTAAGATAGAGCTCTGTGTCTTGACGCTGTGTGGGGCAGATATGGATACACAAGAGAGACGAACATCAAGCCCCAGAAGCTGCATACCAAGGGTGCTAATGAGATGCAAGGTTTGGATCACTCGCTGCTACTTTTCCTATCAAGTGATGCATTGCCTTTTTGGTTCAGTTGATATGATCCTCATTTGCAATATGGTTGTTGAAAAAAATTGTGTTCACTTACACCTCCTTTTGTTGGGTATTTTCACCTTGCTTGCTATGATTTAGTTTGTAGTTTTAGGTTTCAAATATGATGTAACTTATATAAGCTAGAAATTTTGGGTTTCAGGGAACAAATAGCACGCAGGTATAAGGGTCTCGCTGTTTGTTCATTTTTTTTTTCAAAAACAGTGATAACCTGGTATGATCTCTGAACTCATATTATTAAGAGTAAAACATGAACTCTATATCGTGCATTTGATTTGACAACCTAAACTTTTAACTATGATGGTTGTCACTTATGTCTTGGGCCTGACATTAACTAGGATGGTTGTCAAAAATTTAAACATAGATAATATATGAGAACTCTTGTTAAAGCAAATTGTATGATATGTGTTAAAACAAGGTAGAGTTTTAGTCAATCATCTAATGCTTAGAAGTTTCTTCTCCAAAGCAAAGGAATTACTTTGCACCAATAGAAATTTGATATGGTAGGTTGTTCAGTCAAGACAAAAATGCAGGTGTGCATAGTTACAGAGTGTTCTTTTATTTGAAACATGTTCAGTTATTCATGTCCCTATGGTAGGAACAACTACAATATCTTGCAAGTTTGAATATTTTATCTAAATGCTATTCTATTTCTGAATGCAGTTCTATATATGGTCACAAGATAGTTTTAGAGCATTCAAGTCTAAAAATAGATTATGTAATGCAATAGAGAACCTGAATATTTCAGATTCTGTTACCTGTACTGATCGGGCATATTTTAGATTCCGGTGAACTGAAACTGCGCTGCAGAACACTACACAGCTAGCAGGATCTAAGAATTTGAATATCAATAGTTAGTTCCAGATTCAGTTGTTTGTACCTAAATATGCCTGACTGCCATAATTTGTATCTTATTTCATGGAAGTTTATGTCGTATCAATAGTTGGTCCTTTCCCAACAGCAGTAACTAACCTGTTAGATCTAAGAAGATTGTAAGAAGCTTTTTTCTTTTCAGTCCTATTTTATTAATATGCTCGATCTTAGCATCTGGGAGCAAGAAAAGTGCATCCATGAGTAACATAAATTGTACCCTGTAGCATTGATTTTAGTTGAAATCAGTAACGTCTTGATTTCTTTTCTACTACAAATTCTAATTGGCTAAAAAAGAAAGTAATATGGATTAGTTTTTTCTAATTGAGGTTTCACCTTACTTTGCATGATTGAATTCAGAGACACACAATATGTTAGTTTTTCTGTATACTTAGTTTCTGAATTTTTTTGATATCTGCTACTGTTACCAACTATCCATGTGCTTTTGTGTTACTTTTATGTAACATTTGTCCCTAATTAAAATAATCCAATCACTCTTTTTTTAAGTTCTACCAATCTATTGTGGCTAGCACACCCACATTGAGTTGAAGAGCCATATATATGCCGCTGATACATTTCCTATTATTGTGAAAATGGGACAGAGGTAGAGCAGAGGCTGATAGAAATTTTATAATTTTTGTTAGCAGACAAGATCCTCCTCACATAGGCCAACTTGGCAACGGCGAATTCCCCGTCGGGTTTTATCTCCCCATCCCCGTCCCCACGAGGGAAGATTTTCCCGGTCCCCGTCCCGTGAAAGGTCGCGGGGGACATTCTCTCCCCGCCCCCGAACCCGAAGCGGGGAATGCATCCCCGATGGGGTCCCCGTCCCCGTGATAAAAGTTGGGCAAAAAAAAAACTCAGATAAAAATATAGAAGAAATATTTACCACAAACGCATCTTGCACCAACATGAAAGAAGATCATTCAGTTTTACTAATCACTGGCTTTTTTGCGGCCAAATCGCAAAAAACAAATTAATAAGAAAATCTCACAAATACACGAGTGCTTGTGTCAGGATGAGAAGGTAAATTCAAAAAGGCAAGATACGCCTCTGGTGCCCACTAGCAGGATGAGAAAATGGAGACGCATCACAGCTTCCTGGCTTCCAGTAGCTAGCAGATCGAGGTACCACCGTACCAGGCACCATGCTCCTTGTGCAGGGACTGTGGCGACTGAAAAAGGTTTGCCTGTCCGCCGGGGGCTGCGGGACGCTGCATGCCAAGGGAGGGCAGAGGAGCTTGGGGTGTTGACCGGCGAGGAAGGCGAGGATGCGCGGCTGCGCATGCGACGGCGAGAGTCGCGCTCACAGGACACGGGCGGCGTCTGCGCTCAGCGGCTGCGGGCGGGGAGTGGCTGGGAGGATTCACCAACTGAGATTAGGGTTACAAACTTTCTATATATACTCAGCCACCCATGGGCCTTGGTGGGCCGAATTAAGGTGGCGCGAAGCTGCTTACTCCTTGCGGGTCGGGTTTGCGGGGATCGGGGACGGGGGATGGATCCCATCCCCATACCCGTGAGACCCGATGGGGATTGATTTGCTACCAATTGAATCCCGTGGGGGATAAATTGGCCCCATCCCCATCCCCTAATAGGGGAATTCCCCGCGGGGAATCGGGGATCGTGTCCCCGTTGACATTTTGGCACATAGGAAAAAAGGCAATGTTGATATCATTGTCAATGTGCTGAAAAAATTCTTAGCTTAATGCTGATTTCTGTGGAACATAGGCCTGCATGCCCCCATGAATAAATCTTGGGAATATATCATGGATCTTTCCCAACTGTTCTATAAGAGTTTCTATTCTTATAGATTCCATCCCATTCCCTAATTCTTGTTTGTTAATGTGCAATAACATTGTGCCCAATGCAACTTGCAGATGAATGTTGAATTGTTCTTGATGGTCATACATGCTAATCTTACAAACATCATCACAGGGCTGAGGTAGATAGTAGCCGCAAGGGCATTCTGGTATATGCTGATGAGAACCTTGTTTGCACCGATTTCCAGGATGACAGCAGCAGGTGTGCTACATTTCCCTACTGAATCTTCGCCATTTTCTGACTAGATAGTTAATTGCTGGGGACTTCAGGTTACTGAAAATGCCTTTTTCGTGATCCTCTCTCAATCACAGGTAGCATCAAGATGCTAAGACTGGCATTGCCTTCAATGGTACTTCGTCGAGGTTGTGTCCTGGTACAACAACGAGTGGAGATACAGGTTACTTACCTCTATCGATTACCTGACTTGACTAGGGCTCAGGTGCACTTCAAATTTAAAAATCCTGACTTATTTCCCCACTCTTTTCAAACCCCACGTGGTCGACCTGACCCACCACACGGACCACACCAACTAGATGAATGTGTTGAAGGTCTGGTGAAGAAGGGGAGCTGGTGTTTCTTCTCCGGAGAAAGTGTTTTCGGGAATAAAAAAATTCTATATCTATCAGACGACGTCCAGGGTTGATATCTCTGTGGATTATGAAACCAATTTACTTCTGCGACTTCATACACCCTACATGTACGAGCCGAAGTCTCTGTGAACTATAAAGGTTGTCTCTTACTATGATAGCCTCCACTTACATTGTACTGTCTCTTACTATGATAGCCTCCACTTACATTGTCCCTCCCAGGTCTATGGACCTTTGGCAAGTCAGACAATATGTTCAGTACCCAACTCTAATTCAAACTTATTTGCTATCATTTCAGCGTGTATATATGTGTGTACCATGCATTTTTCTACACATCTAACCTTCCATATACAACAACCATGATCTGCTCAAGGTTGGGCGCGCAAAGGCGCACCAGCCTACTAGTTCATTAACATTTTTCAGCCAATGCAAGTTGTTGCAGGTTGCTTTCTCCGCCGGCCGGCCGCTAAGGTTTTATATCCGTGCGCAATTTCATATCACCGCCGGCCGGCCACTAAGGTTTTATATATATATATATGACAGGTCATTCGTATATCACCCTCCACTCCCACTAGTGCTGGAGTGGTGTTGACCTTGACCCTGCTTATGACGTCTTTTTTAAAAAAAACAGATGACGTCTGTTTTAGCATAATTCATGGATGCTAAGGCGCACTATGCGCAGCCGCCATTGCTTAAGAGGACCAGGCGTCCAAAATGCCTACTTCCGGTGAAAAAGACCCATGGTGCGTGGGGGTGCGTGGGGCCTCTAAGCACAATAGACTAAGAACACTGTTGACACAAAGCTAGGGCTTCGCACCAACACACCGAGAGGGCCTTGGACGCCCACGAAGGTTGCTAAACAACCTAGTAGCAGCGAGCACCGCAGTGTGATCACCCAAACCGATCTAGGGTTCGGTAGGGGCAACGTAGAGCTCGGTGACGGCTGGAAGACCTTCGAACGCACCTCCGGGAAGACCCGTCTGGAGACATGCACCAAGGGTTGTCCTAGGAGCAGCGGATGCGCCTAGAACGCCGGCGGAGAACGCGGAGTTCGTCGTCGAACAGCAGGTTTAGGGTTTGGAAGAGATAAAAAGTTGAGAGATATGTTGTGTATGACGATTGGATGTAGATGGGATCAAATCGGCCATGAATCTCTTTATTATATAGAGGAGGGTGGTCTTATCCTTTTAGGAAACCGTCCTTGGACGTTTCCAAGCACCAAAAACCGACCTAAACACGATTGGAAACAAATCGGTTCGGATCTCGTACGGACACGGGCCTGCGTCGGGGTGACCGGACGCTCGATCGGTCTTGACCGGACGCTCCGATCAACGGGTCCGATCGAATTTCTAGTAAGGTCTGCAGCCGGCTCGCGACGCGCGACCCGACCGGATCCTGGGACCGGACGCTGGACCGGACCCTCGGGGCGCCCCGATCGATGGCCCGAAATCAGCGTGATTCCAGCCGCCTGACCGGACTCGTGAGGGGGTTGACCGGACGCACCGGTCGCTGCGACCCGATCGGTTTAACGAAAGGTCCGCAAACCGATCGCGGAGGCGCGACTTGACCGGACGCCAAGACCGGACTCTAGACCGGACGCGTCAGTGAGTCCGGTCGCACTCCAGAGAGCCTTTTTCGAACCTCCTCAAGGATTTGACTAAGTCCGGAAATTCGCGATGACTTGGACCTCCAAAATATGGCTAAGTCTGGAATTTTGCGGTGGGTTAGCTCCTCGAAAAATATGGCTAAGTCTGAATTTTTACCGTGACTTAGACCACGCCATTTTTGGGTGTCAACAAACACTTAGGCCTTGTTCGTTTCCATCAGATTGAATTCGGTCGGGATTACTCTCAGCCCGGATTGAGTGAATCTACCTGTGTCACTCAATCCGGTTGATCTTATTGTTTTTGTTCCGGACCTCAAAAGATGTGGAACAAATCTGGGTGGTTTGGTATACAAAATGGGTGGATTCAAAACTAGCCTAGATCAATCCATCCGGAACCATTTTTAACCGAACACATGTTTTTATCATGGAATGGAATCAAATTGGACCAAATCAATCCACCCGGAATGGAGCCAATCCGATGAAAACAAACAAGCCGGGCAGCTCGAATCCAATTGGGTTAAACAATGCAAGCTAGCTCATAGAATGGTGTTGGCCTGGTAGCACGAAAGAGTCGACCACTTTGCACGGCTCTGACATTTTCATTGTCTGACAAAGGAAGGTGAGACAAGGCTGAACGGTAGCAAGGCAAAGGCATCATACGGATTGAAGATTGGGGAATATAGATCTAAGTGCCTCTCAATTATCGTGAGTCCTTGTGCCCAAATTGCCAGTGATTTGTAACATTCCGCTAACAAGCAGGAGTTTGTTTTTTTGTTATCTAATCTAATGTTCAAAGGCCACACAAATAATTATATGTTCCATTGAAAGGAAATTAAGAATTGGCATAGCAAAATATGTTGAAAATAGCATACACTTTTCGAGTAGTAGTTACAATCAGAGCCACCAGGCCATTTAATCTTTAACCATGTAGTAGGCATCATGAAGCTCTGAAAGAATGTTGATAATTCCGCTGAACAACTTTCTTAATATAATTCGGCTTCGCTCCGGCCCTGCCTTCGGCTTTACATGTGCCTCCGCTTCGCTCTGTCAGAAGCTGGCCTTCCTTTGGACCTGAATTTGAAACATATTCAACAGGTTCGTCTGCTGCCACCGCCATCATCGAATTGAACTACCTCGACAAATTCATCGCTCTGACGTCGTGATCCATCATATTAGGATATACACATATCTATCTAGAAGATTTACATACCACGGCTAGACTAGACTTGCCGTGTACATTAAGACCATATCTTAACACTCCCCCTCAATCTTAACCTGCCACGAGATTAAGATTGTTCTTGAAATGTAACAACTCGGCCATTGGCAATGGCTTAGTAAAACCATGTGCTAACTAATCTCGTGAAAGAATGAACCTGGTGTCTTGCTGCCTTCGAGCAACCTGTTCTCGCACAAAGTGAAAATCGATTTCAATGTGCTTTGTTCAAGCATGGAAGACCGGATTAGCACATAAATATGTGCTTTGTTCTATACGAAGTTTAGTCAACAATTTGTGAACCTACATCAATTCTGCAGCAGCATTAGCAAGTGCCTTATACTCAGCCCCTGTGCTGGACCGTGAAACGGTAGGTTGCTTGCGTGCACTCCACGAAACTAGATTCGGCCCAAGGAACACTGCAAAGCCTCCTGTTGACCGGCGATCAGCCAAGCATCCTACCCAATCAGCGTCTCAAAACGCACTCACCAGCATAGAGTTTGATCTCCTGATGTTGAGTCCAAGCTTTAGCCTACCTTGAATGTACTGTATGATCCGCTTAGCTGTACTCCAGTGTACCTTGAACATAGTAGGCGAGTGTAGGTATTGACAACACTAAATCTCCATGATATATATGCCGAGCCGACGGGGACAGCCGGGACAGCCACTGTCGGTGCCTTGGAGGTGGCGCCATGCACGGGTTGGTTATAGGAGGGAAGGATCCGCGTATGCGCCATTGCAGGATACTCATGATGTAGATGATGCCTGGGCGTTGGGGAGGGCCGCCGCAGTCCCTGGCCGGGGCCGTCGTCTGTAGCGGAAGGACCACCGGAGAGGTTGGCGTTGCCGTAGATGTAAGATATTGGTCCGTGGCCGGTCAGGAGGAGGCGCCGCTTCTGTTGCCGAAGATGCAGGTGAAGAGTCAGCGATGGTGAAGCCGCGGACGCCGGTGGCGGATGCCGGTTTATGGAGCTGCGGCCACGGACAACACCTGCAGTCACGGCATGAAGCGATCGCGTGGTGCTCCTCTAGCTGCACAAAAAAAAATTGGTCTGTGCAATTATCCTCAGAAACAGATGGTTTGGCGACTTATGGGCGGTGTCCTCGACCCCACCTGTGAAACGAAATGCTCTAGTCCTCTTCATTGGCGTGCAGCGAGAGCATCGCGTTCCACAGGTGGCAACAAAGCAGCTTGGGGAAGTAGACTTCTGCAGCATCCTTTTCAGTGGCGACCACGATACTGTTTACTGTGGCTGAGGTCCAAAATGCTAGGCAGAGAAAACCAAGCTCCGGTAACATTCCAAGCATTTTCAGGTCATGCTCATCCAGGTGTTGCAGAATCAGGTCCAGGTAGGACAGGTTAGGAAGACATGAAGCGCAGAATTTTCTTTCGGTGGCCTCACTGGCACCCCAAATACAAAGTTCGAGCACCCTGAGCTCCGTGGGAAGACGCCAACTTACTTGTTGCACTGACACAGATATTGACAGCTCCTCCAAGGAGGTCAGCCTGCTGGTCAACGAAAATATGGCATCATTACTATGCACGGTACTAGTCATATGATCATTAGGGAGGAACAGGCACACCAACTGTTTCGGCAAGCTCCCCAGAGGAGATGAGCATTCTTCACGTAATGACTCAATGATTCTCCCAAGTCCAACGTCTGCAGGAACCTCAGGCATAGGAAACGAGACAGGAAAACCCAAGCATCACGGCTATGTTTCCAGAAGAAATGGTTCCTCTGTTCTGACATGCAGAACAGAGTGGTTTTTCCTTTTTTTTTTTCTTCATTCAGTCTAATTTTCAAAGGCCATATCATATCACTATAGGTCGAAGCAGGAAACGTTCAGAAATAAATATATATCCACAGCGCTACTTAAAAGCATTCCAAACAAATTCATGACCGTGTACGTACAAAATTCATGAAAAATATCATCATGTCTAAATACCACACAAGTGCTCACACATAAAAAGACACGACGACGGTGGGTAGCATCATGTATAAACATCATCATTCATTTCTGGTGCTGCTTGCAGGAACCACCAAGACTCAAGATCTGCGTGATATGCCCAGCCGATGGGGGTGACGGCCGCCGCCGGTGATCCGGTGCTGTGGAGGTGGCGCCGCGCGTTGGGTAGAGGAGGGCAGCACCGCCACTCTACCATCCTCTAAACCCCCAGCAACCGGACGACGACACCATCGCAGAATCCGCCATGGGTAGTGGCAGGAGGCCACCGCTGCCACCTGGAGGTGTTCCGAGCGCCGTCACAGCTGCCATCCGCTGCCCTCGACGCAGAGGAAAACCCCCCTGATACTCACGTTGTCGATGCTGCCTGAGCATTGGGGAGCGCCGCCGCGGTGCATGGGGCCCTCGCCCTTGCTCCAGAGAGGGCGCCATCGTCGGGGTGGGGAAGGTCCATCGCGGCTGTCGTCGGTAGGCGAAGAGTGCCCGGAGAGGGCGCCGTTGCCGGAGATGCAGGATAGTGGTCCGTGGCTGGTGAGGAGGAGCCGCCGCCTCCGTCGCCGAAGATGCTGGTGAAGAGGACGGGGGAGGGAGAAGCCGCGGGCCGCGGCCGCCGGTGGGCAAGGAGCAGTCGCGGCCTCCGGTGGGCAAGGACCCTGCAGCGGCCGCTGGTGGGGAAGGGGATGGAGCCGCCGCCGATCGAGGGCAGGGGCCCCGCCGCCGGGAGATGGGACAACCGGACAGGGCTGCAGGAGGTCGCCGCCGCCGCCGCTTCGTAAACGGTGGATCTTGTATGATAAGAGAGGATTAAGTCATACTATTATTTGCGGTTACAGGATTAAGTCATATATTATTATTATTAACACGACAATAGAAGCCGGTGCAGTGAATAGCTATTTATTACTGTAACACCTATATATATATAGAGAGAGAGATGGACATTAATTCAAGAAATATGGTTAGATGAACTACACTGCAGAGTACTAATATAAGTAAAGGGTTGGACATTATTTGTTACCTCTTGTGAGAACTTGTTACAATGGCTCCACACGGAACGCAGGACGGTTGGGATGTGCTTCGGCTGCACTCCTTAGTGCTGCCGCTATCTTCTGATGGTAGTCGGTGTCAACAACGATCTCCCGGAGCGAAGGGAAGCCGTATTCGATGCCGAGGTTGTCGCCGCAACGATCGTCCCAGACGGCGAAAAACTCGTATACAAAACGAAGCACCTGGAGGCATGGCATGAAGCGATCGCCAGGTGCTCCTCCTCTAGTTGCGCCGGGGCTGGCGCCGCCGCCACCTGTGCTACAAGAAATAATGGGTCTCTGCAACTTATCCTCGGAAACAGAGGGCGTGTTGTCGTACTCGACGCGTCCTCCACCCCACACGTGAAACGAAATGCTCTTGTCCTCTTTGTTGTCGTGGAACGAGACCATCGCGTTCACCAGCTCGCAGCACCACAACTTGGGGAAGTAGACTACTTCAGCATCCATTTCACTGACGACGACGGCGCTGCTGTTTACTGCAGCTAAGGTCCACAATTGCAGGCTGAGAAAACGGAGCTCCGGTAACATTCCAAGTATCTTCAAATCATGCTCCTCCATGTGGTCCAGCCTCAGCTCCAGATGGGAGAGGTTAGGAAGACACGAAGCATTGACGCATGATGGCACCTTGTCGAATCGGAAATTCATAGGCTCATGCATATTAGAACCACCTAAAATATTAGAACCACCTAAAAATCTTAGGTGCTCGAGCTTGTTGAGATGGCGTACACATTCCCAGCAGTCCCTTTCGGTGGCCACACTGCCGGTGCAAATACGAATTCTAAGTACCCTGAGCTCAGTGGGAAGATGCTGAATTATTACCTGCCCTGAAACTGATATGGACAGCTCCTCCAAGGAGGTCAGCCTCGTCAACGGAAACATGCCATCATTACGATACATGGTAGTCCCATCATGAGCAGGGAGGCACAGGCGCACCAACTGTTCCGGCAAGCTGCCCGGCGATGGGAATTCTTTAAGAGATGAATTTTCCAAGTCCAGGGTCTGCAGGAACCTCAGACGTCCTATTTCTTCTGGGATCCTCTCGAAAGATGTTCCACTTATACGGAGAAACCTTAGGTGAAGTAGATGTCTCACGTGCTCAAGATGGAAAACAAAACTTCCCTCAGTTGCCTTGCAATTATCTATAACTAGCACACGTAGAAGCGTGAATCCGTGAAATGGGTCCGACGCCTCTATAGCACACCCGATGGCGAATAACGACCTCACTTTTGCCATTTTCAAATCATCACCCTGACGATGACCGTGCCCCAGGGTCCTATTATGGTGGGCTAACCTACGGGGCACATTATTGCTCTCTAGTAGTGTGCCCTGATCATTATCTAATACTACACTGAAGAAATTTTCTTGGTGTGACATAGAACGGACGAAATCAAGCACCATATCATGGACACAGCAACCAATGATGATGCTATCATCATCGCGAGACTTTCTTGCCTCGAGCATGCTTCGTTTACGAGGTCATGGAAGTAACCCTCTCCAATTTCAAATGACCTCATGCCTTGTTTCTTCTTGACAAATCCCTCAGCTACCCACATCCAAACCAATGAAGCTTTAAGGATAATAGAATCTTCTGGAAATGCACTAACATACAACAAGCAGGTCCTTAGATGCACAGGAAGATCATAGTAGCTAAAGGATACTATCCTCATAGTATTCTGTGCTTGGTTGTTATCTTCGCTCCCAAAAGCAATCGACCTATACAGCTCATCCCATTTTCTCTGTTGGTTTACCCACCAATAAACTAGCCATTGTGATAATAGCTAGTGGTATGCCGGCACATTTCTTTAGAAATTTAACAGCCGTATCATTTGTCTTATTATCCACTAATTTTCCTTCATGGCCACCTATTCTTATAAAGAATAAATCTCTGGAGCTATGATCAGGAAGTGGTGGTAGGTCATAAACTTCATCACCTTTTTTCACTAATTTCCGGTTACGAGTAGTTATGATTATTCTACTGTCACAATTATTGTCATCAAATGCCAATTTGATTGTTTCCCAAGACTCCTTCTCCCATAAGTCATCAATTACAATAAAATACCTATCCACACAAGAACGAACAATCTTGAATTAATAATTAAGTTATCTAGAATATGCATAAAATAAATTAAGAAGCATGTCAATGTATGATATCTAGGGGTGGAAAAATACAACTTCCTCGTACGCAAATAAGTGATGTTTTAGACACAACCGTGATCAGCTAAATACAAATTTGACTAGTACTTTTATAATAGAAAATTTCTACAGAACACAACAAAAGACTGTATTTTTGTCAGATTGTATTTCAAGAAAACACACTCGTATTATTTTGAAATATACAAACATAATGCATTGTAAATCATTTGCTATTAATAGTTTAAACCATCGGTTTATGATAACGTTGAAACAGTAGTGTAAATAGTGTAGACCTCAAAGCTGAGTGGTTGATGGGTACCTCTTTTCATGGAGGAACTTTCGGAGTTCGTTGATGAATTGACTTATATGATGCCATGCTGCAAAATTGAAATTCATATATTTTGTATTGTCAAGGTCAATTAGAATCCCCTGGATGACATGCTGCGGGTTAGGCTTCCTGCCGACGGGGAACAAAAAGCTGTGCAGTCAAAATCCCCTTTAAGCTTATCATAGACAGCTTTGGCAAGTGTGGTCTTCCCCAGCCCACCAACTCCGACAATTACTACAATCTTTGTCTTCAGGTTTGATGTGCCCTTCCGCCGCTGAGACTGAAGGATGGATATGAGCTCTTTGCTTGACTTGTCGATGCCAACAAGGTCTTCCACTTTGTTGTACATGGCGTGAAGGCGAGGATCAACGGCCCGGATCTTTGTGTGCGGCGTGGCCCGGCAATATCGCCCACCTTGTACCTGCGACACCGCTCCGTCACCTCCTCGAGATGACTCATGATATCCTTGGTGTTCACACTAATTTCGCGGCGCGCCTTGCTCTTGGTGAACAAGTTGGCAATTTTCTTGCGCAAGCGATTGCGCAAGCTCTTCTGATTAGTGGAGTCTGGGCTCTTGACGCAGACGAGGAAGGTGTCGAGGACGTCCTCCATGTCGTAGGACGCCTCCCGGACTTGGCGTGCCCAGATCTGGACCTGCTCATCGAGCTGGTCCCACGGCACCTCGGCCACCTTCCGCAGGGCAGCCTGCGCCGACTCAAGCTCCTCGGTGAGGGACTTGATGCGCTTCTTCATGCCGGTTTGCAGGCTGTACTCCTCCTTGAGAAGCTCGCCGAGCTTGGGGATGAGGCTGCCCATGGCGCCCGTCACCAGGTTCGCCATGCTTCACCGGTGCTCGGTGGAGTGGAGGCGAAGTGGATGTACTGGCAACTGAGTTGGAACCTTTGGATAGGAGTGAACTTTGGAGAAGCAGCTCTCCTTGTGTGTGGTGATCTCTGTGTGTGTGTGGTGAACAGCTGGTGAATGATGAGAGCGAAGGCCTGGGGTGTTTTTAGAGTGCTAGCCGGCAGGCAGAGCGCGACGACGACGACCGGCGACCCGTGCCATGACCGCGAGTCAGTCGCTGGGCTCGATGTGGAACTTGGGCTTCGACTAAGGGTTTGATGCTCCAAATTTAAGAGTCTGCCTTCCAAAAGTAAGGTGGCAGGTAAAGCCGAATAAAGTGCACACGTTGCTCCTTTAGGCTTCAATCGTTCAGCATTTTCCTCCTTTTGCAAAAGCAGCCGTCCGTCGCTCCTCCTCCTCCCTCTTTTTCTTTCTTCGTTAGAAAGAAAGGAACAATAGAATAGATTACTTTATGTATTTAAAAAGGAACAATAGAATAGAGTACTTTGTGTATTTCACCACAATAGTCACTAGTAAATATAACACTGGCACCGCCGGTTCTAAATCTATTTTTCATTAGTGTTTCCTAGAGAACAGCCACTATAAATATTTACATTGGAGACCTGGTGCTCTAGATATGGTTTCCCAAAGTTGGAGATCTTCAAAAAAAGCCCTTAGTAACAGAAACAATCCCCTAGTATTGACTTCACCGGATTTTGAAATGACGGTTTGAATCCCAAACGAATTCAAATGAAACCATTTTGGACTCCAAAGTTTTATATCTTGTGGAGATCTAAAACTTTGCTTTTGATCACCCGAGGTCATTTAAGAATTTGTTTACAAAAAATATGAATTTTATATGACTAATCTTAAATCATAATTTTCGAGCTCTAAATGGTTTCAAATGAAAAATTATGAATTACAAAGTTGTAGATATTTTCAAATACTACAATTTTTGTAAGACCTTGTATCCATCCGAAATAATTTAAAAATCAAATTATTTCTAGTGGCGCTAGTTTATGAAAACCATATATTTTTACTAGTTATTTTTACAAGGCTACCGAGGTAGAAATCATCTATTTTTAGTAGCAGTAAACTTAAGAAAACAGCCGGTAAAAAAATAATTCATCTCAAGTTTTATGTCATATTTGTGGAGTTTAATGAGATATACAACATAATAACTATAAAAATTATTATCTAAACTTCTTCACATCTTTCAGATAAGAAATTGAAAATTTTCGATGTTGACATGTTCTGTATCAAAGCAATAGCTACCTATGGAAAGGCTTGGATGGTGCGCAGAAAACCGTTGTGTCTTGTGTGGGCCTAATCCTTTTTGACAAAGGATTTTTTTTTCGAAAGGTTTTTGACAAAGAATTTTTGGTTTGCTTGTTAATTTCTAGAGAAGCTTGGATGGTGCGCAGAAGGCCTTCTTTTCTTCATTACTATTGCGAATGACGTAAGCGTTTACGCAGGGCGTGTCGCTACGCGGCGGCCAACACCAAACAGCCTAACTACCACCCAGCCGCGGACAAGGATTTCTATGGTGCGTGCGAGGGTTCACTACCGTGTCTCAGTGCTCTATATCAAGATTAATGTCTGGTTGCTTCAGGCGACCAGTGAGATATTGTTCTCAACGATGCACACACAGGAGCACAATAGGAACACAATAAGCAGTGAGGAAATCACGACAGCTCTCTATATTACGTCTGATTGATTGCTGTATTACAAAGGAGACAACCAGCCTCCACTTTATAGAGCCGGTGAGCAGGCACGGCTGCCCGTCGGATTCTCCCGTTAATCTCGCTTACGTACGTGGTCTTTACATATTTCCATGCATTTTGTCTTTATATGATTAGCAACCACGTGTTTCATCAGTGATTCACTGTTTCAACAGTGACGACATATGTCGAGATTCACCCACTTCCTCCATTGTGTTCACTGCGATGTGGAGGTGAGCACGACGTTGTGATGAAATGCAAATGCATGTGTTTACTGCGACTTAACCAACACCATTTTCGACCCACTTCCTCCATCGTTTATACCCGCCGTCACTCCCTCCCCAACAGTTCCATCAATATCACCAGCAACCATGGCCATCAAGTCGTCGTCGTCGAAGTCATCGTGGAGGTGAGCCCGAAGTTGCGCACGCACTTCGTCGCCACGGCGGTCGTGGAGGAGGCCTGGAAGGAGATGACGTGCACGGTGTGCTTGGCCGACTTCGACGACGGCGAGGCCGTGCGGGTGCTGCCGGAGTGCATGCACTACTTCCACGCCGAGTGCATCGGGGCCGAGACCACGCCCACGCCCACGCATTGGCGGCACGGCTCCCGTCGCCGGAAGCCTAGCGAGAAACAGAGCAACAAAAAGGCGGAAGGCGAAGCAGAGTGCTGGTTGCTCTGCTCTGTATGCAATGGAAAGCAGAGTAAGGGCGCACGGTGGGGATTTCTTCCAATTTTTTGGATATAGGACAGGAAGATTTGAAAATTAGCTGGAGATATATTTATTTCTCTTGATCTCAAATTTCATTTGAGAGATTCTTGCTTATTAAGACAAGCATGTTTTTGATAGTTCATGAAGACATGGCAAGATTGTGTTGTGTTGCCACTATTCCTCTAGGTGTTGGTACCATAGAAAAATATAGATATTTAAAGGTGCCTTCAATTTCCATAAACATTTCTTTTATATTAGGGACACCCTCATGAATAAGTGCCAAATAATATAAAGTGATTTTATTGAGAATAATTACCCACTCGGATTAAATTCCAATAAATTAAATCTTGCTCTTGCTCAATTTCCATGTTTTTTTATGAAACTGGAGGGGCCGCACCCTACAGGAATTTATTGGGGAAAAAAGACAAAGTTACAAAGGTACAGACTCACAGAGAAATAAATAAAACAGAAGCGACAACTCAAGAGAAAGGAGAGAAAAAAAGATGAGAACGCTATCCTTGACCCTGGTTAAGTCCAATTTTTTTTTTCCCAAGAACCAGCGGCAAGAGCATGCCGGGTATTATGTATTAATAGATAAGAGGTTTTACAAAAATTAATTAAAAAAACAAAAAACACAACCCTCACGAAGGAGGCAACAACAGGACCACCACCACACGAAAGCACAACACCAGCAAACCTGAGAAGCAATAGTCATCGAACGAGAACAAGCAAACTGGAGGGGGGGAGTAGGTTTTCCACAGTGATGCCTCTAAGGAGGAAAACGACATCCGCGGATGCAGTCAACGCTAACCGGAGAACCATGGTTTTTGAACCGAGCGAACTCCTAGGGCAAAGGGGGCTCGCAACAATGCCTGACGCCAAAGGCAACACGATTGTTAGCACGGCCAAGTGTTGTAGGTAAGCACCGCTGAGGGAGCGCTAGCGCAAGCTGCTGCGCTGCCACCTGACGAGCAGGCGGACACGCCATGGCCGGCAAGCACGCTGAGCTGGCCGCCGCACTGCCGCCCGGGCGTCCACGCGTGCTGCGCCGAGCCGCTGTCGGGCGTGCGCGGCGTCGCGTGCTGCTGGGATGCCACCGGACGAGGGGACGCGGCCGCGTTATTGCTGCGCGAGTGCACGCGCTGGCGAGCACACAGCTGGGCCAACACGCCATTGCTGCACTGCAGCCAGGCGAGCCGCTGAAAGGATCAAGACGCCCAAGAGGGGGGTTTGAATTGGTCTAATCTAAAATTTCTCGCAATCATTTAAATCCTACTAGCCCAAGTTCTCCCCTTGTGCCTAAAGTGTCTCTATTAATGTACCGCACAAAAGTTTTGCACCCTAGATTCCAATTCCTAATCTAGCATGGCAATTCTAATAATGTAAAAGCATGAATCGAATTGCTTGAAAGTAAATGCTCAAAGTAAAAAGAGAGAAAGAAGAACGCGGCGATGTTTTTTTGAGGTATCGGAGAGTCGCCACTCCCCACTAGTCCTCGTTGGAGCACCCTCGCAAGGGTATTGCTCCCCCTTGATCCGCGCAAGGATCAAGTGCTCTCTACGGGCTGATTCTTCGATGCTCCGTCGCGGTGAATCGCCCACAACCACTCACACCATGGCTTGAGTCATCAACAAGCACCACCGGATGATCTTCAAGCACCGAATCACCACCAAGCCGTCTAGGTGATGCCGATCACCAAGAGTAACATGTACGAACTCTCACTTGACCCAAACAAGCCTAACGAGAAGAGTGGATGCACACTTGCTACTCCCTATGCACTAATGAGGTCCTTAATCTTGTGATTTGCAAATCCCAACAACCTCACTAGGCTCTTGCACTCCCTTGCACTCCAAAGGTATTTCTCAGCTGAACAAATGAGCAAGAGAGGGAGAATGGACGAGTTGGAGAAGTATAAATACCCCCTCCCCCCCCACAACAAGGCCACTAGCCGTTGGGCACAAATTCAACATCTTTATGTTGCATCGGACGCGCCGATGCACAGCATCGGGCGTGTCGATGCCGTCCCAACGCTAGTTTGAATTCAAACCGCCGAGAACTATCAAATGGCACACCGGACGTACCGTGCATCAGATGCATCACCAACGGACGCCGGGCGTCGGTTAAAAAAACCAATTACGGAACTCTCTCGACGGCATCGGACGCCGACGACGCCGAAGGTTACCGCCGCATCCGCTGCCTATGCCAGCGTCCGCGACACCGGACAACGCACACAATCTTCACTGCATCGGACACACCAAACCCAGCGTCCGATGCAGCGTCCGGCAAGCACATGGCCTCAAAACTTCGCCCGAACCGATAACTTTCCAAAACAAAGTTTGTTCCATTTGATCTCCGGACTCCCTCTGAGCTACCTAGTGCTAAGTTTAACAAGTGTGCACCATACTAAACCATTAGACTCACCTAGGTCAAGCTAACAATCCATGCCTGTAACACCCCAGGTGTTAATTACCAGTTAAGTAATGGATTTGGACAAAGACAAGTATATTAATTCGTGATCATAAGTTCGAAGCATCAGTTTCAGAGCAAAAGTAAGTTTTATATTTATATTTGGAGCCTGGCTAAGGAAATAAGTGATTAATGGGGAAACATGATTTCTCATGCTCTGCACCTCAATTTATATGTGCCTTAGCTAATGGTTAAGTTTCGTGAAGATCGGAATCAAAAAGACACATGAATTGATAAGTCATGCCATTACTTATATATAGTGCTTAAAGTGGCTCTATAAGGTAACTGGAATAGGTGAAGCCAACCAATGCTCATCACAGTACTCAAATGACTCTAAATGAACTCCATAACAAAAGTCATGAAAGGTTCATGTTGAGCATTTACCTCGAAAATGCCCCGATCGGCTTAAAACCCTAGTTTAAAGAGTTATTAAGTTCTTTCGCTTTGACCAAAGTGGAATTATATTTTTCCGAGCAAGATATGAAGTTTGACCTTTAAGTGAAATTGGAGAATTTGAGTAGTACAACAAATGTTATTTTGGGGTCAAGTCGTGATTCAGCTCCTAAGTGCCTTAAATATAGCACCCAAGTTGGAAAGAAAAGCTGATTTCGGGACGGGATTTTTCTAAGTCCGGAATCAATGTCCAACAAGGTCGACGTCTCGCGTTCTCGAGATTTTGCTAAGTAACTTGATTTGGATCAAAAATAGGGATTTGAGTTTATGCTTCGAGGAACGACATATCAAAATTTGGGATCATTCGGATGAAGTTTGACAAGGTCTCGACATGTTTTTCTCGATCAAGATTAACATGTCGACATTGTCATGTTGGCATGTGATTATATTCTAATCCGTGCAGCTAATGGTCAAAGTGTCTTAACAAGAAATGTAGAGCATCATTCGGAGAGCAAATGTCGTTCTTGGCCCATCTTCAAATTCGGCGCAGAAATAGCCCAAATCGGCGCCCGAACCGACCTACTTCGACGCACGCCACGTGTTCGAGGAAATGCCAACACGCGTTTCGGGGCGTGTCCGCTGGCTATGTAGCGCCCACTCCATTGCCGCCACCTCCCCCGGTCTCGGTCGCGCGCTGGCGTTCTATGCGGTGGGGAGACGAGAATCGAGTTCCCCCCACTCCCTTCCTCTTGTTTCCCCTCGCCCTCCTCCCTCCTTTCCGCCCCACGCGCGCTGCAGCATCGGCGCATGGACGCCATGGCCATGGCCATTGGCCGAGCCGGCTTTTCCTTGCGCCGTTCTTCTCCTTCCTCAGCCTTGATCCAAGCGCCACCCGTTGCTCGGCGTCCGCGCTCCCTCCCTCGGCGCCGCCTGCGCCGTGCTCTTCGGGCGTCGGTGTTGCGTCTTGCCGCGCGAGCGAAGCCGCTTCTTTGCATTACGGCGGGTCCAAGGCTGAGCCGAGCCCGAGGACGCTGGCGTGAGTGCGGGTCAGCGCTGACCGCGGCGCCCCTTCGCCGCCACGGGTCGGCCAGGCCGAGCCGTCCGGCAATCGCCAGCGTCGCCGCCGTTCCTCCGTTCTTCGTGCGATGAACGAGAGGAAACGAAGGAAGTAGAAGAAAGGACCCAAAGGTAAATAAAATATTTTTCAGGATTCCCAATGTAAATTTCTTAACTCATATAAATAGTGTTTTGTACTTACCTATAATTTCATAAAAGCCCGAGGGCCTTTTTGCAAAACTGCCGAGGACCATTTCTGGCCGGGCCGCATATGGGCGGCCTGCACTCTTATTCCCAACAGTGCTGGGCCTACCAGTGGCTTTTAGGCCCAATGCCGTTTTTCCTTTTTATAAAATGTTTTATGAATTTCTTTTTATGGTGAATAGTATCATTTTTTGTTATTTTCATATAAATTCAAATACTTGCTTATAAATTCTGAAAATTTTTGTATAGCCTTTTAATGATGTCTAGTATTTATGAAAATTTTGAAACTTTGATTTTGAATAGTTCTTGCATGATTTAAAAATATAAATTTTAATTGAAAAATGCATCTTTCATGATTTTTAGAAAATAAAATATTTATTCAAAAATCATGAAAATTGATTTGGTGCTGTTTTTAAGCTATGATCTAGCTGTACAAAAAGTTTGGAGTCACTTTGACAAACTTTTATTTCTTTATTATTTTATGCTTGATTTATTTAATTAGAAAATGAGATGATTAGTGACTTCCGACTTAGGTTTTGTGAGACTTTCGGGTTGTTTTGCGAACCCTAAACCATACACAATCAAATGGTCCTTGAGAACTCCTTAGGCAATGGTGATGATATCTCGTAGAGTAGTTCAACAAGTTGGTTTTGTTGGATTGCAACTTTATCGTGAAGGAAAGTTGTACTTAAGTGTACCATTTCATGCATCCATCAAGCATCATATTTATACTTCATCATGCTAAAGCATGCATCATCATCTACGTGTAGAGTATACGAGAGTGAGTTGGATCGTGTTGATGAAACTTTGGAGAAGGTGTTGATATGGTTCGCGATGATCGAGCTTTGGAGAAGGTGTATCCACCGAGAGGTGTCGTTGTCAAGTGTGACTTTGGTGATCTAACTTCAGAATCTAACTTTTCCCCGCAAAATAGGCAAGCCCCGGTTCATTTAAACATTCCTTGTGTTTTTACAAAGCTTTATATCACCTTTGCTTTATGCTTTGCATTAGGTGATAGGAGTTGAGTGACAACCTAATTGATGCATTACCCATCCTTGATTATTTCAATATCTACCTTGATAACCCGTTTTGGTAAAATGCTTAGAAATGCTTAGCCTTGCTAAACTAGTTAGACTTTGGAGTCAAAATGTGACAAGTCTCTTATGATAGCCCGAATGGGCATTTGATGAACAAAGATGTTATATGATGAAACCATACTTTGGGATATGGTGTTTAATTTAAGACCGGTCGGGTAATTTGCATTGAGAATGGAGTCTCCGTCGTAGTATTTCCGGCTTGTCGATTAAGGACCGAAGCGTGTAGGCCTGTGTAAATCGAGACTATGGAACGCAATGTCGCGCCCGAGGTCTTTTGACCAATGGCACATCTGCATCGGGCGTCGCCCGGGGACGGTCGAAACTAGTCTTCGACCACATACTCCGGTAAGCCCGATCTCGGGGTGTCAAATCGGAAACGCATACAACCCGCGCATTGGGAGTGGAGAGATGGCGGGAGTAGCGTGTACACACTCGTGGGTTAAATTCCCGGATGCCCGTGGGTTAGATTCCCAAGGTGTGAGGTGTACTGTGTTGCTCTCGGGTGGCGTGGGACGCGGTTCCGCTTTTGAGTATCCAAGAAAGGGTTGATATATGCAAGCTTAAGTGCTACATATGTCGTGTGGAAAGAACTCCCAATCTGGGTTAATCGATTTCGAAATCGCCGTGCTTCTCGGATATGGAGACTCGGTTTCCCGACTTATATCGTAGTTTAATTATGAAACTATGAAGAGATGAAATAAGTGATGGTATATCTACGAAGTGTGTGCTCTAGTATAAGATTGAAAGGTCCTAATGGCTAGAGGAGGGGTGAATAGCCTATTAAAAATTCTTGCAACAACACTAAACAAACCGATTAGTAAATAAGGTGGCGAAGCTAAATAAGCGGTGCAACGAACTAGCTATGCAAGCCACAAGTCAAATGTAATATCTCTAAGTCCACACAAGAGCTAGGTTGCTAGTTTACTCCTAGGTGAGCAAGATGAACTATCTAAAACAAATACTAGGAGATAAACAAAGCTAAGCAACTACACAACCTAGACAATACTACACAAGTATACCAAAGTAAATACTCAAAAGAGGGTGATCGATATACCGACGTCGGCGTGTAGAGGTGGAAGCCAATCACCGTGATCAATATGAAATCTCCAAAGCGAGCAAGCACAAGATTGACACGATGATTTTTACCGAGGTTCGCGTGCTTTGCCGGCACACTACGCCCTCGTTGTGGCGATACACCCACTAGATGTTTCACAAGCTTAATGGCCGGTGCCAAATCGGTGGGAGCTCAATGAAACAATCACTAGAGAGGATCCACAAGCCACGAGCAATCCACTAGTGCTCCTTTCGCGAATCTCCCGCGGGGTAAGGAAGCGACCCCTCACAATGTCACCTTGATTGGGGCGGACACAATCACCAAATCCCCTCACCAATCAATCCAACTCCAACCGTCTAGGTGACGGCAATCACCAAAGAGAAACAAGATTACCACAATCGCAATCACCACCTAGTGCCACAAATTGAATCACAATGCAATATGCACTAGGTTTTCCCCCAATCCTCTCAAAACACAAATCCACCAATGATTCGGAGAGGAGAGGGAGGCAATCCTCTTGGAGCTCTCAAATCACGCTCTAGCACAGTCTCTCTCAAAAGATTTCAGCTCAAATCGACAGATCGAGAGAGGGGAGGATGAGAGCTTTCTTCTCTAGGGTTTGTAAGAAACAGAGCAAAGAAGAACAGAGGGCTCACTGTATTTTCGAGTTGGGCAAGAGAGAGAACCTGCAGGGGAGAGGGATGCCTTTTATCCTCTTCGCACTCCAACGGCTAGCAGCCGGCCGTTCCCCCACGCTCCTCTCGACCAGAGCCCCAACGGGCAGAAGGCCAGGCACCGGCGGCGGCTTCCTTTCTCGCTTTCGAACAGAGCAGCAGGAAGAGATGAATCAGTACACGATGTCCCTTGCTTGCTTTCTGGCTATTAGCTTAGCAAGGCAGCGGCCGAGCGGCGAGCGCCCCAACGGGCCAAGCAGCACGCAGAAGCAGCACCTGTCCTCGGTCTGGGCCAAGCAGCAGCGCGCTTGGGCTTTGCATTGCGAAACGGACAAGCAGGCCGCAGTGTGGGCGTCTGGGCAAAACGGACGAGTGGGCTCCAACTCGTACCAGGCCTAGCGGCAGCAGTAGCATGTGCCAACAGCAGCAGCGCAGCCCAGCATCGCACGAGGCTTAGCAAGCCTGGGCGACCAGCAGTGGCAACAGAAATTTCCAATTAAATTAGCCAGCGCGAGCCCGACGGCAAGCAGAGGAAGTCGACCATTCTCAAATTAAAAATCAGTCCATCGATCGTCCGAGTGAATGCACTTGTACTGCTGAAATGCATTAGCCATGCAAACTAGCAAAGCTAGCTGGTCGTCGACCAACACACTAGAAGGCTAAAGCTAGTTGTGTACGTGTGCATATATATACTTCTCAACTTTCTTTTTTCTTTTCTTTTCCAAGAAAACAATATCTCTTGATCCAAAAAATATGTCATCAATTCCAAAGTATTCCAAACTTTTTGAGCACAGCTAGATGACATTTTCTCAAGTCTTTTCCAAAGGAGATTCTCATCTAGTCGCCACGTACTAACCCATATGCATATGCAATTCAAATAGGTGGCACTAGGTGAGTAAAGTGATTACGATATTCTCCTCTTAATAGTACGGTTATCAATCCTAAATCACTCACATCCGCTAGATGTCTTGAGTGCAAAATAAAAAGGCCCTATCAAAATACCTTTGCCTTGAGCCCATTTTATTTTTCAATCAAGTGAGCTTGATGATCCATCATGTGCATCACCATAGTCCATCATACACCTTTCTCCAAGTTGGATAATCCTATCTTATGTCATACACTCAAAGCATAGGATTAGTCCACTAGTGGTTTCATCAATTATCAAAAACCAAACAAGGAATTTCAAAGATCACCTAGAGTAGGTGAGAAACTAAATTGGGATTAAAATGTTGAAAGTAAGGATTCATTATTAGTAGCTTTTATGCAAAATGAGTCCTTGATTCTTGCTAAAAGCCTTACCTTGAATCCTAATGGACCAACATTCCCGAGTCTTCTCCTATTTTTTTAGTCGGTAAGTCTTGTTGAGTACTCCAAAGACTCGGGGTTCTTTTTGACCCTTGTTGCGGTGTTGACTCGCATCTTGTTGACCAAGGTTGTGTCGGTGGGCTCGACACGACTTGGATGTCTCCTATAGTTATACTCAACTTCCGCAAATTAAGTTAAGTTTACTCAAATGTAACTTACTCACATTTTGTAAAATTAATGTTATTATTTTCCCTTTTCGATCTATATTTTTGTAACAAATGTTGTAATGTTGTAGCTACTCCTTTGTTGATCCCGGTATGAGTTATCAACGAGGCTGGCTTCTTAAGTTATCGGGTGTATCTGCATAAATTGCCAAAGGTCTTTGGGACAATGACAGGTGCAGGTGGGCCCGGTAATTAGGAGGTTCTGTTACAATGCCCCCCTTAATAGTACGGCTGAAGAAAAAAAAAACAAAGTCCTAAATTACTCTGAGTGTCTTTCCAACACCAATTGACACTTAGAACTAGTCCGTCCTTAACCTTGTCGTTCATCCTTTGAAAACTGAAACGATTTCCATCCTTGGGGCATGAGACCTATTATTGTGACCTAACTCAATTGGTTTCTACATAACACACGTTAGTCACAATAATCTTACGTTGTCATTAATCACCGAAATCCATTAGGGGCCTAGATGCCTTTCACTTGGCGTGCTGCGCGCCGAGCCGCTGTCGGGCGCGGCGCGTGCGCGCTTGGCGGGATGCAACCGGATGAGGACGCGGCCGTGCCATTACTGCGCGATGACGCGCGGGCGCACAGGTGGGCCAACACGCCCGTTGCCGCGACCGCAGCCAGCGAGCAGCGTGGGTGGGTGGGTCGCACCCGCCGCCAGTGACCGGAGCGAGCGGGTGGAACGGGCATGCATCTTTGCGGCGTCGCGGGAGTCGCCATGGCGCTAAGTCGGAGATGGAGAATACAGATTGGAAGGGAGACAGCTGCAGGCAGGAAGAAGGCCGACGAGTGGCCCCATCCCGGGGGGGGGGGTGCCAGCGGTGCAGCCGCACAGGGCCCGTGAGGCCAGGGGGCCCGTGATTGGCTGTTCACGGCTTACAGCCTGCTGCTCGCCGGCCATTAGGTTAAGATAAAAAGCTAATTGGCCCCAAATCTCCAATCTTTTCTTGTCAACAAAAAATCTCCAATCTTTAGTTCTTTACTCTTTACTTCCTTAGATTTGGGATCCCATGTGGTGCAGCATGCATGACATAATTTGGATTTAATTAGTTACTACTTTTGTAGACCTCATGTTGCCCAAAAAAAACATGAATTTGGAAGTGTGAAAAGAAAAAAGAAGAGAAGGATAGAGGACTTAAAAAGAACCGTAAAGAGAAGCTCTTCTGAAATTTTGTAAAAGAGATACAAGCACTACAACAATTACAAATCCGGATGAGTGGGCAGTAGTTCCTACTTGTTCAATATAAGAATGTTTTTTTATACAAATCCAGAAGAAACTTTTTTAAACTAAGATAAGATGTACTACTTGTTTAATAAGAATGTTTAGATTAGACTTGTATTAAGGGCCCATTTCTTGTAGCTTGGCCCCGGGCCTTTAATTTGACAGGGCCGGCCCTGAGTGGCCCCATGTGTCAGTGAGTGTGATAGAGAAGAGGGAGGGGTAATTTTATCTATACAGATATACGGTATCCTCCGTACGCTTGACCATGGGCCCAAATCATCTCCAGACGTATACAATGGCGTATCTCAAACATGTGCAGAGTTTCAATGGCATAGTTTCCTAAATAGTAATGGTGAGCTTCAAAAAACGGAAGAATTGAAATGGTGCTGTTGCAATTAACCCATTATTTTAAGTCCAATTCTGTATCCACTGATTATACATTTGTGAGGACCTGTCTTTGAGCGGCAGTATCTGAATTGTTAAATTGTAAATTGGAGACGGATATTCTTTTATTTGTAGATTCTGTTGGTACGAGCAGCCCACCCACAAAGAAGTCTGCATATAGTGTTTACTGTTTAGTTTATTTTTGCAACACTAGACCGAATTTTGACCCTTTATGGGGTTCTTTCATATGATCATTGAAATCATCACGGACCAACCAAGTTCAAGCTTGACCCTTTTACCAACATTGTATATATGTACATATATCTATCTTAATCTTGTACTAGTACCGTCAATAAAACCAAACGTACGGAATACCACAAATGGGAACCATTGCTAAAAAAAAAACAAGGTACAGCAATTGCAAGAGCAACATGTACGGAAACATCGTAATAAGTCAGCAGTTAATTATTATCACTAAGATCGCTTCAGTACCATGCATCGTTGAGATCCAGGCTTTCCCGCTTGAGCCATATCTGCATACCCTAATAATAGATAAACAAAGTCATCAGTTAATTAGGCAGTCCGAATGAGTAGTAGATTGTAGGCAAAATTTGCTATAGATCACTGAAAGTTGACGTCCCTTTCCTGGTGGACATGGAAAATAGCAAGATTTGCTGGTGGACATTTTACTTCTTTTCAAATTTACCCGTGGACGAGGAGAGAGAAGAGCTGAGATTGCTTGTATAGTGGTAGGCTGGTAACCGACCCAACCAAAGTAAAGGCGGCAGGATGTGGCTCAGGCAAGCAGAGAGCACCGACGACCCGCGCTGTGACCGTGAGTCAGTCGTGGTCGGCAATCACATGTCCGTCCGCGAGGCAGAGAGCACATGGATGGGGCCCGCAGCTAATAGAATGAGGAGGTCAGCAGGATCACTATTCACTAGTATATGGATGGATGATTGAGGTGACGAAAGCTACTCCCACGGTACCAAAATGTTTATCGCTTCTGTTTTCTGAGAAATAATTTTGATAAATTATCTATTAAAAAATATTAATATTTATGATACATAATTAATATTATTGGAAAAATTTTAAATCTAGTTTTTTAATAAATTTATTTAGAGATATAAATATTGCATGTATTTTGTATAAATCGAAGTCAAACTTACGGCATGAAAACAAAAACAACAGGATAGAGGGAGTAGATACCTAATAATATGTCAGTGCATCATATGGAGCTGCTCGTCCCTCCCTAACTGCTGCTAGTCCCCATAGTGTGCGGAGTAAGGTAATTTAGGAAAAAAATTCGGTGAAACACCGTGCAGACGTGGGGCTGACACGTGGCCCATAGAATATCTAATTTACCATCAATGATACTATTGACCACGTATCAGCTACATAGTCCGCGCACGCAAAAAGTTTGCACATATTGACCGCGTATTAGGGCTACAAGCCTTTTTTTTCTCGAACACGCAAAAAGTTTGCACGTCTTTTGTATTAAGACGAATAAGAAGTTTAAAGTTACAACGACGCGCCATGAACGACGCACTAGGGGGAAAGCAATTATACAAATAGCTCTGCCCTCCCTAGCAGAAAGAAATCAAACGTGACTACTCACCAGATAAACAACCTAGTCGACAACGTCGCTCAGACTTGGCGGCTCGCGCGCCGCCTCGTTGGCCTCGGTCCTACACTCGGGCGAGTCCGGGGAAGATCGGCGACGCATCGCCTCCTTCTGTGAGGGAGTGCGGTTGTCAAAGTCTGTCGTAGTAGGCCTGTCGCTCCGCCGCGGAGGGCACCGTCCGTCCATCAATGAACCCCATCCGCTGCATCACCAACATCTCCCCCCGCTTCCCAAGCTGGGATATGCGCCGGCGGTGAGCAACGAGCCTCCCACTACGGCGGCTTGGCGTAGAGGCTGCGGCGGTGACACCGCACCGCGCGAGGCAACATGGCGACGACGGCTTGCGCGGGACCCCGTCTCTAAACCGCTTTATCCGCTCGCCAATGCAAGGCGGAGGGTTTTGTGTAATATTCTTTACTTTCTCTTGAGCTTATTTATTTCACGAGAATGTTCTGTAAACGGTTAGTTCTTCTATTAATAAATTCGGTTGGGGTCAAACCCCTCCGGTTTCTTAAATCTAAACCTTCTATATGGGAAACCCCCACTTAGAAGTTCTCTCGGCTTCTCGTGAAGCCACGTCATCAAGGTGGGTCCTACAAATCACTAACCAATCATACAACTAAAACTGAACCGGTCTTCCCAGCCACCGCATGGCTCCCTCTCTAGCCTCCCAACGCTTGCGCTTCCTCTCCCTCACCAGCGGTTTTATCGGGCTCATTTAAAGGGGCGTTCGGTTGCCATGCAACCCGAAATAATTTGGGTTGGAGCTACTGTAGCACATTTCGTTTGTATTTGGTAATTATTGTCCCAACATGCATTAACTAAGTTCAAAAGATTCGTCTCACACTTTTCAACTAAACTGTGTAATTAGTTTTGTTATTTACCTATGTTTAGTGATCCATTTATGCGTTAAAAGATTCGATGTGACGGGTACCGTAGCACTTTTTGGGTTTGCTTTTACTTTGCATGGGAAGTGAACGCTGTCTAAGATTAGCTTGCATGCGCATTGTAGCGCATCCCCACCCCATGTCTCGAGCCGGGCGAGGCGATTGAGGCAGGTCAACGCTGGGGCGACGGCAAGGCCGGGCGATGAGGAGGATTGAGGCGGCGGCGGTTGACCGGGCGGCGGATCCAGAGGGGCGGCGGCGGAGCATCGGTGGTGCATCCGCCACGGATCGAGGGCTGGGCCGCGAGACCTAGCGGCGGATCCCGCCGGCGGCAAGGCCCCGCCCGTGGATCCAGCCAGCAGCGCGTGTCCTAGGGCGGACCGCACCCCTCCCGGTCTCGGTGACAAGGATGGCTCTCCGGATCCCTCGCGCTTCAGTGCTGCCGCCGCCACGTGTGCCATCACCGCCCCCATCCTCCTCCCCCCACGGCCCTTTCGCGCGGGTCCCACTCCCATCCTCCGACCGCTCACCCCGATTTGCCGCTGCGCCCCGGGTCCTCGTGCACGCACCCCTCTTCCCGCTGCTGCTGCTGCTTCCATTATTTCCCCTTCCCCCTTCCCCTGCTGAGAGCGAGTGCGAGATTGTGGGCAGCCTTGTGGTGATCTGTCCCGTCCTGTCTCAGTTTTGAATCAAGGTCAATAAGAAGCGAGACAAGGAGGAGGACAGAGGCAACCGCATGAACGACGCCATCACCGCTCCCTTCGTCACGCTCATCACAGATGAAATATGGTGATTTGTTACTCATGGTAATATATGATAGATACTATTGTTTCTTATGTCATTTTTGAGGATATATTGTTAAAAAACCTTACTTTTCATGTCCTTATTAGTTTCCTTACATTAATCCTCTTCTTTTATGAGTATGTTTAGCTATTACACTGTTCAGGCAAATTTCATGACAACATTTTTTTTTCTAGAATGTGCACGATAGAATATTCAGTATCTTTTTCAGATACATATATATGTATGTAGCAGGCCGCCCAATCTGGCCATGGAACCAACTACTGCAAGGCACCGCCCCATCCCACTCCCCACCCTCGCTCCTCGATCAGTGCTAGATCGATCCACAAAGCAGGTAAGATAGAGATTATATTCTACTATATATGTATATTATATATTTGCTGTGCTAAACCTGTTTGGTGTACTCAGATCTGATCTAATCACAGGCATGTACATGTATCATGCCTACCAAATTTATCTTTACTGCAAAAGTTATCAGATCCACCCTAAGGTTTTGGTTTGTTGGTTTGCTCGGAGGGTGTCCTGGTCTCCTGGATCCATGGAATAGTTGTTGTATGGGTAAGTTTGCTTATTTTGCCTTTCTTTTTTGTTTCGTTATTAGAGCATTGAAATGCTATTTGTATTTTTAGTTGATCAAAAACTGCTTACTGCAATGCAGGCCATACTTTTGAGTCACGTGCTAGCTAAACTTAGGAGCTTCACCATTGAACGCTCTTATCACTTAAGTAAACCATCGATGCCTTCTTTGATTTGTTAAATCAACATGATTATTCCAACAAATAATTTACTAGCCATAGAGCAGGTAATTTGTGATCAGCTTAGAGTAGCTCTGTGTTCTCGGTAGTACAGTTTAGTTTGATCGCAATTGTGACTTTATATAATGAAATGGCTAGCCTTAGGTTACTCTCAAATTTTAGTCCTTAAATGTACCATTTCGTTGGTATTATATGTCTACTGTGTGCCTTTTATGTTTTTTTTTGTTTAACTGATGGCTGAGGACAACTCAACATTCAATTGTGGCTTTTATGATTTTTTTCACTTAACTAACTGGTCTCTTTTCATACGGAATTATACTATTTTTGTTTAACAATTTTATCATATATAGTATCAATTTAATTGTGTTGTAATGCTTTATTTTTTTTTAGAGGCACCAGAGCCCGGAAGCTTCTGTCCGCATGCCGATTTAGGTCTATCAACCTCAAGTTGTACCTCAAAGGTTCGCTTGTGTCCCCTATCCTGCTCGGGTTTCAGCCAATTAATTTGAGTAATTTATTTAGGTTAAATTACTTGATCTGAATCTTTACAAGAAGAGGACATTAGCTCTGTAAACGAAACAAGGACAGTAGCCGTGTACTTTTTCATTTGTGTTCATTCTTTTTGACATACAGAGTAATGATGGTGAGCCAAAATTAGTTGTGGAGAGCAGTTCAAAGCTATCAATGTAGTGATTTGGAGCTACTTATGCTGTCTGATGTAGTGATTTGGAGGTACTTTTGTTTTTTAGTGTTTCAGTCTAGCAGTATTTCAGATATCCTTTCATTTGTTTTTCAGTGTGTTAGTCTACAACAGCTCAGTAGTAGCTAAATGTTTCACCTTAGGCATATATGCTTATTTTGTGATCTCTGGGAATTATTAGGTGTACTCATACTGGCACAGATCATGCTACCACCGTGCCCGCATCGCTCTCAATCTCAATGGAGCGCACAGTTCGGCCACCGCTTATTGTATTCGGGCCATTGTATATTGGATGGATTGGGGGCATTCGGTTAGGCTCATTCGATTATGAGTACAAGGCAGAGAACCTTCTCAAGGATGAGCAGTCATCCAGGTTTGTTTGAAAACAGCCCAAGACAAATTGAGAGGTACATGGTGGAGTGCATGCTGCCAAAAATAGGCCCTAACTCTCTATAAGCGCCCTGCATTGTAGGTGGCCTAAAAGTGTCACCATGGCAAATAATCTCTGTGATGTTCTTTATAATTTTCCGGTCAAAGCATGCTCTGTTACGCGCTATCCATATCACCCAACATATGGCACATATTCCCCACATATGGTTTTTTTGGCCTTCTGGAAACCACCTTTCACACCACTCCCAACATTGAGTTATTGAGAGGATTATCTTTAGTTAGCAGGGCATCATTTGTAAGTAACCACATGAATATATTCATTTTTTTTTGGGAACCTTATCCTTCCATATTTTTCTATCAGCAGATCGAGTGTTATTTTGAGTCATTAATTGTATTGTAAAGAGATTTCACAGATAATCTTTTTTTTATTACTCAATTTCCAAATTTTTCTTATTACTCAATTTCCAAATAACCTGATCATCAGGATGCTGAAGTTGGAAAGCATACACATCAGCTATGATTCTATCCCAGCATAGTTGAAGATCATCAGATATGTAGCCATCTTTGAAACGTTACTTGACAGCTATCATTTTTCACAGCAGCCATTATGTTCAGGTGGCTGGAAAAGGATTTCACTTTGTGAGGGGGATGGATGTGAGAAACCAGAGCGTGACCTCTCTTATAATGGCAAAAATGTCCCATTTTGCCTTTCTATTGACCAGTGACATGCATGGATGATAGCTGTGGGACTTTTGGGGATTCTATACAGAATTTTAGTGTTTACATTTTTCTGGAATTTTATTTTGTGCATCAGTTCCCCTACATTTCTTTACAATGTCATATACATAACTTAGTTTGATAAGAACTTCAGTTACCTCTTTGCACTGTTACTTTATCTGGATTGTCAGTGCTGTGAAGCATTTTCAGCAAATCTAATTGAGTTTTATTACCATTCTCTGTTCCAATTTCCAGCAGCTCACAGGGAATTAAACATCAGGCTACATCTACTGAAACTATACATCCTTCAACATCCCAGGACAGGTAACTAATTCCAAAAAGAACCTATGAGATACTTTTTTGTCAATTATGAATCCTAGGTCTTCTACTTTCTTTCTTTTACTTTAACATTATCTCATGAAATGCGAAATAAGAATACTATACTACAATGCATGTCTTACGCAGCTTACTCTATTTCAAACAGAAAAACAACTCAGTTCTCACTAAACATGTACTTTATTGCATATTTCGTAAAAAAAGAAGTATCCACCTAATGTATATGTCTATAACATGTTCAAATTTCACCCAATTTGCTTCAGCTCAAATACAAAAAAGAAGACTTGATCTTAACCAAGAGGATGTGGTTGATCCTCAAGCAAAACAGTCAAAGAAACAGTGAGAGGTACTTTAAAAAATATTAGAAAAAATAAACCTTCTAACACTATATCAAATGTAATATCTAACGCCTATTATGTACATCCTATTAATGCAGGTAACCATTACAAAGGATTCTCAACATGAGCCATGGAAAACGAATAAATAAGGAACTTCAACAGCTGCACGTGCATTCTTTATGAATATTAGTTTTTCATCAGATAATCGTCTCAAATACTTAGGTTTCAAAAAACTCGGCCCTGCACTCTGAATATCTGAATAAATTACTGTTTACACTCAATGCACTGTTATCCCTATCAAAAAGAGAAGATAAAATTAAACTATTTATTATGGTCATTGCATTCTTCTATGAAAATCTATATAAGGGTAATTCCCGCAGCAATGCGAGGGCAATCCCCTCATTTATATTTTTTTCTATACCCATGCAACGCCGGAGAGTCCTCCTAGTAATAACAAAAAAAAGAGGTCTATAAAAGAATTGCTACATTCGGTCTACCATTCTAACAACGTTGAAACCATTTTTTTCTGGTTAGTTCACACAGTCCGTTTTATCTCTAAAACTCTAAAAAAAGTTTTAGCTCTAAAACTCTGAAAAAAAGTAAATAAGTGAAGATGACGATATATATCGTCCTAAGATATATGTACAGGGCAGAAAGTTGTCCAATGATTTGTTAGAAATTTGTTATTTTTATATTTCACAAACGAAGTCGAGTTTGGATAAGATATTTTACAGGGTTATGCATCATCATATCATCTAAATGTGTGATTTTTTTGATAAATTTAGATGATATTTTTTTGTCGTGGTTTGCACAGATTTTTACAACAAGTTGGTTTCCATAGCATACGTTGCCATATGTACAGATCATGCTTACACGCCGCGCATGCACTAATGTCTGACATATACAAATATTAGAAGAATGTGATTGATCTATTTTTTTTTTTGAGACTATGATTGATCTAATTTTTTTTTTTTTTTTTTGAGAATACGCACCTGTATTACTTAGTTAAGACAAGTACAAAACGACATACAGGTACATATACACAGGAACAGAGACAGCTGTCCTGACACACGTCGTCAGACGCCACCATCTTCCCTCGCCGGCGCCGGGAACGCCCGCCGCCACCCAGATCCGGAGGTCCACCGTCACTTGAAAGCTTTATCGGGCCGCAAGATTTGCTCGACCAAGATCGAGACAACATCATCGCTAACGAACATCGGCCGGGACCTGCCCCAGTACCTCCAACTCGAACCGAGCTGCACCATCGACGAACGCCGACAAACGGAGCTCGACCCGCTCTCCCGCGAACCACCAAGCCAAGAGCCACCTCTGAACCTGTGACACTCCTAATAAGATCTCCGATACCTCTCCGTTGACACCAGAGCAGAGCGTCGCCGGGGCGAGGAAGAGGCCGGAAGATTTTATTCCTATGCGCCGTCGCCGCCTCAGCCACAGCGACGCCACCAGGACAACGAGGCCGGCGAGGATTGATATCCTCCCAAAGAACTGTTGCTCCACCGACGTAAAAATGTCGGGCGAGCCAAAACCGGCGATGATGCCGCAGACCGAGGGGGGGGCCATCGGCGCACTCGGGGGCAGGAACCCCGCAGGATGAGCTCAGAAAAATCCTCACCGCGATCGCTGCCGCCGCCCTCCGAAGGCGCCATCCACGCCTTGCCGATGTGCAGCCGCAGCACTGGCCCGGGTCCAAGACCGCCGCCTCTGCCGACGACGCCGCCGCCGCTGTGCTCCCGCATGAGGAGCAGCACTAAAGAACGGAGGCCGCACGGATCGAGCTCAGATAGCACGCCGGAGGTGCCGCTGGGCGAAGACGAGCACCGAACACCGCCCGCCGCCACGAGCTCCGCCCCGACGCCATGGCCACACCAAGAGCAAGAAAACCTATAACTACAAGACCTAAAACTAAGCCTATACAAAGAACTAGATGCCGATCCACCGAATCCCCCACCCCGCCGGGCGCCGAGCGCCGCCGGAGGCGGAGATCCGCGAGATCGACATCGAGAGTGGTTAGCCTTTTTTCGCCTCTCGGTTTACTGTAGCGTCGAGAAGGAACGGGAGAGAAGAATCTTGTCGAGCAGCTGCAAGGAGGCCGTCGACCTGGGCCTCTGATGTACCAAGACGGCCCGTGCGAGGTCCAGAGCACAGTCACACCGTTAGGCCCACTATAGCCTTCCTGCTCTTCTGTAGTAGTACCAAGCCCAGGCCCACCACGCTGCCTCCTCATGTAGCCGCCAAGGGCCTGGCCCGTAGAGAAGCCCAGCCTACACTCCGCGCATGTGTGGGCCTTATGCTAACGCAAGCTGCTTTGAGCTTATTTGTAGTGGTATATTTGTACACATTTTGAATTGTTGCTCACCCCGGCGGTCTCCTCTGCCCCCTCCTGCTATGAGAGTAGAGAGAGAAAAAAGGAAGAAGAAACATTTATTACATGAAAAAAACCCTCAATTGTGATGTAGTTTGTACGTGTGATGTTTTTTGACGCGTGCCTACCATGGAACAGTTTAGTTTGTACAATTAGGCCTAGCTATCTACTACTAATTAATGTAGAGTATTTATATTTTAGATACCTACAATCCGGTACGTACGGCTTAACTAATTTAATTCGATTGCAAGCATTTCAACTTACTGAGAAATTCAGTCCAGTCCTAGTGGCTAGTGCAAATAAAGAGATCATCACTATGCCGTAAAACCTTATATGCGACGCCATCTTTGTGACATGAGAATTAAAAGCAGCGTCACTATTGTGATATACGTGGACGGGATAATCAGAACTCGCCGCTGATATGGTGTCCTCCATGGTCTAAAATCAGAACACGCGTCACTGGTAATGTTGGCTGCGAAGAGTGACGCCGCGTTCCAATAAAACGCGTCGCATGTGTGCCATCGGACCCAAAAAAATTATGAACAATGGTTAACTCGAACACAAGTCCGAACCGGCCCGTCACCCCCGAGGCGAGACTCGAGAGGCCCCCTCCGCGTCCTCTCTTCTCCCCCGCGGCACCGCATCTCTCTGGCCACCCCGCCGGCCGCCGCATCACATCTCTCTGGCACCCCCGCCGCCACCAGATGCCGCACCACGCTCCCGCCCTCCAACATCGTTGTCCCACCATGGTCGCCGCCTTTGCGCTCCTCCAATTCGGTCGTCCTCCTCCTCGCCTGCAGCTACGCACCGGGTTCGTTAGGGTTTGGGTTCGGCTGCACCAAGCTCATCCGTGGCCACCACCCCTCCCAGTCTAGTCCGTCTGGCGTCCTTCACCCTCCGGCCTCCACTAAGTTGTGGTGTCGAGCACATGCAAGGGAGGCGGATCCACGGCCGCTCATGCGAGAGGGGCCGGATCCGCTGGTTGTTGCGTGCCGGGGAGACCGCATCTCGCCTCGTGCTCAAGTACCCCTACCTTGCCAGCCCGTTGGGCGCTTCTTCCTAACCTTCGTCATGCACACCAACTTCTATTATTAGGCAGAAGTGAGGTTTTTGGACCATTCCGTCATATTTATGGCCTTCAATTTTTGTTCTAACTAGTACTACGTGCATACTATTATTTGGAGGAAATTGCATGCTTGAGGAAGTTTTCTTGCTCAGTGATAGATAATAATGGGCCGATGTGAGTTTGGACATTGGTGTGACAGTTTAGGCCATAATCCTGGCTTTAGTTGTGCTGTTGTTTCATTTTGATCAAATAGCAAATCTTCTTGATTTTATTCCATCAATTGTTGCCTATGTTCCTTTAGTCAGCTATTTTATTTACTTATGTACAAAAACCCCTGTTCTAGCCTGCAGTTAGAGGAACACATTTAATCATTTAATTTTTTTCTTCACTAGAGTATGACCCAGCTAGAGGAGGTGCAGTGAGAGAAGTCAGCTGACCCAGATAAATGTCCACCCAAATGTGCATTTCAAGTTTATATAAGGCTGATGCCTTGTTTTATCATTTATGAATCTTCAATATGATGCGGTAATTTTTGTTTAGTTACATTTGTGTTCCTTCTGTTTGTAGACTGGTGAAATTTTTCTGATATATATACTCGTGGAGTCTCAGTCCGTACATGTTTATTTCCATGTGACAATATGCTAGGTAATAAGTTTATTGCTTTACCCAGTCACTAATTTGTGTGCTTCATGTGACAATATACTGGATGAAATTTCATTCTCTGTCACAATTGCTCTTTATCTAGAACTAGTTTGGTTTCAAGGCTATTATGGTCAAGAGACGAACCACAATGCTTTTTTTATGTTAGACCATAAAACGAAATAATTTAATTTCGACCATGATCATAGTAGCAGTCTATGTTTACTTTAGATTGGTAACTGGTTTCTGATTTTCATATCTGACATATGCACTTCTCAGAAATCAAGAATATTTCCTGTAGAGATATGAAATACAAATAACCTCATTATTTTCTACTTTGTTGTAGGTTCAAAGCAGATTTTCCTTCTATATGAATGGCAAATACAACAGCGACTTGCAAGTGAAGGTGTATCTTTGTCCTTTTAAAATGCCTGTTCAAGTAAGTAGAAGTTTCCTCCTCTCTTTAGTTACTTTCCAAGCGCTAACCAAGTATATTTGTACTCCTTTTCTCCATCGAATAAGTAGTTTTTGGGACCATATACAGGCCAACTAAAATAATATAATAGCACAAAGTATGAACTAAAATACTAATAGCACTTGATATTTATTGTTGTTTTGTTATTCTCAATCAAATCAGAGGTCGCAGCTGGCCAGACTGGCATATTTTTTTTTTTTTTTGTTACAACTTGAGCTTGCTTATACTGTAGGTCACTACAAAAAAGCCTCAGCCACAATAACGGGCTAAGTGTCTGTATGACAATGAAATTTCCCTTGCCAGTGAACTCACAATGTCAAACAAATAACTGCACATCATCACATGATTATTGAAAGTATATAACTGATTTCCAGTCAGTTCCATAATGCATATACTGTAGGTCACTACATTCGAAAATATAAGGTATGCCTTGGCTTCTGAATCAATTAGTTAGTTATTTGTGCTGCTATGCATGATCCTTGAGATATTATGGATTTATGGCTCTTCCTTACATGTAGGAGTCTCACATATTATCAGTTCTGTATGCTAGCGTAAATTACATGTATCGATATGTGCAGGTTCTTCCATGTGCTTGACCCAAGCTTGACGGTTTATGCATAGAGCCAGTTAACCGGCTTCAGAAACTAGATCTGCTTACATTAATTTATCCGGTGAGAATATCTATATCTTTGATCTCTGTGTGAACTGTGAACCTTCCACTCGTTCCAATCACATGATGCTCTTTCTGTCCATATGTATATTTAGGACAACCATGAACCTTGAAGCCTTTATGATCTTTTTTGTATCTTAACCAACACATAAGACACACAGAACTGTAATGAGGTATTTGTTTAGTACAATGTAATGTGGTGTTATCGACACCAAATGCTTCTGCTTTCCTATGATTGAAAACTGCTCCTCCCATAGTACTATATTTCCATGCTTCCTATGATCAGCTTGCAAGCCCGTGCAGTTGCCCGGGGTTCCGGCTAGTTCCTAATATATCCATACTCTGTCACACAAATTTTATCTCCATGTCTAGTTGTTTGAATGGTTTATCCATGTCATATAATATCCAATCTATTTTGTTAGCACTTAGCAGTACCACCTATGCTGGTGGGCAGTTAAGTCACTTCTTTCAGATGTTTTCATATTTTTTGATGTTGATCTTCTACTAATACTCATGTGGTTGCATTCTAAAGCAGCTCCTGTTGTCGACAATGCAACGCAGTATCTCCTGGAGGAACATAATAGTTGCATAACTAGATTTCTGCAAATATTGAAATATTCAAGGTCTGTATTTATTTATACTTGTCATGTCTATGGTCTGCACTTGCCCCTTTTGTACTATCGAGTGTCAGTTGCACAAGAAGTTGGTGTATACAGTATACTTGCACAAGAAGCATTTCTAGGAAATATTGTATGATCATAAAAAATTGAACATGCGGCGGTGCTGTGCAGTCTGTACTAACTAGTTCTGGCTGACTGTATGATTGCTGCTTTGTTGATCCAGTTTTACCTTGAGTCCTGACCCAATAAGTGTGAGTCGAAATACTGTTCTAATCGACCAATTGAACTAGATATGTCCATATTGCGTCAGCAGTCTGTACTCTGTACTAACTAGTACCATTTGACCATTTGATGTGCTTGCTTAGCTGAAAGCTATGTACTCTGGAGAGGTTTAATTGTCCAGCTTCTAATTTACATAGAACTTGTTTTTATACTTACAGGTAGACAAAGCTCTAAAGAGTATGGAGGAGTAAGTAAGCTGAATGCATATTCCAGGATGAATGAGTGTTACTTCGTGAAGCTCATGGTGATTTGTTCCCTCTTTGAATATCAGCGGAAAACTTGACAACTTAGTGGCTCAGGTAAGCAGAAGTCACATTAATTTTTCTCTGTAGTTGGCAAGTATCAGTGATCTAAAAACTGATTTCGTACTCTTATGTTTTCCAGATTTTAATCTTTTTAGGTTTATATTGTACTTAAATGTTAATTGTTGTAGTCTTCTACATTATGAAGGGTTACTTCATGAAAGGATAAGTTATATTCCTTTACAATGTTGTGCGTGATTTACAAAGATATATGTTTAAAGATATGTTACGAGGATAAATTAATGTATGGTTCTGCTATTTTCAGTTACATTGTACTGTGTTATCTTCACTTCATTTACACATATCTTGTCTTTTGTACTGTGTTAAAATATGTATTCTAATACACCAAGTTGGCCTTGACAGGATTATGCAATCATGCTTATAGCTGCAGCTGCGGCATCCTCCAAAAGCAGTGCTGCCATTGTTGTTAAGCCTCCAATGATGCCTACAGCCACTGTTACCTCAAGTTGTTGCTGACCATAGCTCAATATGTACACTTCTCATCATATTATGACCTTAGCTCATGTACTGTTACAGATCTTCTGGACCCCTGCTCATGTACTGATAGAGGTTTATGCCTTGGCTTCATGTGTAGATACTCATTTTGTATCATAAATTGAATTTCATAAGTTGTAAATAAAGGTTGTAGAAGATTTGAATGCTGGAATATATGAAACATGTGTAATGTGAGACAAATCTGTAGCCAAAGCCACTGTAGTAGAATACCCAACAAATTTTTTTATTTTTTGTTTTGCAAATTGTTATCAGTGACGCGTGTTTGCTGGACGTGTCACTGATAAGGTTTATCAGTGACGCGTGTTGTTGTCTGTACACGCCACCACTGAGGGTTATCAGTGACGCGTTTTAAGTTATTAGTGACGCGTGTAGTAAATACGTGTCACAGATAAGGCCTTATTTGTGACGCGTGTTCTCAAGACGCGTCACTAATTGTTTACTATCTGTGACGCATAAACACGCGTCACAGATATGCCTTATATCTCGACGCAAAAAGGGTGACGCGCGAAAACGTGTCGCCGATAGAAGCGATTAACAAGTGTCACGGATAGCGATTTACGGCATAGTGCATCTCGACTACACTATCAGCGCGTTCTTGTTATTAAGAAATGACGTGTACTACGTACATACCGGAACGTACACGGTGCACAATAACTGCTAATATTACATGTCTTTGTATTTTCTATTCAATTATTATTCGTGCACACAAAGGACTTCTGACAAGTGACCACTTGGACACCAGCCTATCCAACAACTACTATCAGTTAGTATTATACTGCAAAGCTGATTTAGATTGCATCAATTGTAACAAGACCAATTCGCACATCTCTGAAAGATGCCCTATCCTGAAGATGCCAAAACAAGTTGCACACTTCTATGGATCAGCTATGAAAGATCTGGCCTTTATTCGGATGCCAGAGACAGATTACAAGCTCGAGACACATGAGCCCGCTGCCACAGGATTGGTGACTGTCACAGGTGGAAAGCTCACTGCCGAGGTAGTGCAGATGGAGCTTGCTCGCATTACCAGGGCTGAATGGCAATGGGAGGCTCTGGCTCACGAGGAGGGATCTTATCTTATGGCATTCCCTAGTCATGATTTACTTCAGAGCATGGCAGATATTGGGTTCCATTTAAAAAATCATGGAGTCTCAATTACAGTATCGGCATGGCAGAACAGTCAGAACATAGTCCCTTCTTATGAGTTGGGGGTGGTTTGGGTGCATATCACAGGAGTGCCTCCCACACATAGGCACTATCTGGACTTTTGGGCCCTAGGTAACGTGATTGGGGCGACTTTGGAAGTTGATATGTTAACTTATAGGAAGAAAGGTGTGATCAGAGTCAGAGTGGGGATGCTGGACATCAATCGGCTGCCACATACTACTGATCTCGTCTTTGATTTAAAAGGATTTCCCATCACCTACACAAAGGAACCAGAGCTATTCTTACCTGCAACAGTTCCACCTCCAGAGGATGATGATCCTATGGATAGTGATGATCCTAGGGACTCAAACGATGGTACGGAAGATAGGGAAAGGGAAGCATCTGCTAAAAAAATGAAAAGCTCCAATCAATCGCATACCAATGCTCCATCAGCTGGTATCGGGTCTGGTCCATCCCCATGCAGCACATGGTTGCGGTGACACCCATTGGAAATCAAAGGCCGAGCCTTCCACGGAAGCGATTGTTCTGGATAAACTAACAAAAAAAAATTCATTGTGGTGACACCACCAAAAGGTGGCTTCAAAACACAACCAATGGAATTTGTTCGTAAGTATCATCCTTATTTTACATCGGTTTCAGTTGATGACAATGTTGCTAATTCACATTGCGTTCTATCTGAAACAGGAACTCAGCAGGAGAACATGTGCGCACCAGCAGTGGAGTCCACGACAGGAGCTATCTTGCCGACACGCAAAGTTGCATCACCTACACAGGCTGTTGCTGCGGTCTTTGCTCCAGGGAGTGGGTCAAGACAGCCAGCCAAGCATCAGGAGGGTGAAGACATGGAACCTGGGAGTGCGGCATGGAAGAAGTGGTCTCTGTCTCCTTGTCACAGCCCTGAAGTTGGATGTGTTATGGTTACGAACCAGATTGAGGGGAAGGGATTGGAATCACCATTATCAATTCATGCCAAGTCTTTCTCACCAGCCAAAAACGAAGGTATGGAAAAAAATGACAATAATATCGGTTGTGGCGAGGTGCTGATTATTCCACCTTGTGATATTGCAGCACCTACTTTGGCAGGCGGTGAAAATAATATTGGTAATAAGAAGGGACAAGAATTGGACAAAACACATGCATCACTAGTGGGTCTTTCGATGGAGGCTCCTTCGGTGGTGCAGGAAGAGACACTCGCATGGAGTGACATGGAACCGGGGTGCACCAAGCCAGCCAAGACATCAAAGGTGTCAGCTACGCCTGTTGATGCTGCGATAATCTACTCTGGCACACCAGATCATCACCCGACCAAAGGTACGGAACGTCATCTAATTAATGATGAATATTGTGGCTGTGAGGAGGTACTCACCACTCTCTCACCACGTATTGTTTCAGTATCTCCTCGGGCACCCAGTAGTGAGCTTCTGATGTCGCCCGCGGACTCCGCACACAGAACAGATGATGTCGCCGGTTGCCATCTCTCCGCTTGGTAATTCGATTGTCCCTAGCACAGGTTCTGCTTTCATAGGCGGTAAACGTAGAAGTGTCCGTACAAATAACTCGTATAATGCAGATGGTATTGCTGCAGCTGACGAGCTAATAATGGACAAAGCAATGAGGCGTGCTGCCATCAAAAACTTGGATGGCCAAGCTGCAACATCAAGCGAGTCCAAAGGCACACTCCCATGCAGGTAATATACGCCTTTGTTATTTAGCAAGTTAACAGAAGAAACCTGCAATAATAAACTAAATACTATTGGCGTCTTTCTGGGGATAATAGTAATGCGATTCATGTCTCCTATAATGCACTCAAAAGAATTGAAATTGATAGAGCAGTAGTGCAAGCAAATAGAAAAGGGTTAAGTAGGGATGCGACACAAATAAACCCTTTTGATCTGAGTGACGAGGAAGACGCCTCACATGATGAGACGCTCTTATCCCACTTGGTTAAGGAATTAACTGATGTTGATTATGATGATACGGACCTGACCACAAGGATATGTGATCTAAGGGCTTCCGTGGCGTAAATCGAAATCATCGGTTAAAAAGGCGAAAGCACGACGGGTCGAAAACAAAATAAGAGTGTTTCCCCATGAAAGGTTTCTTTTGGAATAGCGAGAGGTCTTTCGGACTTGGCTAAATATCGATACATATCGGAAGCAATCAAGGAACAACAACTTCGACTTTGTGGCCGTTATGGAAACCGGAAAAACAGGACATGTCCAAAAAGAATCAATCGTTTATCCGGGTGGGGCGGATTTTTATTTGGCACCGCCTACCTCCTAGAGGACGGCCCCGGCGGCATCTTTTGTTGGGAATTAATGATTCAGTTTTAGATTTTATCTTTAATTGTGGAAGGGGAATTTTTCATAAAATTCTATCTGGCATAATAAAAATGATGATTTCAAATGGATTTTGATGGCGGTGTATGGCCCGGCTCAAGATGAATTTAAATCGGCATTCTTTGACGGAGCTCGTACGAACGTGCCAACAAAACCCATTGCCAACTTTGATCGGGGAGACTTTAATATAATGAGACATAGCAAAAGAAAAAATAAAAATAATTTTAACCCCGATGGCCATTCCTTTTCAATGCGATTATTGATAGCTTCGACTGGCGGGAGATTGATTTGACAGTCGACAATTTACCCGGCAAATTCTCTTCCGGATCCGACATATGAAAAACTTGATGAGTACTAATGACCCACGAATGGGAATTCAAGTTTCCATTGGTGACGGTTCATGCACTAGATAGAGGTGTATCGAGACCATACACCTTTACTTCTACATACTTGGTGAACCTTCCTAAAGGGGAATCACCAAGCGCTTTAGGATGGAACGAGTTGGTTTTCCCACGAGGACTTTAGGGACCGAAGTTATGGAAATATGGAATAAACCGGTTCAAGGGGACGTAACGCGTACAACGGTGGAACAAAAATGGGGGCGCTGCGTAAACATCTCGAGGAGGATGGGGGCCGGTAACCAACACGGGGAGTATAAAATTCAAAAAGAATATCTCCAATCGACGATGATGGCTTTTTAGATACGGTAGCGTAAAAAAAACAGGCCTCTCACGAAGCGAAGGGGAACAGCTCCAAGCTGCTGCGCGATGGCTTTGAGCAAACTTTTACGTGAAGAGGAGCTCAAATTCTATCAACGGGCCAAAGTTCGCGATGTCCTCTTAGGGGGATTCCAACACGCGATACTTTCGGTGGTTGCAAATGGCAAACATCGCGAAGAAACGTATCTTCTCCCCGGAACACGAAGGAGGAAAAGTAGAAGGGCAAAACAACCTCAAAACCTATATAACCCAATTCTACAAAGAACTCTTTGGCCCCTCGGAGGATAATGCTTTCTTCTTTGATGAGTCTAGAACCGATGATATTTCTCAAGTTAGCGGCTAGAAAATGAACTTCTCACGGCGCACCGTTCGAAAACGAGGTTCGAGAAGCTATCTTTGACATGGAACACAATAAGGCACTGCCCGGATGGTTTCTACTGAGTTTTATCAAGACTTCGGGATGTCATTAAAGGGGACATAATGCAAATGTTTCATGAGTTGCACATCGGTAACCTCCCGGTGTTTAGTTTGAACTTCGGAGTAATCACCCTATTACCTAAGACCCAAGATGCGAACAAAATTCAACAATACAGGCCCATCCGCTTACTAAATGTGAGCTTCAAAATTTTCACAAAGGTTGCGACCATACGTATAAACTTCGATTCGCGAGAACATTTGATCGGGCCCTACACAAAGCGGCATTTTGAGAGGACGTAACATCCACGGAAGGAGTTGTTATCCTCCATGAAACGATTCACGAAATGCATCGCAAAAACCGAGAGCGGAGTTATTTTTTAAGATAGATTTTGAAAAGGCATATGACAAAGTAATATTTGGGACTTCCTAAAGCAAACGCTTAGGATGAAGGGCTTCTCACCAAAGTGGATCGGGTGGATGAGTCTTTCATATCGGCGGGAGTGTAGCGATTAACATAAATGATGAAGTCGGACCTTATTTCCGGACCAAAAAGGACTACGACAAGGAGACCCATTGTCACCCATTCTTTTTAATTTAGTCAGCTGACATGCTCGCACTATTTATAAAAGAGCAAAAGCTGAGAATCGGCTAAGTGGGGTTGTGCCGCACCTAGTCGAGGACGGCCTTTCAATCCTACAATATGCGGATGACACGATCCTCTTTTTGGAACACAACCTGGAGCATGCTCATAATATGAAGCTAATTCTATGTGCGTTTGAGCAGCTATCGGGACTCAAAATTAATTTCCATAAAAGTGAGATCTTCTATTTTGGAGAGGCAAAGGATTTCGAGAATCGGACTGAGAGCCGCTGTTTGGCTGTGACACCGGTAAATTCTCAATCCGATACTTAGGTATTCGATACATTATCGGAGATCATCAAACTCAGATTGGTTGAAGATACTAGAACGGGTTTGAAAACGCCTCAAGTAGTTGAAAAGGTAAAAACCTCTCCATTTGGGGCGTTTAACTCGATCAACTCCGTTCTCGGCAGCCTTACCCTTGTACATGATGTCCTTCTTTGAGATTCCAAAAGGTATTGAGGAAAAAGTTGGATTATTTTCGATCGCTTCTTCTGGCAAAGTGACGAACAAAAAAGAAAATACCGTCTAGCAAAATGGGATATCCCTGTGCCAACCCAAAGAACAAGGGGGTTTAGGGATACAAAATCTAGAACTCAAAAATATCGCCTTGCTCGGTAAATGGTTGTATCGCTTTGTTGACAACAGACGGCATATGGCAACAGATCCTACGCAACAAGTATCTAGGGACTAAACCACTAGTGCAAGTCCATTGGAAAAGCCGTGATTCTCATTTTTGGGCAAGTCGATGAAAGTTAAAAAGATTTCCTCAAATTCGGAACGTTAAGTCATAAATAATGGGTCACAAATAAGATTTTGGGAAGACACGTGGCTAGGCAATAGGCCCCTACGACAACAATACCCGCAACTATATAACATCGCTCGAAAAAAAAAAAACAGGATACGGTGGGCGAGGTGCTTGCTTCACCAATGCCCAATCTATCCCGGCGTAGAGATTTGATTGGCAATAAATTAGCAATGTGGAATAATCCGGTCGATTCGCCTTGCACAAATCAATCTTAGGCGGGGAGAATGATGAGTTCAAGTGGGACCTTAACCACAAAGGCATCTTCTCGGTTAAATCACACTATCACGGGCTGATCAACCAAAACATACCTAATGTCAACAAGAGGTTATGGAAATTAAAAATACCCCTCAAAATTAAAATTTTCCTTTGGTATCTTAGGAGAGGTGTTGTCCTCACTAAAGATAATCTAGCTAAACGAAACTGGCAAGGATCTCTAAAATGTTGTTTACGTCGGGAAAAGCGAGTCGATACAACATTTGTTCCTTGATTGTCGTTTTACAAGGATGGTATGGGCCACGATTCACGCGGCTTGAGATCTAAGGAAGCCAACTAGTATTAATAACCTTTTTGGGGGATGGCTGAACGGAATACCAAAAGATTTTTAAATCACTTGTTCTTGTTGGCGCGGCCGCCTTGTGTTGGTCCATCCGCTGCGAGAAATGCAAAGTGGTTTTGAAAACAAACATTCTTTTTTTTGCGGGTACTCTACTCGATCACACAGCGGCCGCACATGGGCTATCCTGCAAGCGGCCTTCTTCCCGAGGAGGTGCTTGTAGCGGCCTCTCGGTTCTTGGAGCGGGTGGCCAAGGACTTTTTTTTCAGTGCGCATGGGTGGCGGTCTAGTCTTAGGATTGGCAGGTCATTAGTGTGCGTGGTTATATAAAACTATCAAAGGCTGTGTGCCCAAGGGCAGAGGCGGGAATGTTTCAAGACATTGTATCACCTTGATGTAATTTCTTGAAATTAATAAAATTTCCCATTTCCAAAAAAACCAATAATTATCAAACAATTTAACAGGGTGTAAGAACTGTAATGCAATCAATCAATTGCCGGTGTCAGGCTTAGTTTCCCATACTCTTATGTGTTTGTGTTGGAAACAGTATATCCATGAACCTCATCTTATCCTATGAAACTTTAAATATCTCATGTTAGCTTGTTTATTAATATCCATGAGTTTTAAGAAAACTATACAATGACTGACCTTATTACCAACGTACTAGTAGTATGAAAAGAATATTAATTAGGGAAAGAAATAAATATTAATTAGGGAAAGAAATGAATCAGCATCACGGAATGCATACATATATCTTGATATAGCTTAAGACCTAGTCTTGCATAGGTCATCAAGCTAGTCTGGGCACAAAGGTATCGAAAGATGTACCTTGTTATTAAGCATATCCAAAAACTTGCTGGTGGCATTCATGTTCGTTGTATAGCCAACAGACAAGCTTTTGGAAGTTTCTCTGAACTTGGAACTCATGTACTACGCACGACGTACTGTCGCTGTTGAGTGGCACCTCCGAAGTTTCCAGGAAATTCAGCTGATGCTGCCTCGTTTGCAACAACCGACACCAAATTGAATCCACTGTGACGACTCTGCTTGTGTGGGTACTATTGAGCAAATGGCTTCGTCAATAATATGTAAACCCCTTAGAAATTAAATGCCCTTCTGTGTGTTTGTTCTGCATGTCAAAAGCAATGGCTTATCAAGAAACCAAAATCATTTGTTGTCACAAGTTGATGTAGCAAAATTTAATAACGTACAATTAGTTATAAGTGTTAAACTCAATCAAGAACTATATAGTAATTAACCTACATTTACAAGTTTTACAAGTGTTAGATCAGCGCGCCTTGTATCCTCCAACTTGTTTTATGACAAAGACTTCTAAATCTTTGGCTAAAATTTGTACAAAGAAATATTATCATCTAATATATTTCATGATATTGTATTCTGTGAAAACTAACTAGATGCTCGTAAAATTTTTCTATATATTTGATCAATGCAACAAGGTCAGATACATACATTTGTCTTTTAAACAAAACTAAAATGACCTAAGTTTTTTGGAATATAGGGAATATAGTTGTGTTTTCCTTTGATCTCAAAGGCATGGCTATATATACCTCATGGAGTCAATATTACTTCAATTAACTAAATAATTTCATATATATTTATTCATGTTTACACACTTTGTGTCAATCGTGTATTAGAAACCATGACCATACAGAATTGCCAACAATAGTAAGTTAAATTTCATTTTAGATCTCTAGTAAAACTATTATCATTTCATTTCATTCAGTATTATTTTATCACAATTATGTTTCATACACCGTAGTACGACGATGAAGCTTTAGATAACTTTACTAGTCAAGGCGGTTTACCTAGGTTAGGGTATAGATTCATTGTTATCGGGACTTATGGGAAGAAAAAGACAGGTGGATGGGCTGCACACAGTGATTCCACCCATGGATTGGGATTTAGGGTTCAGAACAGCCGCTGTAGTACCCAAATTTCACCAAAATTGCTAAGGTTTTAATAGAGATTCTCTTCTACAATATACTTTTTTGGGTATTTTTTGTTGTTTTTTTAATAGAAAACTATAGGGAGTACCTGCCAGTGTAAAATTCAAAGAAATGGTGTCACAACCGGGATTTGAACCCCGGGTGGGAGCCCCGCAGCTAGTAGCCTTTACCACACCAACTGTGAGCCCCTTCATGGTATTTTTGTTGTTACTAAGTACTCAACATGTTTATGCATATTCATACAATGAGTGAAAGTCGTGAAACCACCAAAAGGTTAAATGTGTGCTTAATTAATAAGAATCCAGCTCTTTGTTGTTGAAAATAAAGAAGGTGAAGCAATGTAGGGTTTAGGATTTAGGTATGTTTCCTTTTCGTCCTGGATGGGAATACGGAATTTCGGCAATTTTTTCTTTGAACACCATATGTGCTGAACTGGAGATTACTAAGCGGTCGAGTCTAAGTGTCTGACGTACATATAGATATACAGTTTTTGAAAGCGAGCTTAGCCCGTACTCCCTCCATTCCAAATTATAAGGCGTTTTGGCTTTTTCTAGATACATTTCTCTTGCTATGCACCTAGTTACACACTATGTCTAGATACATAGTAAAAAGAAATGTATCTAAAAAAAGCCAAAACGTCTTATAATTTGGAATGGAGGTAATACTTCCATATAGATATACAGTTACTAGTTGGAGATGACTATAACCCCTTTGGTATTTTTTACGCTTTCGTTACTTGTCAATGTGCCAAATATATCTCAAGAAAATAATCACTAGATTTCGCAAAAGAATTGAAGAGTGATTATTCATAGTATATATCTTCTTCCGGAATTGTATTGATGTATATATAGGTAATTAATGAAAAAAAAATCAGAAACACTAAACCTTAGACATTGTTTCCCAAATATATATGCATGAAGTCAAGGGGCTCATGGCTCAATGGTAAAGGCCATTGGTTGGGGGCTCCACCCGGGGTTCAAATCACTGGGTGCGACACTTTATCGTGGATTTATTTCAGGATTTTCCGGCTATGCATTAAGTGGTAGGCGACGCCCCCGTCGATAGCGAGGCGCCAGTGGTGACTTCGGAACTTCAAGATTTGCCGGCTCCGGTCCTTCGAAGGTGCTCATAGGGGGTAGGGTTTTGCGTCGCGTGTGTTCATAGGGGTGAGTGTGCGTGCGTGTTGAGCGCCTTGCGTTGTACTGTGTAATCTCAAAAAAAATATATATGCTTGAATATGTACGTTTATTATTGCACTGACAGTTTGGTAATAAAATAAAAGAAACCTCAAGTGATGTAAACGCCGCATGAGGTAATAATGCGAGCATGTGTAAATTCTGATAATACTGATGATCACCGTGTCACCGTTCGTTGGTTCATATGAACTTGAATAATCTAACAGGCCCCGCGACATCATCCTCGCTCTCGGCCTGGAAAAGTTCTCCAGACAAGGCATCAAAATGCCTCGCCTTCGTCTCGCGCTCTCCGTGCACGGCCAGGGCTACATCGAACGCCGCGACGGCCCTGTGTCGACGCATTGGTCCGCCGAGCGCCTGCCCCGTGGGGAACACGGCGCCGCAGTTACCGCACCGGTGGACGTCGCTGGCCGTGGCCGCGTGGTCCTTCCCAGGGCGTGCGCCGAGGAGGAGGTTCAGGCCGTGCGCGCGCACCAGCGGCCGCTTGTGGCTCGTCCGGTGGCCGCCGAGCGCCTGGAACGTCGGGAACGCGCGCCCGCACGTCTTGCACCGGAACGCACCGCCGCCGGCACCGGCAGCATGCTGATGATGCTGGGCGGCGCCATGCTTGACGATCACCTTGCTCGCCGTCGATAGCGACGAGAGGTACAGCCGCAGCAGCAGCAGCTGGTTGCTGCTCGCCGCCGTTGGTCGTTCGGCCGTGGTGGTTGCCATGTTCGATCCGATCGATCCACAGCTTTTTGGAGAGACGATGGAGAGCTAGCTAGGTTGGTGAGTACGTATATGGATATACTGGACTAGATCACGTGAAAACAGGTAGTGTATGATTAGCACGTGCTTAATACAATACGTACCAATAAGACGATGTTTCTCAAGCTAAGCTTGTATGGAATGTTTCGATGCTTGGCAATGATCGCGTATTTATAGGCTGCATGCCAAACGCTGTGGAGCTGCAAGAGATCGATGCCTGCATTGACCGGACCTCAAGTCAACGTTAACCTGAAATCGCCAGCAACTGAGCACGTTTGCATGACCAATGGTAGCGGGCCACGTATGCAGGGCGAAGCTTCGGTGCTTTTTCGCCGCAGCGGGCCCGGGGATTCGTGTTCGCGCGTGGTTCAGCCGCTCAGCGTCATGACACGCCTTTTTCCAGCGATAACAATATCTTAATTTGTTTGAAACTCTTATCTATTTCGTCGGCCTGAAAAAGGATCAATTACAGCCCTTTTGTTAGTCAGTCAAACTATCTAAAGTCTCACTAAATTTATAGAGAAAAATGATCAAATGCATGCTAATTTTCCAATGTAATCGCTAGTGTAAGATCCAGTGTTGAGTTGGTCTCTTAGCAGCAACCAAAAGAAGAATTTGTGATTACCCAAGGTACTTGATCCCCATAGCCATTTAAATAGGGGGGAGGTAGGATTTGCATCTTGGAGAATAGAGTAGACTTTCTTGCTTTTGTAAACGTCTGTGCCCCAGGAATAAGACCAGATGTCATTTGTAATGTCAGACCATTCCACTTCCTGTAGTGTTTCTAATAACTCATTGAGTTGTTCTGCTGCAATTTGGGGCAAGGGCATGGGGCTGAAGACCCTATCCATTTCATTGTTCAGGAGAAATTTTATTGAGCATTTGGGCTTTCTAGCAAAGGAGAATAGCTCAGACGTGTCCTCTGCAATCAGAGTATTGAAGAGACCTCCATCCACTTGTTCTTTGGATGTCAATTCAACAAAGAGTGTTGGCAATGGCTGTCAATCTCTTGGGATCTTAATCTCTCTCCTCTTGACATGATGTTGCAGGCAAGAGAACAATTCAACAATATCATCTTCAGGGAAATTGTCATCACAGCCTCATGGGTCATCTGGAAAATGAGGAACAACATAATATTTGATAATGGGTCACTAAATCTGAATACATGGAAGGGTTGGTTCCTTCATGAAACTGGATTGGTGTATATCAAGTCCAAGGGAAGCAAAAAACCAAAATTAGTATCTGGAGAGATAGCCTCACTTAGCTTTGATTTGCTCTTTTTGTTTTTGAGCCTGGTTGCTCTATAATTCTGTACATAAACTATTCTTTCATTTAATTGAAATACAAAAAAAAAAATAGGTAGGGGGCTCCCCTGCTGATTCCGTCAAAAAAAGTGTAAGATCCAGTAGAAGTAGGGGTGGTGATCCAGGTAATACTCGTGTTACGGATCGACCATACATAGTTTGTAACACTCTTTTCGCTTAATGAAAAACGTGTCTAGGTGTGCACTTGAAAAAAAATGTTTTTTTATTTTAATTATTTTATCAAAAGTGTACACGTACTAGCTACTAACTAACCGCTGATTTTGCCTGTTTTTTTGGTTGGCAGTGTGATGCACGCCGCATTAAATAGAGATATAGTACACAGGTTTATTGATTATGACCATGGATGCCTGAAGACACGACTTTGGCAGATGAATGGCGTGTAAGTGTTGCACCACATGCTGCTTGCCTTTCATCCGCATCATTCATGTTCCCAAAGCAGGTCATCCATCGGTTCCAGCAATTTCCCACTTTCAAACGAGTACGAGTAAATGTGTTCCACGATGCATATGTTTGGCTGCCAATATGTAAAGACAATGATATTTTTGGATGCAGAGATGTGGATAATAACACTATATGCATGCGAGGACCTATATGCTCAACCTAGGATCGGAATATGGACAAAGATGTAGTTTGAATTCTTTGGTAGTGGATTCAGACGTCGATACGTGTCTGTCTGTGGTGTTGCAATATGCAATGAGATTTTTTGTAGAGTTTGATATGCAATGAGATTTCTATGGATTGTTACCGGAAAGGAACAGATAGATATATTTTTTTAGATAATGGAATTAAATTTCCGCCTCTAGCGTAACGCACACAAGATAAAGCCTCCGCGTGACCACACACAGCCAAACTTATTACATCATCTAAAAAAATTAAAAACTTTAGTACATGAAGATATCCGTACTAAAGGTCAACTACATCCAAAAAATAAGTTAACTACTCAAGACGAGTGCTAAACATATCGATGTCGCTTCATGGCGTGTTCTTGAAGCCACCATGCCTTGAACAACGTGCACCAAAATAAACTTGAGAGACACTCATTGGATGTAGAAGGTAACCACCGCGCCACACAGTATCCATGTCGTCGAAGAATTAAGAGCCATGCATTGTGTGCCCTCATCACCAATGCTCTTCTACCGTGATCTATCGCTGGCGTTTGGAATAGCCAGCTTCGATCTTTTGTGCGGGAGGAAGACCCGAGCACCTTCCACCAGACCTGCCAACAGAGAAAGAGAAGTCGTTGCTCCTTTGTTAGAATGCATGAGCAACGGCTGTAGTCGTCGTGTCGGCGAAGACGAGTATTCGATGCATTGTCGACCGGCGACCCTGTCCTCTCCTCCTCGACCTCCTCCATTGGGCACGGCGACCCACGTTGCACAAAGATAAGCAACGATTCGACGGCTGGCCACCAAGCGCTCGAACCACGGGGAACTCCATAGCGACACCTTCATGAAGGAATACGGCGCCGCGGCGTTCTTTCATCCGCTACCGGGGTGGACTGGATGGTGGCGGCTAGGGTATCGAGATGCCCGAGTCGCCCCAGCTCGTCTGTCGACGACCACGCTGAAAAAGCAACGGATCGACGGCGCACCGAGCGCTCGAACCTCGAGGGAACTCCACAGCGACACCTTGAAGAAGGAAAACGGCGCCCACAATGTCGTCAATATCGCTGCCGCCAGGGTGGACCGGGATGGAGTATCTTGGAGCCCCAAGATCCGACAAGGAGTTGCCGCCGTGGACGATGGGAGCAAGGTCGATGGGGCCGGCGCCGATGCCCGAGAGGGGCAGGGGTGGTCGCCTCCGATCCGCATCGGCGGGGAGGAGGCCCGTCCTCATTACACGGGACGGAGATCGACCAAGGAGGGCCCAGATTGTAACACCTTGCCCTCCAAAGCCGCACCGCACAACCCTTCCGAGGGGCGCACACGCATACACATAGCACCTTGCTTACACTTTCGTCCTCCCTTCGTGTAAAAGGGTTAACCCGAAGGTGATATGGCTGGAAGGCAAAGGCTTATAAGTTGGCTCCACCCTTGCTTAACCAGCAATGTGGTACTAAACATGTGCACTCTGCACTCATAGGCTCCTACTGGGCCACATCCAAATTGGGCCGGGTGTTACATACACCCCCCCCTCAAAGGACTCGGCGTCCTCGTCGGCGCCAACTTAACCAGGACCTCCCCTCTTGGCCACGTCGCGTGCATCCGGTGTCGGCACATGTACCCCATGCCCGAACAACTGCGACTACACCAACCCGTGAAACAGCAAGGCTCGGCTCTGATACCATTTGTAACACCTTGCCCTCCAAAGCCGCACCGCACAGCCCTTCCGAGGGGCGCGCACGCATACACATAGCACCTTGCTTACATTTTCGCCCTCGCTAGGTGTAAAAGGGTTAACCCGAAGGTGATATGGCTGGAAGGCAAAGGCTTATAAGTTGGCTCCACTCTTGCTTAACCGGCAAGGTGGTACTAAACATGTGCACTGCACTCATAGGCTCCCTCTTGGGCCACATCCAAATTGGGCGGGTGTTACACGGATCCGGCCGTCGGCGCCCCGAGATCCGGCTCGCCACGGCGGCGCCCGGCTCGACGAACACCGCTCAGCGCGGTGGCGCTCATGGACGATGGAAAGGACCGGGCGAGCCCCTCCGATGGCGGCGAGGAGAGGAGGACCGGTGGCCCGGAGGCCACGGATCCGGCCTCAAGGCTGTCGGATCAGGTGAGAGGCGCGCGGGGCCGCCCGGTTAGGAGCGCAACGGCGTTGGCGCTTGGGGTCGGACACGCCGCGAGCACTTGTGCGGCGTTGGGCTCGCGACGGCCGGGGAGGCAAGGGAAGGGGGTGGTTGGGAGTGGCGGCGCCGGTGGTTGCCGCCCGAGTCGCCTAGGGTTGGGCGTGCAGGCCATCACCTAGTAGCTTATGTGTCTAACGTGTTGGATATATATGATGCGCCATCAATCGTCATGGGCATGACTCATGGCGCTCCTAGCTTGGTGACGTACGTACACTGGTGAACAACTGAAGTGGACAGATAGACTTGCGCATATGCAGACGAACTTGGCCTGGGTTTGGCACAAATCGTGTACTGAGTACGTGTGGAACTAACTCTGCAGATGTTATATTTGCATTGACCTGAGACTGGCGACTCAGACTAGCTCTCGAACACCCAATATATACTACAGTTTCCACTCTCCACAGTCAGCAACAAAGACTAGGTACTTACTCGACGCTGCACTGGTACTAGCGCTGAGCTTATCCATCATCCTGCCTCCCTCCAGGAGGAAACGTGCGTCCACATGCATATCTGTCTTGCTTCATTCCTTGAGTGACTAAGGGAGGTTATTATATAATACTACCCAGCAATCATACATCGCAGATCAGAGCTCAATAGTAAATGGTGATCGATATCCTCCTTCAGGTCTTCATACAAAATTAGTTTGGGTTCCATCATCGCCACACGCCAGTGCACAATATATAGTTTGTGCTGCACATGCTCGTCTTTATTTCTTACTAGAAATCTAATCCAGCGGAAAAACTATATATGCAAACTTGCATAGAGTTAGTGTCACAGCACATCAGAGGAGGGGCCATGGGCCACGGCGCCACGCAGGGCACTAGCCCAGTGGCGGTCACCGTCGCCGCCATCGTCAACTTCGCCATCAAGCAATAGAAATTTAGGGAATAAAAGAGAAATAGAATAGAAAATAAATTAGATTTACTTCACGTGCAAGTCTTTCCCAGACTATAAGGGAGTTGTAATCATTTGTAATCCATCAGAAAAATTAAAGGGGTAACACCCAACAGCTTCGGTGTTCAGGCTCCCAGGGTCTCGCTCCCAACCCTAGCCGCCACCCCCACCCACGTGCGCGCACCTCTGCCGCGGCGCCACCGCCCGCACACCGGCGCCCCTGCGTCGCCGATCGCCGCCCACCGCCGCCCTCACAGTCGCCGGGAGTTCGTCCGGACTGTGACAGTTTCTGTCCCTCCAAATCTGCCGGCGAGGTAGCCACTCCATCAAATGTTCTAGGGTTTCTCTCATTCCAAATCAACCAATAGCAGTGAGTTGAAATCTCAATGCAAGCCTTTTGGAACGTGCTTCCTGACTTTGAGCTACCAATGGAAGAGTTGGTCCTCCTGAACCCACACAAGGTCCTAAATCCTCAATTTAGATAGACATATATGCCACACCTCTTTGCTGTAACAGCACCCAATGATGATATGGTCCAGCGTCTCTGGTTGTTGGTTGCAAAGGATGCAATCGCTCGACTGTTGAAGCCCATGGTGAAATCTTCTGTTTGTTTGTCAAGGTGGAAAGCAAAAATAAAAAAATGATAATTTTTATAGTCTTTGCCGAGTGGGGCTCTCGGCAAAGGTTGCTTTGCTGGCGCTTTTGCATTTGTACTTGGCGAACCTGGGAAGAAAAGGTTCCAAAAACCCATCTTCCCAGATTTGCCGAGCATAAAGGTAGCACCACTCGGCAAAGATGGGAGATTTGCCGAGCACCGAGCGCTCGGCAAACAATTTCTCACAAAATATTAAATTTATAATTTGCCGAAAGTGACCACAGAAGAGGTAATCGGCAAAGAATTGAGTAAAAAAAATTAAATTCTTTGCCGAGTAATCACAGAGGAGGTGCTCGGTAAAGAATTGCGTAAATAAAAGAAATTAAATTCTTTGTCGAAAGTGATCACAGAGGAGGTGCTCGGCAAAGAATTCCGTAAATTAAAAAATCAAATTCTTTGCCGACCGCTCAAATGGGCGGTGCTCAGCAAAGGAAGTCATAATTGTCACCAGTTATAACGGCCGGTAATGACTACTTTTTTTGCCGACGACGGCGCGGCAGGGTGCTCAGCAACGACTTTGCCGAGAGTTCTAGTCTACGCTGCTCGGCATAGGACCTATTCCATGAAAAAAATTCCCCGTCGGTTCTATGCCAAGCACTGTGCTCGGCAAAGGCTTCGCCGACGGCTATATGGGCAGCAGTTTCCTGTAGTGAACACCAAACACGTTGTCTTCCACTTAATGCATAGCGCCGAAAAATCCTGGAATAAATCCAGGAAAATACGAGCACCGGATTTAAACACTAGTGTGGGTTGCGCCCCACTCGGACAGTCTTACCATTGGACTACAAGTCAATTCATGACCAAAATATACATATATGGCTATGGTGTCACAGTGAGTTGTAGTTGCTTATGACTAAAATTCCTTTGGTTGTTTATTACTTGTGAATGTGACACGTATATATTAAAAAAAAGAATCGTTAGATTTCAAAAAAGAATTGCAGAGTGATTATTCATAGTATCTTGATTCTTCCGGTAATTGTATTGGTATACTCGTATCCATTAAACTTTTAATGTTAAACTTAGAAATTTTTTTTCCCAAATATATATATGCATGACTATGTTCTTATTTTGATTGCACTAACAGTTGGTAATAAAATAAAATAAACCTCTAGCGATTTACAAACGCATGGGGTAATGAGCATGTGTAGTTTCGCATGCAACCACACTTTGAAAAGGAGTCCTGCCGTCCAGTAAATTTAGATGATACTAATCACCGTCACCGTTCGTTCATGGATCATATGAACTTGAATAACCTAACGGTCTCCACGTCATCATCCTCGGTCTCGCCCTGCTTTCCAGATGACAAGGCAAGAGCCCTCGTCGCCGTCTCACCCTCTCCGTGCACGATGGCGACATCAAACGCCGCCGCCACCGCCCTGTGTCGACGCATGTGTCCGCCCGGCGCCTGCCCAGTAGGGAACACGGCGCCGCAGTTGCCGCGACCGGTGCACGCCGCTTGCCGCGTCGCAGGGGCCCTTCCCGGGCGCGCCCGAGGAGGAGGTCGAGGCTGTCTTGCGGCGCACCAGCGGCCGCTTATGGTTCGTCTGATGGCGCCGAGCCTGGAACGTTGGGAACGCACGCCCACACGTCTTGCACCGGAACGCACCTCCGCCCGGCACTACCCGCACGGTGGTGGTGGTGGGCGGCGCCGCCATGCTTCACGCGATCACCTTGCTCGCCGTCGACAACGACGACAGGTACAACCGCAGCATCAGCTGGTTACTGCTCGCCGTCGTCGTTGGTCGTTTGGTTGTGGTGGTGGCCATGTCCGATCGATTATCCACACGTACAAACAGCTAGGTAGCTTGGTCGAATAATAAGCAAGTTAAGCTTATGTCGAATGTTTTGACGCCAAGCAATGGCAACGTATTTATAGGCGCCAGGATGCATGCCAGAGAACGAACGTTCGATGCCTGCATTGACCTCAAGTCAAGGTCAAGCTCGCCACCGAACTAAGCTCCAGCACGAAGCTTCGCCGCTTTTATCGGAAAAACGTGTGTGGGATGTTGGTGTGAAGTCACGGGCGTACGCGCAGCGTGACGTGTGCGTGGGAGGGCGTGTGTGTGGACCGTGGGATCTGCTGCGAGATTCGTGCGGAAGTTGCTTGGAGATGACACGCACGTGGTAGGGGCACGCGGACTGGTACACACAGGAATGCACTATATTCGGGAAGTGACACGAGCGCGAGCGCGTCTTCATTCCATGGATGGTCTTAGTTTTGGTTTCTGGACCCTTAAAAGTGTGAACGAGGTGGAACTTCATTCTCTGCTTTTGTGTACGTCCGGCGTGTGCTAATTTCTCATGATCTTGTTTTTCATTTATTATTATGATAAGAAAAATATATAATATTAGCACACACTAGCCGCATGCTAACAGTGATACTACCTGTTTTTCATTGCAATGGTATAATAATGTGATGCACGCCAATTAAAAATACTTAGCGATTAGTACATTGGTTTATTGATTAACGACCCATGCAAATTGACCATGACTTTAATTATATAGCAGATGAATATTTGGAAAACGATATGGATATGATGCTTGTCTTTTTCATGCACCACTTCGCCGGCTATACAGTTTTCCCACCGGTAAATGTGTTGCACGCACGCGCTGCATTTGGGTGTTGTTTGGCTACAATATATTCTCCTATATATAAGCAAAGACTTACGAGACCATATCTTTGCAAGCGGCGTTCGATGCGGATGTGCAAAATATAGATGTCCAACGGGCGGCCCGGTACCCCGCGTGGCCCGCTGGACGGGCGGGCCGCCCGCCGCGGGCCGCTATGGGGCTACGGGCTCACAGCGGGCGTGCCACCCACGGGCTCGGGCTGCTCCCCGGCCCATGGCCCGGTCCGTGAGCTATTTTTCGGCCCATGGGCGAGGCGGCCACGGCGGCAAGGGGGCGGGCCGGCCAGCCCGGTGATGCAAAAATACCTCAAACAGCTTTCACGGTTTCAACAGTTTCACGCGGTTTCAGTTTAACAGCTTCCACGGTTTCAACGGTTCAAGGGAAACAGACAAATTCACAAAGGTTCAAGAATGACGAATTCTTGCAAAACAAGTATAACAGAAATAGTTCAACATTCCTTTGCTTTATTCACAGATTCAACAGTCATATTCACAAGTTCAGCATTCCTTTGCTTAACAAGTATAACAGACATAGTTTAACAAGTATAGCGGACATAATTCAAGTTCAGCAGATTGACAACAGATTTTCAAACTTCAACAGAAATATGAGCTTGTGCAATGCCGCCTCATTAAAAACCTTTCTAGGTAAACCCACCCTTGTGGGAGAAACCCTAGAAAGGAAAAGAGTACAGCAAGCTCATATTTCATTTGTTCATATATTATGTATAGTTCATAGATCCCCAGATTCACGGTTGTATTACAATAGCCAACATTTGGCAGGCAAGTGAAAAGAGCAAGTGCAAAGAGCAAAATTCTACCTCTCGGTTTTTTTGGTGCCGCCGCCACCTCTTCCCGGTGCCGCTGCTGCCACCTCTCCCCTCTGCCGGTGCCGCCACCTCTCCGTTCTTTGGTCCCGGTGCGGTGCTTCCGGTGACGCCAACCGATCCTCTCCCACTCCCGCTGCCGGTTCTGGTGTCTTCTTCTTCAGGAATATCATCACCAATCTCCAAGGTCTTGAAGTGCTCAACTAGTTCTTTGTCCATAACTGTATGTTGCGCCTTTCTTCTAGCTTGGTCCCAGTCTTTGATGCAGGTCAGCATCTCCACATGCTCAGGCAGAAGGCGACGATGCCGGTCTTCGAGTATTCTACCTGTCAAGCTAAAACAAGATTCGGAGGACACAGTAGAAACAGGTACAACCATGATATCACGAGCCATAATAGACAGTATGGGATAGGATTGTTTGTGATCACGCCACCAAAGAAGTATGTCAAAGTTGGGGTCACCCCATGGCACAGGGTCACTGTCCAGGTAAGATGTAAGCTCATTTACAACACCAGATGAAGTAGATGTAGTAGAGGAGGAAGTGTCAAAGATCCTCCCCCATCTGTTACCAGAACCAGGGACAGGAAGCACAGGCCTCTGAGCCCTTCTTGTATCTGCACTAGAACCATACTTCTCCTGATACTTGCCAAACAATCTGGTCAGCTCATCTTTCACATCACCATAACATAATCTGTAATCAGATCCAGTTGCCTTACCAAGAAGATCTAAGGTTATCAAGAACCCTTTCATCTTACCTCTAGGATCAAGAATGGTTGCAAAACAATAAAGCCAAGGAATGTTATCCCAATATTTAAGGAATTTCATTTTCATAGGCCTTGCAACATGTTTGAAATGTTCATTATTCTCAGCTTCTTTCAAATGTTCAGCAATGTCAATCAATTGATGCAAAGCAAGTGGAGCAGTAGGATAGTATACACGAAAAGAATAACAAATGGACTCATAAAATACTTTCAAGAAATTAAACATATGTTCAGCAACATACCAATGATTCATAAGTCAATAACTTCGAACCATAATTAGAGTTAATGAACACAAGAAACACTTCTTTGTATGGTAACAAAAGCTCAAGCATCAAGTAAGTAGAATTCCATCTAACATCCATGTCCAAGCCAAATTTCCTAGGTGTCATACCTCTAGCAATATAGAAATCTTTGAATCTAGCAATCCTAGTATTAGAAGAATTTAAAAATTTATTACAGATTCTCAAATCATCAAGCCAATCTTCTACATTTGCCAAGCCATCTTTCTGATCGCCAAGCCATCTTTCACAATAAGATTAATCACATGAGTAGCACAGCGGTATTGATGCACAAGGAGATACTTAACTTTATTAGGATTATCATGAGTAGGTATAGGATAAGAACCCGGATAACCAAACAAAACTGGACCCAAGATATCATAAGCCTTAGAATTAGCACTAGCATTGTCAAGCGTCACAAAGAAAAGACTTTATCAGTCAAACCGAACTCATCAACCACATTAGCTATAGAATCGGCAATGTTTTCACCAAGTATGGTTGCAATCAATCTGCCTAAAAAAACCAACTACTTTTTTTCAATCTCCCATTCTTTATTAACATAATGGCAAACAACAGAGATGTAGTCCTCCTTAGCATTACCGGACGGATGTCGGATGTCAAAGAAACAAATGATGCGGCCGGGCAACACATCTTTCATAAGCATGTCACGTTGTTCACCATACAATTTAGCCATATCTCTAGTCGTGGTAGTGCGCCTAGAAACCTCTTTAAAAAGAGGGTTATGAGCATTCTTAATGTAATCAATCCAAGCCTGTGTGGCACCTATGCCTAATGGAAGGTCCACCCTAGCAATCAAGCGCGCGGCACAATTCAATACGAGCAACCATAGGATCATACTTCCAATTAGCTAAACCATTAGCATTCAAAGCAAGCCTAGGCGAACCATATCGGAATGGTTCTTTAAGCGCATACATTTTTTTCATGTGACGCCTCAAATGGCGGTACCATTAGCGGTATAGCGAGTACTTAGTATTGCAATGTTTGACGGATAGCTGCAACGTGAAAGGCCGGCGACCCCTCACCATCCTTTACCTCATCAAAGTACAGCCACACATCGATTTGTTCTTACCAGATTGAGTTGGAATGTCATCGCCTCCTCCTCGCCATCGACATCGGCGTCGGCGGCGGGAATGCCGAACATGGCAGCGGCATCCTCCACGTAAGTCGCCGCCGTCCTCAACCTCCGTGTCGCCGTCCTCAACCTCCGTGTCGTCGTCCGAAAGCAGCGGTTCGGGTCATGGACACGCCGCCGACGGCGTCGCCGGACGCCGATCAACCGCGCCGGACCCGCGCTGCGAGACCAAGGCCACGGCCACGCCCCGGCCGACTGGATCGATCGGACGCATCACCAAGACCGCCCCTCAACGCCCGCTTGGGAGGCTGGCCATGTCCACTCCGGCGGAGGAGGAGGACTCAAGGCCGTGCACCAACCCGCGAGACGGAGCCCGGTGCCGGAAATGCAGAGGTCACCGGAGGACGTAGACAAAGGTGAGGTTCGACGGGAGGGGAGGAAGAAAAAGGATGGAGCTTGAACTGCAACTCACATGGCGACGGAAAGAACAGGGGGCGGAGGGGAAGAGAAAGGAGAGAGGAGTAAGGAGTAAAAGGAAAAAAGTCACCGGCTCGCCCGCAAGGGAGGGTTGGATCCGCCGCACCGAGGCCGACGGCGGAGTGCGGTGAAGCGATCGAAGAAAGTCACCGGCTCGACGGCGAGAGGTTGGATCCGCGCCGACAATATCCGCCGGCGGGGACACCAAATTCGCCGGCGAGGAGGTTGGATCCGCCGGCACCGAGGCCGACGGCGGAGTGAGGTGAAGCGACCGAAGAAAGTCACCGGCTCGACAGCGAGGAGGTAGGATCCGCCCGGCGAGGACACCACACACCAGATCCGCCCGGTGAGGGCGTCGATGACGGGAAAACGGGCGGCTAATACCCGCCTCCGCGTTACGAGAGACAAATTTAGATTTAATTGAAATTTAAGCGGGACAAACATAAAAGAACAGGTATTGCGAAGTCCATACTTCCATAATTCTTATATTTGCATAAAAATTATGTTAATTACATCTCCGTAGAGAACACCCACGATTAAGAGTTTCAGCATGAGTATATGAAAATAGATTACATCATATGGCTTCCTATTACAAACTACAAAAGAAAACAAAGTCTTCAGCCTTTGTAGTCGAAGATATATGCATGCACATGTCTTGCACATGATGATGGTCATTTCCTTTAATAATGACATTTCATTTGATAGGAGTCTCAACATATACTCCTCATATGATGGGTTGCTAGCTTGACTATAGCCTTTTGGAAACCATGGTATGCACATATTTAATTCATGCGCACTTTATATGATTATTTTGTTATTTATTTTGGACCTTGACATATGTCATTTGTTTATTTATTTGGCCATGTACGCGTTGAGCTACATGTAGTTTGACATATATGAATGTCGACAGAAGTAGACCGATGTATTCATATGTTAAATATTCATTTTTTGTGCATTTGATCATGTATGTATGCATGTGGTTTATTTGGCATTACAACAGGTCTCGATTACATGAAATCAAGTGTGTTCGGCTTATGACACAAAATCCATCTGGGCTATATATGGTCAGGAATTTACTTTGCCGAGGCAGCACCTGACTTGACCGAGATGCATAAGTTGATTTATTTTATCAAGGTTATCATGAATCTCCATACCACGGTATTTAGCCACAGGTTATCATGTACGTATTGTACGTTCATCGATGCGGTTTTTAATTTGGGCATCGAAATACCTTTTGTACAGTTGTTTGAACAAACGATACTGCGCATGCATGACAGGTGAGGCATGTTAGCCTATTCTGCTATTTATGGCGCGCAAGCAAATGCTAGCCATACAACATCTAGTTGCTCAGTGATTTATTCGACCATGAATTCATGATTTTGCAACATGCGACAGGCATATGATCTTTCCTTTATTTAACCAAACATATGACATAATAGTGATGATTAACTTGACACTGGAAAAGGATAATCTGATGGTTAACTATCCTCTCAGCGTAATGCATACACATGTATATGCTATTTGTTAAATATGGAGTTTGGTAAGTGCTTATAGCCTGCCACAGATGCACGGATGGCGTGCTAACTGATGGGCAGCACATACATGGGTAGTTGTTTGTTTCATTTATTCAGACCAAGTTTGATCCAAGCATCTAAATTGGTTTGCACATCGGCAAGGAAAACGCTAGCAAGTTTATGGCTCACCTCAACCAACATGACGCAATATGCAACATATTTTAATTGGTTTACCAGTTTAATCAATGGTCTAAAATTTGGTCATGTAACCTGATTATTTAGCACCAAACATATACGCTTAGCCTAAGAACATGGCAGTTGGTTTTCTACCGAAGCAGCCTTGCGGCTAACATGTATTTATCCAAGTGTATGTGTGCTAGTCAAATAGCATACATGTATATGCTGGCTAGCTAAACTAGCACGAGCGATCATGATATGTGGAATCTGACATAAAGGAACATCATTTGATTTAGTTTATTTAATATAGTTTACTTGAGACAGCATAATTTCTTCGAGACATGATGCACTTTCTAACCGACGCATGAACTAGATATATGCAATGCATGGCCAGTTAATTTAGCATACAGACGTACATACTTCAATTTCATTTGATGAAGGTTGTGGCATGGCACCCTCACTAACCGACGCATGGAATAGGCTGGATCAATATATGGATGCACATGCAACGAATTATTTTGAGTAAGGCATGGACGCATGTATATAGCTATTTTTAAATGCAGCATAAGACCACTTTTCTTTTGACAAAATTTTAGATGCACGCATGTATACCTATTTCCAGTTTGACATGCAAGTTATTTTTTTTTTTATCATGCACAATATGATAACCAGGCGGGATCACCGTGGCCAAGAACATATGCAAAATTTCTTGAGTGTGGAGCCAAGATCGCATCCACACGATTTTACCATAAACCATGAACCGGGTGGAGCCAAAGCGCGTCCACCGATTTTACCAAGGCACTCATTTGTTGGCCTTTTACACCTTTACCGGGGCATGTAGCCCATGCGCGCAGCGCAACTATGATCATAACCGATCTTTTACCGGGGCACGTAGCCCATGCGCGCAGCGCAACCATGATCAGAACCGATCTTTTACCGGGGCACGTAGCCCATGCGCGCAGCGCAACCATTACCGGCTCTTTTACCTTTCACCAGGACATATTGTCCATGACCGTAGCACCACCCTCACTGGCCCTATATACCAGGATAGAGGGAGGCACGATGCCGCTGCCGAGGTTGTTGATGAAGGCGTCGATGAAGCAGCAGAAGACAAGAAGCAAGGAGAGGAGGATCAGAGAAGCGCCATGCGGCTTCTCACCTTGTTCTGGACCCTGAGCACGGCGTTGCTTCTCGTGGTGAACCTCTGGCAGCCTTCTGTATGGCAGAAGGGCGGCCGGACGGTGATGGATCTCCCTCCGGTCGGCAGTTGGCAGCCTCACGGTGCTATGTGTTGGGCAAGCAGCGCGGCAGCCTGACGGTGTATGGAATGGAGCGTCTCTTGAGCGCTGGTAGCAGTCCGCTATTTATAGAACGAGCAGCATGCAGTTGCTAGGAAATTGGCGCTCCTCTCCTTGAATTCTCCCGCTCATTCTCATTCAGGCGGCAATTTTGATTTGATTTGAATAATAGTTGCATGTGAGATGGCGGGAGCAGTTGCTATGACCGCTTGGCGCTCCTGAGTTTACTCTCATCACTAACTGGTGCTCTATACGATGGCAGGTGTCCGAGCCCTGGAGCAAAGCGGCGGGAGTAGTTGCCAAGAACGCTCCAGTTCAAGTTTGTATACGACGATGGCACCCGTACTTGAATCGTCGAGCGCGGGAGTAGTTACTTTGACTACGTGGCGCTCCTGAGCTTGATTTCGTGCCTGCTAAGGAATCCGGTGGCCAGAATTGCTGCGCGCGCAGGCCTGAGAGTAGTTGTTTTCTTGTGAATCTTTTGACACGGTTGAGACTGACTTGTGGGCCACTTTGTATATATTTCCTTTAATCATTATCATCATAACTAATTTGATTATAGAAATTAGCTAACAAGATCGGTTTGCGTCTCAGCCAACATGTGGGTATGTGCACGTATATGACATATACAGCTGATGCCATGCATACACATAGTGGCGTTGCCGGCATATGCGTGCATGCATATACGTGACTCCTCGTGTATAGTAATCGTATATATATATACATTTGGAGCCGGATTTGTAATTCTAATCACATTCAATTGTTGTGATTGGCTTATTTGTGAAGTCGACATGGACATATTCATGCGTATATGCATATATATGTGTCCCCTCTTTCTTCTTGCTCCATCATTTTTTTTTTCGAATATTATATTATATCGTTTCTTGTTTCGTTTGCTTATGTCATGTTTGGATCAGACTTAATCATCCATACCATTTATTTAATATGATATAAATAATTCTCACATATTTTGGTTATGCCAAAAATGGTGTCAACAACGTCCGGATCCACCAAGCGGCAGCGTGCAGAGGAGGCAAGGTGGGGATTAGGGTTGGAGGGGGATGCGGATCACGGCGCTGGCTGGATGGAATGGGGAGGGGTGGGATTAGGGTTTCCGGGAGGGCGGCGGCCTCGTTTTATACGGCCTTTGCAGGCCAGGCTAGCAGCGGGCCAGACGGGCGGGCCGGACCGGGCCGGGCGACGCGTGCTGGGCGAGGCAGCGGGCCATGGCCCGCCCGGTCACCGGGCCGGGCCGCCCGTAGCCCGCGACAATACGGACCGGGCCGGCCTAGGTACCGGGCCGTTTTGCCGGGCCTCGGACTGGGCCGCGGGTCACGGGCCAAATGGCCATATATAGTGCAAAAACACTACTGACAACCACACACAGGAATATATGAATGTGGAATATTCAATTCGTTGATCACGTTGAATGGCCTGATCTCGAGATTTTTTATCTTTATATTGTTATTATTTTTTGTTCATAGAGGCTTCAAAACTCTTTTTGAAATACACTTAAATTTCGTCACCAAACTAGCTAGGAGCCAAATATGTAGCGGAGCAGACTTCCACAGACGCAAAATTAATCAGTCTACTTTACCCAAGACTTGAGCAGCAAGCTAGGTTGATTATTCTTCACCTTGAAATTGCTTAGCCTGTTCTTCCTATATATGGGTCTAATTATCACAGGCCAAATTAAATCATGGTGGTTAAATTCGCTCGCCAACAGATTACTAGACGACGTACAACGTACTAGTCGTCGATAATTAAGTGTATGTCTCGTCTCTATGTAGATGCATGCATCGCGCAATGCAATGAGATTTCTATGGATTGTCACCGGGAACAGGAACAGATAAGATCACCATCACCGAGTACTAGTATTATGTATAGCGTGTTGGATATATATGATGACGCATGTGCCATCAATCGTCATGGCTCCTAGTTTGGTGACGTACGCACACACTACATCAGCTAGCTGCAGGTGAACAACTCAACAAGACCAAAATCGAGACTTGCTGATATGCGACTCTAGCGCACCGTCAAGTATGTGTGGAACTAGCTAACGAACTAGAGTGTCTGGAATTTGCTCTGCTCCACGTTTTTCAGCTTCGCTCTATATTTTTTAGCTAAACGGTTTTAGCTCCACGCACTCAGTTCGAGAAAAAAAATTTAAAATTGTTAGAGCACCTATAGGCGTGCTCCACGAACTAAAGGTTTGTTGGAGCAGCACTATGGTGGAATTTGTGGAGCAGAGTTTGTAAAGCAGTCCCGACCACCTCCTATATGCATTGACTTAGCGACTCGACGACTCACACAATATATATATACACAACACTAAACAGTCTCGACAGTCAGCAGCAAAGAGTAGGTAGTTACTCGACACTGCACACGCACTAGCGCCGAGCTTATCCATCTTTCATGCTCCGCACAGGGAGGAAACGTGCGTTCACATGCATCTACTTCTTGCTTCCTAGAGGGAGCTGAGGTTATTACTAAACCTTCCATCATACTTCATCACAGTGAGCTGCATATTAAATAAACGGTGGTAATCCTTCTTCAGGTCTTCATACAAAAATGAGTTTAGGTTCCATCATCCATCGTCTCTACACAATAATTGCTTCAAACAAAACAAAAAATAAATCTTTATATACTCGCTGAGGAAGCGTAAAAATGAGTTTCGGTTCCATCATCTTCACTATATATATGTTGAGCGTAAAAATGAAAATAAAAAAGGCAATTTTTTTACCCAATCAAGGCATGCACTTACAATAAGTAGCATGCAGATGCTATTCATATGACTAAGGGGCATTTGGGAATAGCTAAGAGGCATGTGTATAGACGGAAACAAACTACAGAAGTGAACAAAACCACAGATCCGTGGATAGGCTCAAGCAAACTATAGTACTGGTGCTATTTGTTTTGGCAGCTGATTTTCTGCAGACAGTCCTAAATGATGCAAGGCAGAGAGGAGTTATTTCTCTACCAGTCAATTTGCCACATGATCAAGATTTCCCCATCCTTCAATATGCAGATGATACTTTGATCTTTATGCAAGGGGATGCAAATCAGCTCTTAGCTTTAAAAAAGACATATTGATCAATTTTACAGAGTCAACAGGCCTAAAGGTAAACTTTAATAAATTCATGATAGTGCCAGTCAATGTGTCTAATGAAAGAATGACACAACTTGCTGCAATTTTGGGATGCTCTGTGGGTTCACTACCTTTCACCTACTTGGGTTTGCCTCTCAGTCTCACAAGGCCCACTGTAGCTGATTATTGGCCTCTAGTCTCAAAATGTGAAAGGAGATTACACTCCATCTCAAATTTGTTAAATGATGCAGGCAGGCTAGAATTGACAAATGCAGTATTGAGTGCCCTGCCAACATAGTCAGTGTGCACCTTTCTTATGCATAAAACAGTGATTAAGCAAATTGACAAATATAGAAGGTACTATCTCCGGAGAGGTGGCAATGTCAACAGCAGAAAACCCTCTAATAAAGCTGCACGGGTTCTAGTTTGCACTTCTAAAGAAAATGGAAGTTTGGGAGTTATTAACATCACAACTCAGAACTTATGTCTCCTCCTAAAACATTTAGACAAGTTCTTCAACAAAAAGGTCTGTTCCTTGGGTGGATCTCATTTGGAGTTGCTATTACCGGGATGGAAGCTTACCAACTAATAACAGGAAAGGATCATTTTGGTGGCGAGATATTTGCAAACTCCTGGACAAATTTAAAGGCATGGCTTCAGCTACAATAAATGATGGTACTTCTATCTTTTTTTGGCATGACACTTGGAATGGCAGATTACCAAGTTTGGAGTTTCCACATTTGTTTTCTTTCACAATTAACTCAAATATCACAGTCCAAGCTTTCATGGATAATTTCAATGTGCATGATTTATTTCACTTACCTCTTTTGGCAGAAGCTTATCAGCAATTTCAGCAACATTCAGACAACTTGGATGATGTGCAGCTGCAGCAAGGACTTGATGTTTGGTCCTTATTTGGGGTTCTCCAATTTTCTCTACTAAACATGCTTATCAACAATTAATGGGAACCATAGAAGTGTCACCAGTGTTTAAGTGGCTATGGAAATCAAGCTGTCAACCTAAAAGAAAGGTCTTCTTTTGGCTTCTCTTGAAAGATCGATTGAGTACAAGGGGTTTGCTCAAAAGGAGAAACACGGCTTTAGATGACTATTCCTGCCCTCTATGTCACTTAAATGAAGAAGAAAGTATGCATCATCTTTTCTTTCAGTGTCCCTTTGCCATGGCCTACTGGAATCTATTGGGTTTAGCTCACCTCATCCAAGTAGAGGTGGATGACTCTGTCTTGGCCTTCAAAGATCAGCTCCAAACACTAGTTTTCCTGGAAGTGATCATTGCTATGTCTTGGGCAATTTGGTCAGCTAGAAATGACCACATCTTCAGGCATCAATTGCATTCTCTTTCAAGGGCAAACCAAACCTTCAAGAAAGAGTTAGCTCTGACTAGAATTAGAGCTAAACCTTCCCTAAAAGAGCAGTTTAATAGATGAATAGAGTTCTTTGTGTAATCTGTTTAATTTTTTTCTTTGTTTCTTTTTTTGTTTCTTGAACCCCCCTTGTAAGGACCTGCTTTTGTTTTGTTTCAATAAAAAGCACAGTAGGGGTGTTCCCCTCCTGTTTTCCTCAAAAAAAAAAAAAAAAAAAAACTGTAGTACTGGACACACGTGGCAATCAAGTAGGCCGAAGACAACAAAAAACTTGGACCCAATCCAAATGTGTAGATGGGCTAAAATAGAAAACAAGTAGACAAACCCAACTTTAACCAATTGGGCCGAAAATGTAAACAGACGAGATCGAGCTGCAATGCGAGCGTGCATCTCAAATGGGTAGGACCGGACGCATTGCCTGCGTTTCAGCTGGGCTGGATGCTAATTAAATGGCCTGAGACCGAGAGCCGAGTTACAAATAAAGAAACGGATAGGCGGTGGCTTAACAGGCTGCACAGAGACTACAAGTTTTACATATTTATTTGTAATATTTAGCTTTTTTTTTTTTTTTTTTTTTTGCAAAATAGCAAAAGCTTGTACTTAATACAATAGCAAATATATCTAGGTCTTTGTCATGAAAAAATCATCTAGCTTCATTTTTTGTTTAACAAGAAAATGAGATCAATTATGTATTACAAAAATGTCGGGAAAATTACTTGTAGGAGGAATCGATTTGTTTACATTATTTTTAGGAAGAATCGATTTGTTTCCTAGGTGGGAAAAAAGCACATCTAGGAATTTGATTTACAAACAAAATGAACCTGATGGGATAAAAAAATTAAAATGCATTGTTCTTAGGAAAAAGTCTGCATTATGTCCCGTAACTTTCCTGAAAATCAGTTTTTCTCCATGAAACCTAAAACCGGCTAAAAGACCTCAAACCGTTCATATTATCTCCCTATCCTAGTTATAAAGTGATTTTGAGGTGGTTTTAACTTTTTTCTTTTTATTTCTTTTTGACTGAATATTTGAAAAATCATAGTAAATGGAGGGAAGTGTTTGACTGATTTTAACTTCCTCCATGAAATCTTAAGAAGAAGGCGGCCACGGCCCCGACACTACTGTTTGTCGCAACTTTCCAATCCTTGTTGGCTGTGGCCCCGGGGATCTCTTGCTGGCCGCGGCCCAATCTCACGAGCAAGAACGGCGGCCCCAAGGCCCATCTGGCGAATAAACCATACTACTATAATGTGAGCAAGTAACAAACTAGACCGAAATGGACGTCCATGTGCTAGCAGCTGCGTTTCTCGAGTACTATTCCTTGGTTGATGTACACAAAGGGGTGCTCGTTGTACGTGACCTTAATGTATATACTATACAATATGATGGATACCTTATTACAATAATATTAGGCAGTGACAACTCTCTTGGCCGGCCACCGCCTTACAATTGCGATGCATATGCATGATCCGGCCAGGTACATATGCCAAGAGCGAGGTTTATTAGCGCGACGAAATTTCATGGTATATCCCTCACTCTCGTTAATATCTGCTCACAATGCAAGTCTATGGCCAGCTTGATCGGCGGAGTTTCCCATGTACGTTAGGACGGCCTGTAGCTTCCTTCAATCTAGCTATAAATACTACTACTCCTCTCTGAAAACACAAGGAAAAAGAAGACCGACAGCTGCCGCCATGGCCTCTTACTCCATACTACCTCCCGTCCAAAGTGAGCTTAAGATGACCCTATACAACAAGGAGGTGTATGTCGGACGGGAGACTAACGGACTAACCACTCTAAATACTAGAGGACTAATTGGTACCACCTGGGTATTCTCGTGGCATGTAACCGATGGACCAGCAGGGGGAAACATCGTCGGCCATCTTCAGGGCACAGGTGTCCAAGTAGCATTTTTTTCCCAATTATGTCTGGCACTACAACCTTGGATTAGTGTTCGGGCAGAACAGCAGGTAAGAATCTATTCTTTAGTACCATAATCTATTCATCATTTCTTCAATTCGCGCTGGTTACATACATATATAAGAGGAGACAAATAGAATAGCAATTTTTTCATTTCTTCTATATATATTCTTTAGTATATAATGTTGAGAAAAAATTGATTGACTGCAAGAAACCCCATAGTCCACAAAATCACTTTTCCTGTCCGAGTAGTATATCTATGTCATGCTGTAACATTTCTTATATTGCTTTCCTGAGTTTGTGCACCACAGCTTTAATGGGTCCACACTACAAATACAAGGGACTTCCCAAATAAATGGTGAGTGGAGCATTATTGGAGGGACAGGAGAACTTACTATGGCCAAGGGCACTGTTAAACGCACAGCAATCTCGTATATTGGAACTACAAGGATTTCAGAACTCAATATACATGTGTTCTACACTCCAACGAAACCTGTGGTAGGTATACATATAAATATTTTCTTCTGGGTTTGTTCATTCACCTAATTAAATTCCCTATATTTTGATATAAATTTTGAACTCTCAGTTTCTTATATTTCAGTGCGGATGGAGTAGACTCTAAGTCTCCTTGTATATATAGGTCTGTACGTAACACTTTAAACTTTGGTGAAAGCCGGACATGATCTGCGCCAATATCTGTGCTACATAAGTTGTTTGTTTCCTAATAACAATCTGCACTTTGTATTCATGAGTACATAGCTAGAAGACAAATTTGTTGGTTCCTTATCACCTTACGCTTTTCTTCTACTACAAAATTCTGTTCCAGGACCACTATTGTTACCTTGTTTATTTATAAAATTTACAATACTATAGAGAAGTACTAGAAATCAGTGATTTGTGTGTAGTGTAATCTGTTTTCTAGAGGTGGCTGAGAATAGAGCTGCCTCTAGAAATCGATTTGTAGAGGCACTGTATTTCAAGCTAAGCCGCCTGTACAAATCGCTACACAGAAATACAAATCGGGACTGAAAAAATATTTTTACTTGAAATCCTAGAAGACCCAATCAGGCATCGTTTGTGTAACCTCGGAATCCACAGATAGCCTGAGATGCTACTAAACTTCACAAACAACAGGCACATATAACCAGTAAAGATTTGGGCAGCACTCCTTTGTATTTAAAAACAACGTGAAAGCAAGATTAACGAACACCCTAACACAAACAATGGAAGAAGTTTAACAACCATAATTTAAATGTTCACTCACACACTAGTACATAAATCTTTTGGAGCTAGTCAAAAACAATTTATGGAGGCAGGCATTGCAACCACCTCCATTCAGAAGCCTCCGTTTTTTTTATGAACCTGGAGGGGCCGGCTTGCATCTCCATTCAGAAGCCTCCATTAATGGAGATTTTCTTTGGGAATAGTATAAGAGTACAAGGATTTTTCTAATTAACATCATGAGAAAGGATTTTTTATTTGCTAAATATACTTTTTTCTTTATTTTGTTTTCCCTTATCTTTAACTAAACATCGTAACACAGATGGGCACTATTTAATCAAAATCATTTTATATTGTTTGTCACTATACATGCATGATGTATTGGCCCTCATCTTTTTTTTTTCTTTGGAAAAACTCTTTGCTGTCATTGTCTCTACATCCTTTGGAGCCCGTCTGGCCTACATATATAGCAACAAAAAGGCCTAGCCCTATTGCAAGAAGGAATTAGCCCGCCAGGCTGAAGACAATTATCCCACCGGCCCATATGTTGATCAAAGTCCGTCCCACCCCGATCTGCAGACAACTACTTCAGCCCATATTAGATTACAGAGCCAGCCCAACTGCTTCACGTAGAGCTTTATAATTTTTGCCTGTGTCTACTAATCAAAGTGCCTGTCTTTTAAAATAACTAGGAGGATACCCCGCGCGTTCCGCGGGTCGGCTGGGGGTATTTTAAATTTATCGCAAGTAGCCATTCATCAGGACTACTTTGTGCATGTAGGAAACACAGTTAGTAACAACAAATTTGAATGCATGAAATAGAGTATATACTCATTGGCAAAAACGATTATTTAACCTTATGTTTAAACCCCAAGATGAACAAACTTCGAATAGTAATATTTAGACATGTTGGACTGCTGGCAACATATAGTAGTGTAATAAGGTATATATAATAATTTATTTAAGAAAATTCTTGACAGATGATTTAATCTCTCTAACTTCGTCCTTCACGTGTCATATTGAGATGAACTTGAGAAGTTACCTGCATTTAAAACATGGAAATATAGGATCATGGAATGGGATGTAACAAAGTGAGGGATGCATGCCGTGTAGTGAAATATCAGTAAATTTTTAAGAAACGTAGCTGAAGTTACGACAGCATACACATAAAAGGGTTGTAGAAAATGTTTATAAGAAACCTAGCAGGAGCGATTGGAACCCATCAAAGGAGTGCAGAAATAAATGATAGGTGAAATAGTTTCACACACAAGACACATACAATCTGTGTGCACAGCGAGTCTGAACAGGACCATGTAGTAGAGACATGACCGCGTTGTACAGAGCATCACCATGCACATATAAAATAAACAGAAGGTGAACATCATATTAGTTCATCAAATAAAATTCGGATAGAGTACTTAATAATGATAAGGAAAATTACAGAACTTGAAGGTCGAGAGATCACACTACAGCTACGCATGTGCACGTACAGCAGCAAGGCGGCCGACAACGCTGATCATATACGGCAAGAATTATTCATACGGCAAGGCTAGCAGCAAGGCGGGTGGCAAGGCGGATCATATACAGCAAGGCGGGCGTGTTGACACCGGTTTTGGCATCTTCAAATATGTATGCAAATGAGATAAAGGATGGTATTCCTAGGTGAAAAGAAAGGCATAAAAGAAAAAAAAAAGAGATGTATGTTTATTGACATAAAAGACATACTTTTTCTATATATATTAGCAAAAAATAAAACAATGAAGTGACAAAAGCACAATTACGTGTTAGCCTTGTGTATATGTACACATACATGCTTATTGCCAAACTCATAAGCAAAAGAGGCAAAAGCAAGCTAGCTACAAAGAAGAAATGACTTCAAATATATGTACACGTTCACATACATGGGGTCAAACGTATATGTATAGCATACTAGTGGAAGGCGCGCCTTTGCGCGCCCATCAAAAACTCTGGGCAAGGTAAGAACTATGGTGAGACAATATAAGGGCCAATGTTTGTAGGTGGACTATGACAATTGATGGGTATTACTGGATCGAAGTTGCACTGGAAAAGAACCATAATATTAGTGACATAGATAAAGTACGTACGATCACATATGGTGCTGTATTACTGTTTATCATAGTGGTTAATGGCAACAGATGGTGGCATCTAGCAGGGCTGTACAATAAGCCGTGGTGTACACAGAAAAGGTTGTTGCCTGATACATGAGGGGTACATATTATACATAGATCATAATTAGGGATGACAACTGACGGAGTTAGCGGTTGCAGTGGTGTTGTTGGTCTCAGCGACGAGGCTCATGATCCGAGAGGGCGAATGTCATTGAGACTGTTGTGCCATCGCTGCTTGTGTCTGGGTATGAGGTCCTGTGTTAAATTGTTTCCGTGGTATGTGGAGCAATGGCAGTTGTAAAGGAAGGACATAGTTTACCTGAGATGTTGTAACGGCACATGCATTCGGTGTGGTGGCTGCACCCAGAGACAGGACCTAAGAATGGATGAAGCAGTACGGTTAATGGTATGTAGGTGAAGAAGAGGCATGGAAACATTTGTAGATATAGTTTGCTGAGAAATCTTTGGAATTATGTGTTGTACCTCCTAAGTTGTTGTCTGAGGCATAGTCATATGCACCACTTATGTCGCTGATGGCTCCATTGTTAGCCTCTGCAAATGGTCACAATTGATCATTGTTGGTGGTAAAGTCACATTGCTGACCAATAGAATTAATGAAGTCAAGTGTTTAGCCAAGGTGCAAAGTTTTATGTAATATGTAACACCATCATGCATGCATATTTACTCAATATTAAAAAAAGAACTACATATTCCTGGTGCAAGAAATACCTTGAAATTAGCAAATTCTTTAGGCAAAGCAAGAGAACCCATCGTTGTTAAAAGAGGGAACATGTGGTAAAGAAGAGCCATATATCTTTTCAGAGTTGTTTATTTTCCCCAAAGCAACATATAGGGAGCCTGTATTGTCGAATTCCATGCCCCTGCAGCATCATGCCAACCTGTAGAAATTCATTTAGTGAGGAATATCATCTCAATAAACTTCTTTTACATATGGAAATATTTTTTGAAAGGCACCTTCGACAGCGATATAAGATAAGCTTAACCCATGATACTGACTTGTTAATGGAATAGAAAAAAAGCAGGGGGCAATCAAATAACCAAGCCTACAACAATTTGAAGGAACTAATACATATTTGCAAAGGTGAATTTCCTGCAGTTGGCGACATAGTGCACGACATATTTGAACCTGCAGTTGGCAATATATTTTAATCAGCAGATCATAGTGGCATGAACTCTTGAACTCGTAATCTGAGATCTTCATGGACCAACAATGGAGGCATCTCTGAATTAAGATTAATGATTTGCAGCAAGATTCAATAGGAGAAACTACAATGCTTTGATAGAAACACAAATTTGTACTACACCGAAAAGACAACATCTCTAAAACTACAAAGAGAAAAAAAGGCACAAGCTGTGGTCTTTAACTAACGCCCTATTGGTGTAGCAAAATAGACATTCCATTTTTTTTGTGAACAAATATCAAGTGCTGAAATATTTGTAACTGCATTACGAAAGAGCAGAAGACATAACCCTTCCCATTATTTTTCTTTTTTCTTTATTGTAAATACCTTAGGATCTTTATTCTACAAATAAATAGTTGGTTTGAACTGTGTGGATAGATTATCAATTGGCCAGCCTATGGGAAAATACGTTTTTTTCAGGAAAAGCTAGTGAGTATCAACTCTTTGAATTCGATAGAAAAATTCAGAGATGAAGTGCCTTTTTCGCATCGGGCAAAAGATGCTGAAGGGACACTGAGAGAGAGGGGTGACCATGCCACCCAAGGAAGGAGAGGTGTTGGTGGTATATTGTGATTTTGCCAACATGTCACGCCTGGTTTTCCAAGGAAGACCAGACTCGCCATATGTGTGCCCAGGAAGTCCACACATATAACATAGAACAGATAAATATCAGAAAACAATGCTTTAAAGCGTAAATAACTAAACAAGCACTCACAATTTATCGAGTCACGCGGAACGGTTGCTAAACTTCTCGGGCTCCATTATCTTGAGGGGACAGTTGATTGGGGGCTCCGTATGCCAAAATCTAGTATCTTCATCCATTCTCCATGTGACTTTTGCCAATAGACTAAGGTGGGGAAATTGCAAGAGTGAGTCCATGTCGAACTTCGGCAAATATAGAAGGCAATATCTTATCCATATATCATGATCAATATAACATAATAATGTAAAGCATAAATGATAAATTATGGACCGTTAAACAAACATAGGTCATCATCTTTAATGTACAGGTTCCAAGGCGCTCATGACCGTGAGCACGGCCGATATACCGATTTTACTCTGCAAGAGAGGTGTACACTTTCACCGCGTGAGCCGTGAATTGCCCTACGTGTGAGGCCCGTTGACCTCTTTACCCTCTTCCTAGGACGGTCGACGGGGTTCACTATGAAGTCTTTCAAAGGTTCATCTAACATGTTAGGGCCGCTAGGTATCTTTTCGTCAAATCCGTGTGATACAACTTTGTCAGGGATCCCGCGGTGCGGCGGTTGCGTGTGATACAACCCTCCACGGGATCCACAAACCGTTTTACCCTAACGCCTTTCGGTAACCACTAACAAGTTAAACAAGGTCCTCATAATTGAACTAAAACCAGAGCCCATTAGCCCTCACGGTTGTACTTGTTTTCCCGAGACTCTAGTACAAACAAGTCCACATGTTGCTAAACAATTCACATTTAACGTTCAATGCATTAACATTAATCAAGTCATATGATCATGATTTAAAGTTAACATATCCCAAAACTATACTTGCCTTTACTTTTGCTCCAATTTTCCCACACTCTGCTTCTGCACACTTATCGATCCTCAGCTTCTGGTCTTCAACACCAATGGACGGCTCTTCGTCTACTCGTAGCAAACATCACGCATACAAGCAAGAATACAGAATAAACTAGGAACAATACACCAATGATAGAACAGGATTAATGACTTAAAAAACTGATCTACTCGTCGCTACGATCACGTGGACGTAAAGATCGCCGAAATCGGACTTAAAACGGATAAGTTATGGATTTTACAAGGTTTCCTATGCATGATTAATTAATTAATTAATTAATTCCAACTATGAAAATTAAATGTTTCAAACCTACCGAACAAATACACTAACGTGTAGAGAATCAAATAACGAATCTAACGCAAGTTGAACGGATCAATTTGGAGTTAAAATGAGGAAGTTATGAGCATTTAAAGACAGCGGCAGTTCTGCAATTAGACCGAACTTTATTTCCTGATTAAAAACATCGCTTTGGACTCTTTCTCAATTAAAACCTAGATGACAGGGGCTAGATCGTAGTATTACGATGACCGGACAATGACCTTGACTGCTGACGTGTCCGTGATGTGGTATACGCGTGGCGCTGGCGTGGTAGTGACGTGGCCGGTGACTGGACTCGGTTGACCACTGGTTGACCGGTACGCCCAGTCTAATCTGGGCCATCCGTCTGTGATCGGACGGGTGTGGGTGCTCTGGCTGGTTTGGTCGCCGGAGTGGCGGCAGGTGCGGCGGCGCATCGCCGGAGTGCGGCGGAGGGCTCGCCGGAGTAGCCGGGAAGGAGCTCCGGGGGTCGGTTTCCTACGCGGAAAGGACGGGAGGGGAGAGTGCGAGCTCGCGAACGCGATTAGGACCACGAGGGCGGCGGTGCACGGCCGAGTACGGCGGGTTGCCGAGCGTGGCGGGCGGCGGGCTCACCGGTGTGGCGAGGTGGGGCTGCGGGACGCGACGCGACCCGGCGAGGGCATGGTCATGACACGCGCACGACGGCGAACGCGATGTGCTCCTCGAGTCCGGCCGCGGAGGGCCGGGAACGCGGGCAATGGCGCGGCGGCGCTAGGCATCTACGGCGGCGGCGCCATGGCTGCGGTGGGCGACACGAAGAGAGGGAGAGACGGGACGGCAGGGGCACAGTCGGGTTTCTTACCACGCGGTGGAGCTCTGGGACGGGTTCTCGACGACAGGGGTGCACCGAGAGGGAGATCAACGCGGCGGCGCACCTTGATTTGGCCATGGATGCGGCGGTGGCGATTTTGGGCGCTGTAAGGCGAGAGGAGGTGCGAGGGAGCCAGTCGGGTGGGCGCGGTGTGCGTTTGTGGTGCTCCCGGTGTGTTTGAAATAGGCAGAGAGGGGAGAAGGGGAGCAGCGGGGTGCTCGGGCACGGCATGGCAGTCATGGTGGTGATGCCGATCCACGGCGTGCGGATCGGGACCGGACTGCTTCAGGGGTGGAGAGGGGAAGAAGGGTGCTCGGTCGCGTCAGAGTGAGGATGCGGAGCACGCGGGCACGGGAGAAGCGGAGGCGGGCTCGGTCGCGCGCGTGGAGCGGATCGAGCCGGCTGCGGCGGCTTCGTCCGGCCACGAACGGAAGGTTGGGGACGACACTGTAGCTGGCCCCAAGTCGCGTGGGACCCACCTGTCGGTGACTGAGCGCGGGAGGGAGGCACTGCTGGTTTCCTGGGCTTGCTGGCCGAGTGGGCCGAGCGGGGACATGTGGGAACAGGCCGTGGCCTGGGCTGTGGTAAGAAAAGGGAGAGAAGTGAGGTTTCCTTTTTTTCTTTTCTAATTTCTCTTTTCTTATTTTTATTTTCTATTCTATTTCTTTTCTTATGGCAACATGTGATAAGTAATTGTGTTAAATAACTATATTATCATTTCATGGTTATTAGGATCTAAACCAAATTTTGATAATATTAGATTGATAAATTTATATAATTTATTTCTTTAATTTATAAGCAAAGCAAAATTGACCCATTTCTAAATTAAAAAGCATTAATTAATCACTCAATAAAAATTATGTGTCGGCATGAATGCAGCAAAAATGTTTCTAGCCTTAGATAAATTCTATTTTAAATGAAAATATTAATTTCCCTATATTTCATGAGCACAAAATTCATAATTAAATCATTTTGACCCTATTTTCAAAACTTACAAATTTCCGGGTGTTACACAACACATATGACAAAAGAAAAGGAAGACTGGAATGCATAAACCGTTAAAGTAACAGTTCCAGTTATTGTGATTTAGCTTCTCTTGTCTGGTGGGGGGTGTGTGTTTGGCATTTTTCTTCTTTGTAAGACTATTTCTTTTCTTCTATTAATATAATGATACGCGGCTCTCCCTGCGTGTTCGAGAAAAAAAAATTCATTCTGAAACCCCTATGAAAGTAAAGCAAAGCTGTAACAACATATAAAGTTGCACGATTGCAACCCTCCCTCAAACAAGCACAGCCTGCACATATGTTAGAGCCTCGGAGATAAGAGATTCACAGACAACAAATTCAGAGATCTCGCTCTCTGTTCGTACCATAATTTTTCATATGCCTGTTTATTCTAAGGATGACATTGGTTGCTTTGATGATAGCAGCTCGTGGTGACAACCCAGTGGAAGTCCAAAGCATGGAGCACCACAGACCTCGAGAGTATTTTATTTTTATTGCTTAGAAATTGGTGTAAATAAATACATTATCACCTACAATTTTTTATAAATAACTAAACCATGGAATCTTTGTTGTAACTGATACGACCTGAGCTATTCCATGGTTTAAAATTGAACTATATGTCTTGGTGCACGATATTTAAGAGTCTACAGAACCGATTGATCAAAATCACATGCCTTGAGTTTGTATGGGTGCCCAATGTCAGCATCCAAGGGTTAGCATCACAATGCCTTAGAGGTGATTACCCAAACTGCAGTTGCTCGTGCTTTACTGAGTAAAGAAAATGAGGAAGCATTTGAAAGTAAAGTTTTTCACCTGGCCATTCAGTTCCAATGCACGCTAAATCCTTTGTCGCCTCTTATTTGCTATGTTATTTGAATGCACCTGAACACAACAGAGAGGCAACGAATATGATTTAGGTTATGTGCAAACAACAGGAATAATAAGAGAGAAGAATAGCAATCACAAGATGTGATAACAGGATAAGCATATACAGAGTAGCTGGGCTCAAGGCAAAAAATAAAATAGGAACAGATGGTAAGATAATAACCAACATACCAACTTAAATTTGGTGACACAAAAATTCCACCGAATTCTTATCTCCCACAATTTGCATACAAATGTTTTATATTTCAAGTAGTAACTGTTTGTTTGACTGCTTTAGTCATTAAAATGTAAGCCATGGAAAAAGCTAAATACAGTAAACATCTTACTCCACATCAAGTGTACTGCATGCTGGAGCTAAATCGGTATAGTGCATTGACATTCCAAATACTAACTCAAATCCAGACTTCAATGGGAGCAAAAAACAGCTCAAGAAATCAATGTCAATTTATCAACCTGTCAAGAACTGGCTGCCCAATCCTGAAAGATGGCACCAACTTGTTACCCAAGTGCAGCTTCAGTTCATGTGCATTCTACAGAGCAGAAAAAATATGGCGTGTAATAAATTCCTGAGCTTGAATAAAGTATGATAGTATTGCAAAAAAAAGTGAAGAGAGAAAAATAGCATGTGGAACGGTATAAAGTGGAAGACAAGCTGAAGCAATCAAAAGAGCTTTTTGAACTGAATTTGTGTGCCACATTTATATCGTGAATTGTTTTTCTTTTTTTGTGTACTTTGAGCTCTATTTGCAAATACTAACCACCAATTAACTATTTTAGTAGGCAAAAAGAGAAATTGCAATTTCCAATACTTTAGTAGGCCAAAGCCAACTATTTATTTTAAATAGCTAAGGAGCATGACATGTACTGCAAATACTAACCATCAGTGAGCTCTTCATTCCAGTTGCTGCCACATGAAACTGATTTTTAGATGCGTGGAGAAGAAGGTAAATATAGTTATTTCATCAATGTATAAGCATGTATGGCTATTGAAATCAAATAAATCAGAGAGCCTGCATTGTAGGATGATAGGTATGCTTTCATGGACATTGGCATATGAACACAGAGCCGTTAAGCACTGTGGGAAGGCATCTAATCGATTTGCATAGATTGGCAACCTGCCAACAAACACTTACTGTAAGGCTTTAAATTTAGATGTATTTGGTAAACTCGAAGAGCAAAATAAGAGGTGATATATTACATAGGGGAGGTTACCATAGTACTAACACTACATTTTTTGAGGACACAACTCTGTTGAAATCAACCCAGAGAGTTGGAATTCAGGAGGAACAACATAGGGCAAACATGACTCACATATATCAAAGGATGGAAATAGGAATCTATATATTTATTTTATTTGGATCCAGTGTGACCTGGACCTACCACATCTTTGGGGTTGAGGACATTGATGCTATCAGATAAACCAGATAATTCCAATTTGGAGAAATCACAAAGGGCAATAATTAATATTTATTTTTCGTCTACCTTGCAAATTAACATATGAATTGGAACTACTACATTTTTTGTGGCTATGAATACGTTGCTACTTGCTAAAAAAAGGAAATGTAGGATATATATGGTACTTCATTTTTTAAAAGGTGACAGAAATTTTTTCCCCTGTCACTTCTTTATATACTTGCTCAAAAAGGTGCAGTCCAAAGCCATGCAAGGTCTGCAGTTCCAGGTAGCCATACAGCATGTCTATTCTTTATATATTAGTAGTATTATTTAAAAATGCCGGATAGCGTCTATCTTGACTTGTTCTAAACAGGTCTCTGGTAGGCAAATTGCCACACAACTTTAGGTAAAAGAGGCCACACACCTGATTGAAGGAGGAAGACCAACTCTGTTAGGCAATAAGCTCCTTTGAATTTCCTCGCTTCTTTTCCTCCTGTAATGCAAAAAGTGTGAACCAGCATACATTCACACAACAGAACTAAGCAAGTGTATGTTACTAAATGATGTCTGACTGTATGGAAAAGCAATTACCTGCAGTGTATGAAAAGTTAAAATAAATAAATGATAACATATGGCGATGTCAACCGAGGCTCATGCTTTCTATTTTAGATAACAGTCATAATCATCTGGCAGTAGACATAAAGGGCAGCCTTTTCTATTTTAGATACTTACAGGGAGCCACTATAGTTTGCATGAGCTGAGATTTCAGCAAAACTTAACTTCATTTATTATGGTTACACAAGGTTTGGAAATGTATATTTGTTGAATTAATGGAAAGGATATATAAATAAATAAAAGAACTGGTATAACCATACAGGAAGCCACTATAGTTTGCATGAGCTGAGATTTCAGCAAAACTTAACTTCATTTATTATGGTTACACAAGGTTTGGAAATGTATATTTGCTGAATTAATGAAAAGGATAAATAAATAAATAAATAAAAGAACTGGTATAACCATGATAGCAAAATACTCATTTTAGGTGTGATGCCAACTGAAGCTACAACACCTTTGTCATGAGTAGGTTGAAGAGAGCTCTAACAGGCCTTGGTTTGAATTTCCAAAGGTAACTATTTTAGGTGAAATCAGTTTGTTCAGGACAAAAAAAAATGTAGGGAATGATCAAAACTGAGTGCACATGATCACGGATAACAGCTTACCCTGAAAAATAGTTGATCATGCATAGTTGCTGCCTCATAAATTGACTAACTAAGCTCCTGCAGCTCACATGCTTTTGCATAAAAGAGAAACAGGGGGTAAAAAATTGACAGTAATAAACACATCAGCAAAGAGACCTAAAATCAGCACCCTAAGAAGGATTAGTTAAGCATAGTGCGTCCATTTGGTACTTCGTACAAAGTTTGGAAGGCCAGGAACAACATCTACCATTTCAGATATAGTAAAAATTTCACTCGCGGCGCCATGTCCAAAACCACCAAACCTGGTAAGGTTGTATTAGAAGAGCATGATGTAATGTCTAAAATAAGCTACAAAAAGGGCCACACGCATTGTACCTTATGTAATTGAAAGTAGAGTTAACTTGAGTTGAGACCACATGTAATTTCAAGGTACCCTTAATTCATATTTCCATTGTACAGCACCAAGTTCATTTAATTTGGATTTACAATATGCAGTCATGAATAAAAAGAGAGATTGCCTACTACCTTAGTTCTTTTTCACCCTAGCCCACGGTGTGTGCCTGCACCTATTGCAACAAAATACCCATCGATCAGCACAAGCAGGTCATGATCCAACCATCAAACTTCAATGTAATACAAAGAATAAAATGATTAAACAGTTCTAAAGTATACATGGTAATTAATCATTTATGTACCATTTAGAAGACAGTGGCTTTCATACTCACCAAATCAAGCACCTGTGACACCCGACTCATGGCTCAAGTTTTCAGTAGCACAAAAACTAAACACTATTGTACGTGCCTCATGGTTGAGGTTTAGAGCGTAAATAATAAAACATGATTGCACATGGCTCAGGTAGAAAACAGAAAGAACAACCATCATTGCATATGTCCACAGTCTCGGTTCTAGTGTAGTACCTTACAATAATAATAATCATCATCACGTTTATCCAATATCTCAGATCAAGAGTAGGAAACAATAAACATGATTGCATATGTCCAGAAACATAGAGATTCAAGAAAAGAAGGACCTAGATAAGATATCATTGTAGCCAACCACGAGACAGGAGCATTGTGGGTGAATCAAAGGCAGCCAATGAGAAGTGGACGGGACGAAAAGGGAACCAATGAAACAATTGGGGGTGACATGGATAGCCTCCCTGGGGAGGGATCATCTGGTTCTTACAGGTTTCAAACATGAAGCGACACATGCTAAAATTGTGCATAGAAATATATACACTCGATTAAAATTGCAATCATCATAGATATGGACAAATGCTCAGTTTAAATTTGCAGCAATCATAGACTTGGACATATGCTCAGATAAAATTTAGCAGCATCATAGACCTGGACAGATACTCAGATTAAATGGGGAACGAAATAGGGGATTAGATGTCTCATATAACCGAGGAGCCCCAAATAAAAGCACAAGAACAACAAGAACAATGGAGGCAGGGTGAGTTAGGGTTTAGGGTTCAAATGAAATTTGATTGTACCAAAACCTTGTACGCAGCCGCAACTCAAAAAATAGCTCGAAAATTTTAGGAAAGGAAAATCACAAGAAAAGAAGGTACCGCGGAAACCGCCACGAACGAACGGCAAAAAGGGCGGGTCAATGACGTGCGCGAGGGAGGCGGCGGCAACCATCGCCTAACACAAAGGGATGCTTCGGGCAGCAGAGGCGGCCTGAGGCCCTCGTCGCAAGACACGAGGGTACTCCGGCATTAGCCGCACTACGAGGCCCTAGGGTTTTGTCTGTGAGACAAGGAGGGGAGAGGGAGGGGGAGAGGAAGAGAGGAGGGGGCAAGCCATGGGGATGGAGAGGGGAGGAAGAGGGCGACACGCAGCGGGAGGAAGGAAGCCGCACCGCCGCCGCCCGCGCGTTGGGACGGAGGGAGAGGGAAGGAGCACGGGAGGAAGAGGAAGATTTTTTTTTTTTTTTTTTTTTTTTTTTTTTTTGCTGAGAAGAGAGGGGCGGTATATTCGTTGGCTGAGGCGAGGGGGTTTTCGCAAAAGATCGGACGCAGGCGGGTAAGTGCAAAAGTGAGCCGTTTTCAGAATTTTCTCTTCTTCGGGCGTAGGATCTTCATAGTTCGGGGACAGAAGCGAAAGAAAACCAAACCTAGTTACTTGTTGAAGGAGGGCCTGGATGGACTGAGATGAGATTTCGAAGAAGAAGAAGGACCTAGATAAGATATCATTGTAGCCAACCACTTGGCAGGAGCACTGTGGGTGAATCGAAGCAAACCAATAAGAAGTGGACGGGACGAAGTGGGAACCAATGAAATAATTGGGGTGACGTGGATAGCCTCCCTAGGGAGGAATCATTTGGTGTATAGGTGTTTTCAATATACACACATACACACGCCAATAACACCGTCATGTGCATGAAGTCACGTGTATGGAGTCAAGTGTATATGTGATATGCATACACATACACACATGGTGGCAGGGATGCAAACCGAAATTAATCATGATTTCAATAATATGGCCCACATGGAACCAACATATATGTGGTACGTGCAACACATACACACGCCGGCCAAGAAATAACGTTTGCTAGCTTACAGCTGCACATACGCATACACCTGTATACGTCCATTATCTGTGCATAAGTAAGAAAATAAATCATTTCTTATTTCATGAATTAATCACCGTAATAGAATATACTAGCTTACGGGCTGTCCAAGGAAACTCTTGTACGTGCTAGATATACTTAAACACAGTCAAAGGAATGATCAAGTCACGTAATTCCCACTCACGTTCAAGAAGCGCGCCAGCGTGATTAGCAAGTTGAAATTAGATTGAGGAGCGTCCGTCAATCTGGAAAACTACTCCCACCACAAATCCCGGCAACCCGCTATTCCGGGCCGCGTACGCAAAGATTCAAAACAAATCAAATCGTCGAGCGGCGCCAAATCTTTTGGCAACTGCATGATGCTTCATTCTATAAATAGCACACGGCTGCCAGCGCTCAAGCCCCCGCTCCATAATCCATATCGCCGTCAGGCTGCCCAGGCTCCTCATCTGCATATCGCCACCAGGCTGCCTCCTTGCATCGCTGAAAAGAAACCACCAGAAAAGCTACTGCTGCCATCCCGGAGAGACGCCGCAGTTGCTACTTGCTACATCGCCGGAGGTCCACGACATCGCCGGAGGTCTACGATGCCGTCGCTGCAGTGCTCGAGAAGGTGAGCAGCGCCGTATGGCGCTCTCCTGATCCTCTCCCTTCTCGGCGCACTCAGCAGAGCGAGCAAATCTCCATCAACACCTCCATGATCAAGACTTCATGCGTGGGCTAGCTTGTTCTCTAGAATAAGTTCCCATGAGATGTATGAAGACCTCACGGTCGGTCTGGTCAGATGATACAGATCACCATGAGAAGAGCCTTGTTCTTCGACTCGGTCGGTTGATACGAGATCAGGAACAAGTGCCAAAATCATGCTGCCAGAAGATAATCCTCGCTGCACTCCACGCTTGGGTTCAAATCAACAAGAACCACTTGCCGTCGGTTGCACGGGAGACATCAGAAAGTTCATCCTCATGCCAAAGTGCTGGTCTCATCTTCACCGTATGTTTCGGTTCAAATCAACAGGAACCCGGCATGCTGGTCGTAGATCATGTCTAGCAAATTTAAAGAAATACTTTTCCCGTGTATTCAATACTACTCCCTTCGTCCCTAAATAGATGTCATTCTCGCTTCCGAGAAGTCAACGTTTTCAAATTACCGGCAATTATATGTTAAAATATATAAATATTTATGTTAAGTAATTAGTATCATCGGAAAGATCTTTAAGTCTAGTTTTTTAATAAATTTATTTGAAGATGTAAATGTTACATGTATTTTCTACAAACATAGTCAAAAGTTGGAAAAGTTTGACCCGGCACAAACCCCGTAGTGACATCTAAAAGGGACGGAGGGAGTATGTCAAAAGAAAAGATATAATTGTGTACATGCATATGTATTCAGTCCATGCACAAATGTCTTGTACGTCGTTAGTTTTGCCTGCACAAATCAGCTAACTAGCTAGCACTTGCATGTATATCCATATATAGAACCAACCATGCATCAAAGCAATATATAACTTGGATGGTAGGGTCATGAATAAGGTTCGTGTGCCGATTCATATCAGATCAAAGAAACTGCCATTTGTGCATCTAAAAGTCATGTCAAAAGAAATCGGAAATCTTGTCAAATGAAAAGATAACAACCTGCCGGAAGGACAGTTAGCCATCAAATTATCCTTTTCCGGCACAAAATTAATAATCATGGCCATGTCATATGTTTGATATATTAAACAAAAAGAAAGATCACATGCCCATCACATGTTGCATCTCGAAATTATAAATGCATCTCTAAATGAATCACTTTGCAACTAGACGTTACATGGTTAGCTTGACCAGTTAACCTTCGCATGTATATCCGAATACTGAACTAGCCATGCACTGCATATATCCAGTCCATGCATCGGTTAGTAAATGATTAAATCAAAACGCAAGATGAATAGAGAAATGTTAGTCTAATGTTGCACCAAACCAACACGGTGTATTCATAGCTAACAAACTATTCAATGGTAAAATTATATAATCATTCATATAGCCCTGTCCTAATCAAGATTAGGAAACAGATCAGAAAACCGACACATTTCTAGCGGTTATGCCGTTGGAATCAAATATGTCCAATCGTGCCTAAGTTGTTGCAAACTACGGCTAATCCATATTAAATAAATCAAGTCAAATAGATTTCTCATGTTTTCCTCAAAAAAAAAAAAAAATAGATTTCTCATGTCAAGCCCCATGCCACATGATCGCTTTCGCTATTTAACTTGCTGCAGCATCATGGCTAAAACAATTAAAATATTATAGACATCGGTGTAGACACAGCCGATCCATAAATTCGGCCACGTTCATCAATCACCAAATTTCCAAGTAATCTGCATAAACATATGTCAGTTATGCCTCATATGCAGGCCCTTAAGACGCCCTACATCATGGCTAATTTAAATCTTTTGCCGTAGTTAGACTGCACTCATATAAGCCCATGTCTAGCTAACAGATCTGATCAAATCAAATCAAATTCAACAAATGTCTCACATTCCAACCCATGGCCAAATACCATGTCATGAGCATATATGATAAATAAAATACATATATATGTACGCTGCAGCCAAGTCTGGCGTACGTCATAACACTCCAATCTTGGCTAGATCTTGCATTAGCCCAAATAAAGTATTGCACCATATATGCTGAATATACTCATGGACCGGCATTCTCAAGCATGCTAAATAACCCTCTCAAATAATCTGAGGAGGACATATCAAATTTTCTCCTTAAAATGAACTGCGTGCACACATGATATAGTGCACCACTCCTTCAAGAAAATGACCATCGCCAAGTGCAAGACATATGCATGCATCCATCTACAACTTCAAGACTGAAGACAGTGTTTTCTTTTGTAGTTTGTAATAGGAAACCATATGATGTAATTTACTTTTATGTACTCATGCTGGAACTCTTAATCAGGGGTGTTCTCTACAGAGATGTAATTAACATAATTTTTATGAAAATATAAGAATTATGGAAGTATGGACTCGCAATACCTGTTCTTTTATGTTTGTCCCATTTAAATTTTAATTAAATCTAAATTTGTCTCTGTAACGCGGAGGCGGGTCTTAGGCGCCCGTTTTCCCGTCATCAGTAGCTTCCTTCAATCTAGCTATAAATACTACTACTCCTCTCTGAAACCACAAGGGAAAATAAGACCGACAGCTGCCATGGCCTCTTACTCCATACTACCTCCCGTCCAAAGGGAGCTTAAGGTGACCCTATACAACAAGGAGGTGTATGTTGGACGGGAGACTAACGGACTAACCACTCTAAACACTAGAGGGCTAATTGGTACCACCTGGGTCTTCTCGTGGCCTGTAACCGATGGACCAGCAGGGGAAACATCGTCGGCCATCTTCAGGGCACAGGTGTCCAAGTAGCATTTTTTCCCAATTATGTGCGGCACTATGTAACACCCGTGTTTTTGCATCATTTTAAAATTCACTAAAAATCTGAACTTTTTTTCGAATTACAACTAAAACTTTATTTATTTTCCGCTAAACCAAAACCCTGTTTTTCGAAAACCAGCATTTCAAACTCTCATCATATAGAAAATAGGAAACCTTTGTTTGTTGTTTGCTGAACTTTATGGTGACCCAAGATGCAAGGTAAGCTCTAGATTTAAATTATGGAAATATATCGCATGAGAAACGATTTACAAATTACCTCTGGGAATAAAACACCGAACCGCAAGTGTACTAAAAATATATATGAATATTTTATGAGCACAACAACTAAATGTTCTCGACTATAATAGTCATGGGAACCTAAAAGTGCTTATACAAGTATTTATAATATATTACACATGAAATATCCATTTAGGGAAAAGTGTGTACACACATGTGTATATATATCTACATACATTTGTATAAGTCTCCTTGCATAAACATTCTCATAAATACAGCTAAGAGAATGTAAGTCCGAGAGATTATACAAATGAATGAAATAAATATATATATACATAATTGCACCCATGAAATATTAAAGGAAAAAGGGAATGGAAAAGAAATAGAAAAAAAGAGAATAAAAAGAGAAAGGGGCTCACAGGCCTAAACCCTCCCTCCTTTCCTTCTCTTTCCTCGGCCCAGCCCAACCGGCTCTCTTCCCTCCTTTCCACTCTTCCGAGTGGGTGGCCCGTACCGCAAGGCCAGGCCAAGAGGCCCGACCAGCCCAACACGCGAGGTCCGGCCCCCTTTCCTCCTTTCCGACCGGCCGTGGTCCATTGGCCCCGCCCCGTCGTCTTCCACCCCGCGATGAAGCCGGCGACCCACGGCCTGCGGAGGTATCTTGTGCTTGCTCGCCTTTGACCGGGTCGCCCCGGTGGGCGACCGACCGAGTTACGGCGGCCGGCGCAGCACGAGGCCTCGCGGCCGCACTCGGTACCCATGCGCCCATGCGGGCGACCACCGAGGCCTACAACGCCGCCCGCAGCAGCCCGGCGAGGAGGCCGGCCAAGCGTCTGTTGACGAAGACGGCAAAGATAGCGCCCTCCCTAGCATCCCTAACTGCATAATAAGAGGACGACGCCGACAGGGGCAAGAGTCAAACGACGGCGACGCCTTCACGGCCGAGTCGGGCACTGCTGCCATGGCGTGCGCCGAGCCTCCGCTGTAGACGATGGGACGCAACGACGACCAGCTCACCAAAACACGATGTGTGCACGCTGGCGCCAGCCCGGAGCTACCGCCGAGGAGCTGGAGAGGTCATCAATGGCCCGGACAAGCGGTCGGAAAAGATCTCGTGGAGGGTGGAAAAATCTCGCCGGCCGAGTGCCCGGCGGCCAGGCTATAAATAGCCTCCCCGGCTCACGATCGAGCACGCCAATCCCCTCACGAGCTCGGCGCGAGTGAACGCCTCGGGTGCTCACCTCGCCACCCCCCTCTCCTCCTTCCTCTTCGCGTAACCGCGATTGCCCCCAACAGGACTCCGCCGCCCGCCGCCCCGTTAGGTCCGCGGGCTCGCCGCCGTCGTGGTCGTCGTGGGATAAGTTGGTCAGGTCAGTAAGGTCCCCCAAGCCCCACTCTTCCGTTTCCCCTCCCTAGGTAGTTCGATTGGGTACCACAACGCCGGTGCCACGCAGCGCCGCCACGCGAACGCCGCCCGCAACCGCCGTCGTCATGGATGCTCCCCTCCATTGCGGCCCCCGACCCGTCATCGGGCTCGGGCGAGGCACGGAGGCCAAACGCACTCCACGGCGAGGTACGGGCGAGAAAAGAAACTCCGGCGAGGTCTCCGGCGAGCACCGCCGCGCGGCAGGGCGGACGGAACGATCCCGACGCCGCCCTAACCGCCGTGACGCCGTCAAGCATCAATCCAATGGAACGCCGACACGTCATCCTCATTACCCCATCCATACCCACCGCTTAGGGTAACCCTGTAGCCTACGTGGGGGCTGACGTGGCTGATAGGTGGCGTCCACCCGGACCCACATGTCATCCACGCGTGTGGAGGCAGTTCTGTGTACACAGTTTTAATTGCTAGATCCACCCAAAAATTGTACACAGAAGTTTATAAATAGACCTTTCCATGTCGAGAAAAATTCCCAGAAAATTTGTAAATTCATTATTTGATTTATAGAATTTTATGATGTAATTAGTTCAATATTATTACATGATAAAATTATATTATAATATTACCCTAATGATTTAATTAGGGATTAATATTAAAAATCCATATCTCATGCAATTTAACTCCGTTTTTTGCGTGAAACGACTTCCATAATTCATCTAAAATCTAGCTCTATGCATCTAACCCATTACCACCATAATGTTCTATGTTTGTTTTGCATGCATCAGTTCAAGCTAGGTTTTTTGCCGATCGCTGGTAGTAGCTTTTCGACGACCGGATTAGGAGCTTCATCCGGATCAAGCGAGAGACGTTCAACGCCCGGTGCGAGTTGTAAGAACCTCCCAGGCAAGTCCTTACCCCCCTATAATCATGACCTTAATATGATGATAAATGATGACATAATATGACTAAGTAAGATCGATGTAACCCGAGTAATAAAGTGAACCCTCCAACAAAAAGGTGAGTGGTGATTGTCTACATGGAGGTGGACTAATCACAATCGGGGATGAATCCCGCGGAGAGATGCTCGCCTCCCTAAGGACGGTTCATAGACCTTCCACCTAGTGAGATATTTCGTACAGCCACACGTCGTATCTGGGACGGCTTGATTCACACCCCGTTGGGTTGAGGTATAATTGGGATCCAAGGTGGCCGGAGCAGGAAAATGATCTATTAGGAGCAGACATGGGGAGAGTGGCCCCATGGTCCGATTGGCGTGGATGCTGAGTGGTCTTCCATGTAAGTGTTTGGGCGCAGTGGCGCAGTGCTAGAGGCACATATTGATGATTTGAGATTGAGAGTGGTGTTGACAAGATAGGTTGGGTAATAAGGTATCACCTCGTAAAGCCGTGGGTGATTTGGTATCACCATATTGTCTAGGGTGATCGTCATCCGTAGGGTGACGTGTTATCCTTCCAACCCCTGAGAAGTCGTGGTGAAGATTATACCAATATACCTAGAGTAGCACTCAAGCGGGTACGGATCTCGTTCGGTTTGTCAGAAGCCGTGACGGTGGCAGAGGCAACACCTATCGTGTGGGGAAATTTGTACAACCTCTGCAGAGTTATTTAAATCTATTCGAATAGCCACGTCCTTGGAATGGGCGAATGCTAGGAAAGAACATCTATGATTAGATATAACTAACCTTTTGTGATATGTGAAGGTGATGGTAAGATGAGATAACCCCGGGAACTAGTGAGAGCAGTTTTAGAGCCTCCGCTAGGGCCCAAACCCTTAATTTACCAAACCACCCTTGGTTTGGACTTGCTGAGTACCTTTGTACTCACCCCTCTGTTTTTACAGACATCGGCACAGAAGAAGGTAAAGTCGCCAAGGTAAAGGATACGCGTACGTAGGAGCCGTAAGACGATCGAGTAGGAGCAAGGCTGAACCCAATTCCTATCCACTATCAAGATGCACGTGGAATAAGGAGAAGTGCCTGCACGATATACCAACGCTTCACGGTTGGCTACTCGATATTCATAACCCAGCTAGGTGTCACTTTGTCACCATTTGTAAGATCTTCTATCCTATACATTTCGTGCTCGGTATTATTCATATAACTGATTCTCACTACTGTGGATCGCTAAACGTATTGGTAGCATGATCCTGGCGCCAATACGCTTGATTAAAAGTCCCATTAAAAGTGGGGCGTGACACACTACAACCTTGGATTAGTGTTCGGGCAGAACAGCAGGTAAGAATCTATTCTTTAGTACCATCATCTATTCATCATTTCTTCAATTAGCGTCGGTTACGTACATACATAACAGCAGGCAAAATCTGCATAGGTTTAAATCTAACCTGTGTGTATCCAGGTGGAAGGGTTTAAGTGAAAAAAAAAATCTCAGACGTTGGATTTAGATCTTGTGGCCTTAATTAATGGTTGCATTGCATAGGTTGCACATGAAGCTGGGTTACACAGGATACGTTCCCGTGCAAGAAACCCCATAGTCCACAAAATCACTTTTTCTGTCGGAGTAGTATATCTATGTCATGCTGCTAACATTTCTTATATTGTTTTCTGAGTTTGTGCACCACAGCTTTAATGGGTCCACACTACAAATACAAGGGATTTCCCAAATAAATGATGAGTGGAGCATTATTGGAGGGACAGGAGGACTTACTATGGCCAAGGGCACTGTTAAACGCACAGAAATCTCGTATACGGGGACTACAAGGATTTCAGAACTCAATATACATGTGTTCTACACTCCAACGAAACCTGTGGTAGGTATACATAATTACATATCAATATTTTCTTCTAGGTTTGTTTATTCAACTAAATTCCTTATATTTTGATATAAATTTTGAACTCTCAGTTTCTTATATTTCAGGGAGGATGGAGTAGACTCTAAGTCTCCTTGTATAATCCTAGAAGACCCAATCAGGCATCGCTTGTGTAACCTCGGAATCCACATATACCCTAAGATGCTTCTAAACTTCACAAACAACAGGCACGTATAACCAATAAAGATTTGGGCAGCACTCCTTTGTATTTAAAAACAACGTGAAAGCAAGCTTAACGAAAACCCTAACACAAATAATGGAATAAGTTTAACAACCATAATTTAAATGTTCACACACACACTAGTTGACACTCAAAAATGTATGGAGTTATTTTGGATGATAGAACATGTCAAAGTGATCATAAACGTGACTAACGTGAGGAGGTACAGCTGCAAGATCACCAAATCCGATGAAGGGGAGGCAACTGGCGCTATAAGCCGCGCTGGACGCCGGGTGTTGTGCGAAGCTGCGCGCCCGACGCTGCGAGCTCCCGGGCGCCGGCAAGTGAGCGGCGACGCCGGGCGGTGATCGGCCCGGCGCGTAATGAGCGGCCCGACACCGGGCGACTAACGCTGGGCGGTGAGTGATCGGGCGCACTGGTTGCATGAAAATCGGGCGTCCGGCGCCCTCCCCACGCACGATGCTCTCTGTTTGAGCATCTGCTTGGCGATCTGGCGTGCTAGGGCGCTCCGATTAGCGCCCGATCACATGTTATTCATGACGTTCATACAGATTTAGAACCGATCTATTTCCCGATCGTGTTTTGGAAGGTTTTTGGAGATTGGGAACGTCCCTTGACAGTTTTCTAAAGGGATAAGACCACCCCCTCTATATAATGAGAGGTTCATGACCGATTTGATCTCATCTACATCCAATCGACACAATCACTTCTACAAACCCTAATTTCTCTCCTCTTTCTCTCTCCTTTCTTCGCCGCCGCTGCCACGAACAGGTGATCGACGGCGACAACGCCCTAGAGCGGTCGAGCGGGCTAGGGCAGCCCATAGTCGCCGCATGTCCTCACGGGTCTGTCCCGGGCGTGTGGAGTTTTGGGTCTCAATAGACTTCGCTCGTGTCTTGCGTATCGCGCTCCCGACGAGGCTCCTCCGACGATGTGTCATATCACACTCATCGTTGGAGGCATAAGGTACAGGTCTAGATATCCGTAGGTCTTTGGCTGATTCCCAAATTCGGCTTGCCCTACATAGAGCGATCTAGCTCTTTATTTGGTGTGTTACCGATTTAATTGTCAGCACTAGTACATAAATCTTTTGGAGCTAGTCCATAACAATTTACCGAGGCAGGAATTGCAACCACCTCCATTCAGAAGCCTCCGTTTTTTTTTATGAACCGGGAGGGGCTTGCACCTCCATTCGAAGCCTCCGTTAATGGAGATTTTTCTTGGGGAATAGTATAAGAGTACAAGGATTTTTCTAATTAACATCGCGAGAAAGGATTTTTATTTGCTAAATATACTTTTCTGATCAAAATCACTTTATATTGTTTGTCACTATACATCTACGTGTGAACATGTGGTTTATGAAGGGGAACATCAATCCAATTGCCATGCCGAGGTTGCAATACTGTTGTATTTGAATCGCCGTCCACATTACCCACGGCGTTTGTTTGTTTTCGAGTCACCCGAACCCGAGGGACAAGAGGAAATTGAGGTATGCCATGTTAGTTTATATGTCAATCCAATTGCCATGCCCATGTACTAATTAATGTTTACATAACTTTAAATGTGAATCTATTTTACAATAGGAGGTCGATACAATCAAAGAAAGTATAATCACTCCTGAAGTTGGTATGACTTTCGATTCAGAGGACAAAGCTTACAAGATGTACAATACCTATACGTAAGGCTGGGTTCAGTATTAGAAAGAGCTATACAGCTCTCCGAGAAGATAAAACTATATATCAGAAATATATAATTTGCAGCAATGAAGGATATCGACGAAACCAGGCATCAACAAAAGACATTACAAGAACAGGTTGTGATGCTCGTGTTCAGTTCAGTGTTAGCAAAGAGGGAATTTGGACAATGCAGAAAGTTATACTTGATCACAATCATTATCTTGCCAGTCCAAATAAATCGCACAAGCTGAGGTCCCAACGACGTGTTACATAAGCAGATAGGGTGCTAATTGGTCAGATTAGGGAAGCCGGGATGAAGCCAGCCCAGGTATATGAGTTCATGAAGGAGTTTTATGGAGGAGCTGACAAAGTTCCATTATCAAGGATGGACTGTAATAATGCTATTGGACGTGGCGCAAGAAGTACTTAGAGTCAAATGATGCACAAACATTGCTAGAATACTTGAAGAATAAGCAAGTAGAGGATCCGACATTTTTTTATGCGATTGAAGTAGATGAGGAAGATGGTGGGATAGCTAATTTCTTTTGGGCAGATGGTCAATCTATCATGGATTATGCATGCTTTGGAGCATTTGTGTCATTTGACACCACATTTCGAACTAATAAGTTTGAAATGCCTTTTGCTCCAATCCTTGGAACCAACCATCACAAACAAACAATATTTTTTGGGGCAGCATTGATATTTAATGAGACTATTGAATCATTCGTCCGGCTATTTGAAACCTTCCTACAAGCCATGTCGGGCAAGCATCCAAGCACCATTTTCAGCGATCAAGATGCAGCCATGGCCGGAGCAATTGCTTATGTATTTAAAAATACTAATCATCGTCTTTGTTTGTTTCACATATATGTTAATCTTTGCTAAGCATTTGGGGGCACATTATTCAGAAGCATCCCGATAAGTTTCTACCAACTTTTTAAGAGATGTGTCTATGAAGACAGGTCCGAAGCTATTTTCATCCGAAGTGGAATGAATCATTGTCTGAGTATAACCTTGAGGAGAATGAATGGATGAAAAATTTATATGATTTAAGGGAAAAGTGGGCTCTTTGTCTACCGCGACTCTTTTACGGTGACATGAACTCAACTCAAAGGAGCGAAGGAATGAACAATGTATTTAAGAAAAGATTTCGGAGGAGACTTGGACTTTCAGAACTCCTTGTTGAATGTGATAAAGTTTTACGCTAGTCTTCGCGGAAAATGAGCTAGATGCAGATTTTAATTCAAGACTAAAAACCCCAGTTACTTGCATCACAGATTTACCCATGTTAAAGACTGGTGAATCATATACAAAAAAGGATGTATTCGGAGTTTGAGGATGAGTTTAAAGAACAATTCTCATTCTCTTGGAAATTGTTACAAACTGATGGGTCAATCTTGACATATGAGGTTGCACATATGTACGCTAATCATGGAGCAGTAGTTCAGTTCAACAATGTTGATATGACGTTACATGTTCTTGCAGAAATTTTGAATGTATAGATATGTAAACACATTTTCTAAGTTCCGTAAGTTTGTAATATAACATGAAAGGATGTAAATTGACTATTTATCTTGCAGGTATATTATGCAAGCACGCCCTGAAAGTCTTAAATGCAAATAATATTTTTATTTTGCCATCGCATTATATATTGGGAAGATGGACAAAGTATGCAAAAAGAGGATTCTATGTTGACAAACAAGAAAGTGTGATGGAAAGTAACCAGTCATGGGCTGCCCGTATCTCGCGAATGGCAACATCCATAGCATTGAAGTGTTCACAATCAAAAGAACTTCTTCGTGATTTGGAGGAAGGCATGCAAAAATTGGATTTGGACGCTGATGTTTCTCTGAGCAAGATACAAGAGAAATCTGATGAGGTTCCCCAAGTTTCAGCTGGTTGTGCAATGGACCCATTAAAAGATAGAATATCATTTAAAATTCCTCATGTGGTGAAAGGTCCAAAGAAAAAAGGGTCACAAACGTACTTGAAAAAAATACAGGGAAAAAGAAGAAAAGTGCTAAGAAGAAAGGTATATTGATCCCGTAGTTTTCTAGCTTATTTATTTTCAACGTTGTCACTTCTGTAGTAACTTTTCATATTGTTTTGTGTACAGGAGATACAAATCAGGCTACAGAAAATAGAGATGCAAGTGTTGATATGAACCAATGCATCGTAAGTCATCAATTGGACTCATTATTCCTTTTTCCTATTTTATTTGATTATACAGAAAATTTTATGAACACAGGACCTTAATGCTGGTGGCAGTGGTGGAACTACTGCTATGTCGAACTTTACAAATGCTTCAACCATGCCTTCCCAGCTGCTACAAGATGGATATGCTTGTGCCACAATGCCAGATAGAACAAATTTTATGGTTGAGCAATCTTCTGCCATGTCTGCACCATATATCCCTGGAGGATTTACACATCTTTTACTTGAGTTCACCAAGATGCTGCAACGTCGTCGTCTTCTAGAAAGTTACATTTCGATGAAAGTTACACATCTTGTAATCCGATGCGTATAGAGAGCGACGACCCCTACAGCAGATTTCAGAGTAATAACAAATACTGAGCTACGCTGTTGGCCTGTTTCCCAATTACTCATCCAACGCTCTTCTCAGTACCTGCGTATATTAGGGAAAAAAATAAAATATCAGATGGCTCACTCAATTCCTGAATTCCAGCAATAACACGAAAGCTGCACAATTAGAGAGAGATTACCGGACCAGCAGAGATGATATCGTGGTGGTGCCGGCGGATCTGAAGTACAGGCGGGGCAAATCGGAGCGACGACGTCGAGCGCCGGGCGAGGGCAGTGGAGGCCACAACGGACGAATCTCAGGTATATCCCGTGGGGAGCGCTTCGAGCAGCACGCATGGTGTTGATGGAGGGTACCGGCGGCCACGACGAGTCGACGACGGAAGATGAGGCGGGCTGCTGGGCTCGCCTGTACATTAGGAGCGGGATTAGCCGGTGCTGAGCCGATTGATTAAGCGCTGGGAGCCGGAAAGCGTCGTGCTTTTACTGGGCGTACGCACGGGGCCGCGTACGGACCATACGCACCCAATTTTTTTCCGTCCCTGCGGCCAATGCAAGTGAAGTGCATGATATTAGAGATGAAAGTTGGCGGCGGCATGCCATGCGTGCCGACGAAATGCAAATGCATGTGTTTACGGCGACTTAACCGCCACTTTTATACCAGCCGTCACTACGACACCAACAGTTCCATCGATCTCCACCAGCAGCCATGGCTGTCATGTCGTCGTGTTCCAACACGCTAGCGCTGACACTGACGATGACCTTCGCCACCGCCGAGCGTCAGCCATCAGCCGGGGTGTCCACCACAACAACCACCACAAACCTGACCCTCCACAACCTGTGCCCGTACCCGGTGTGGCCACTGGTGACGGCCAACGCATCACGAGTGTTCCCCTGTTCCGAGAAGCAGAACAGAGTGTTTGTTTTTCTTCAATCTAATTTTCAAAGGCCATATCACAGATCAGACCAAACTCTTGGCGGAAGCAGCAAACATTCAGAAATAAATATATATTCAGATGACATGAAATTAAGAATGGGCAAAACTGAATATGCTGAAAACATACACTTTTGGAGTAGTAGATACAATCAGAGCCACCAGGCCATTTAATCTTTGACCATGTACTAGGCATCATGAAGCTCTGAAAGGAAGTCGACAATTCTCCCATTTGATCGCCTTTTGGGGCCCAACAAACTTGAGAAATTCCATTCTACATAGAGCAAAGACTAAAATCTATCTAAATAAGCAGGAACTGAGTAGAATTAGTTGCTGCTCTGTTTGATCCAGGTCTCATAGATCGAGGAATTAGCTCACTGGCTGCTGGAGGTCCATGGACTCCTCACCAGAAACAGTTTGTTCTGTCATTTTCAATGAATTTAAAGCTGGTCAGATATATCTGCTCAGGTTTAAGTGCTAGACATATTATGGGTGTTTGTATTTTTCTAAATCTATATGAGAAAAATTACATAAGATACTTGCACTTGCCTGGCACTTAGAAGTATAACTTCCACCGTAGCATGGCAATGGACTTATCAAATATACGTAATTATGGATGATGAATCCAGTCCCCACAAGAGCTGTTGCAGTTCCGCCAATCATGAAGTATTGCTCCCTTTCTGCTAGATATGGACCAGAAGTTAATTGACGAAATTTTGTAAATATATGGTAATTACTTGAGTACATTAAAAATATATGGTAAGGATATGGAAATTAATTAATGAAGGAAACATGGTAAGGATATGGAATTAATTGAGTACTCTAAAAACATATGGAAAGTTGGAGTCGTACCGTTTGGGGATAATGTCAATATGCACTTTCCAGTTCGTTCAAAAAAAACATGAACTTTCCAGATTAAGTGTCGGACGGTTGGGATGAACTTCGGCTGCACGTCTCAGCTCTTTCTGCAATATGTTGTGTAAATCACCTTGCCCACCATATAGTCCTGCGTTGATTTCCCGGAGCGAAGGGAGGTGTTCCCAGCCGAGGTTGTATAACAAGTTAGGAACGGAAGACAGAATACAGTCAATGTGAAGAACTTGGAGGCTTGGCATGAAGCGAGGTGCTGCTGCTGCGCCTTTACAAATGGTGGAGCCCTTGTTTTCATAATCAGAAACAGAAGGCGTGCCGGGCGGGTCATTCACATTCACATTCACATTCCCAGGGGAAGAGGCACGATTGCAGGGCAATGGGTGCTGGCCCATTAGTTTAAGTGGCCATCTCTTTATATGTGCCAAGACATGTAGAAAAAAAGCAAGCAAATAATAGGATACTGCTGCCAGTCCATGCTGGAGTTTACTGCTTTCAAGGGGTCTGTGCAACTCAGCATCATCTCCACTCCTCAACTCTTCATCAGAAACAGAGGGCATGGGACTCCGCATCTCATGGTCGCTCTTCAACTCATCATCAGAAACAGAGGGCCTGGAGATGTTGTCTTCTCCATTCCATATATGAAATGAAACCCTCTTGTCGTCTTTGTTGGCAACGAACGACAACACTGAATCCTTCAGTTTGAAGCACCTCAGCTTTGGGAAGTAGCCAGCATCACTGTCACTGATGTTGTGTATTGTGGCTGTGGGCAACGGCCACAAGCGCAGGCTAAGATAATGGAGCTCCGGCAACCCGCCCAGAATTTTCAGGTCCTGCTCATCCAGATGTCGCAGGCACAAGTGCAGGTGGGAGAGGTTAGGGACACACGAAGGATCGATGCATGATGGCAGCTTACTGAAGCTGATATCATGTACAGACAAATGTCGGAGGTGGTGCGGGAGGACCCAATCCGTTCCTTGCCATATGGGTGGATCAAAACTGAATTGACAAGACTGAAATGTTAGACTCTGGAGCGTGTGGAGATGGCCTAGAGACTCCACAGCTCCTCTGTCCTCCTCTTTCCAGGAACAAATATTGAGCACCCTCAGTTCCCTCAGGCAGCTCAGACCGTCCACAAGCCAACTCTCACGTATTGTCAGCTCCTCAAGGGATGTCATACCCTCCACGGAAAAAACCATACCATCGAAGTCGTCTCCTCCATTAAGTGAAATACGCAGACACGCTAGCTGTTTTGGCAAGCTGCCACTCGCCGGCAATTCTGAAATGCGTGATCCCAGCAAGTCCAGCGTCTGCAAGAATCTTAGGGATCCTATTTCTTCGGGGATCCTATCAATCCATGTTCCACCTAGGCTGAGAAATCTTAAGTGAGGTAAATATCTCAGACCCTCAACTTGGATACACCCACCTTCAAATGGATTGTAGTTTTCTATAGCTAGGACACGTAAAATTGTGAAACCAGAAAGTGTCCCAATAACACACCTGAGGGCAATAAATGATCTCAATTTTGGCATTTCAGTATAATTGGCCTCGTGAGGGTGCCCAATGGTCCTGTTGTGGTTGGCTAGCCTACGGACATGAGTACTGCTCTGTTGCAGCGGTGTGCCTTGATCATTACTATCTAGTACAGTGAAAAAAGATTCTTCTTGGGACATGAAACGGATGAAATCAAGCACCATATCATGAACACGACAACCGATGATGATGTTGCTATCATAGTTATGCTCTTCTGCTTGGATCATACTTCTATTAATGAGATCATTGAAGTAACCCTCCCCAATCTCAAATAACCTCATTCCGTCTTTCTTATTATGAACGAATCCTTCAGCCACCCACCTCCAAACCAATGAATCTTTATCGATAACTGAGTCTTCTGGGAATGCACTAAGATATAATAAGCATGTCCTTAGATGTGAAGGCAGGTCGTAGTAGCTAAAGGACAGTATCTTCATTGTATTTTCCGCTTCCTTGTTATCTTTACTCCCAAAATCAATAGTGTTATACAGCTCAGGCCATTCTTCTCTTTGTTTACCCGCCAATAAACTAGCCATTGTGATAATTGCTAGCGGTATACCACTACACTTCCTAATAAATTTATCCAATATTTCATCTGGCTGATTATGAATATATTTTCCTTCATGACCGGACATTCTTCTAGTGAATAACTCGCTAGAGCTGTCATATGGAAGTGGTTGTAGCTTGTAAACTTCATCAGCTTTTGTGGCAACTTCCATGTTACAGTAGTTATGATTATTCTACCTCCAAAATCGTTGTCATCATCAATAGCCAATTTGATTGTTTCCCCAAGACTCTGCCTCCCATATGTCATCGATAATAATTAAATACCTATCCGCACACCAGCACAAAAGTTTTCAATTAATAATTGAGGTATCTAAAATATGCATATATAACTTCTCAAAAAAAAATATGCATATATAAAATCGAGAAGCATTATGCCAACTTGAACAAAAATGGTTAGTCTCTCCCATCACAACTAGTTGACATCTTACGCAGAGACACCATCCATGGATACAATTTTCAATGTCACTTTTATTGAACAATTTTTATATAACACAGCAAAAGCATACTTTTACGAAGTTATATATCTAAAGATAAAAAGAGTCATCAATAGCCAATTTGATTGTTTTTGAAGCCTGTATCTGCATGTCATTAATAAAAAAAATATACCTATCCGCACAAGAGTGTGCAAAAGTCTTGAATTAATATTTAAGTTACATAGAACATGCATTTATAAAATGAATAAAGATCATGCATGCCAGCGACTTCAGCTAGAAACTGACTACTCCCTCCAAACAAAAAGGAGATGTTTTAGACACATAAACACCATCTACAAAATAAAGTTTTGGCTTGTACATTTCATGAAAAAATATTTATATAACGTAGCAAAATTAAAAACTTTTGTAAAAATAAATTTCAAGATAAATATAATCACAGTATTTTCTAATATTAAAGCTTAGTGCAAGATAAATACTTTGCAATTAAAAATTAAATAATTGTCTTAAACAACCTTAAGACGTCACTTATTTATTTGCGACCACATGGAATGACTATTATTAATCACAGTATAGAGAAAAACTCAAATTTGAGTGGTTCATGCGTACCTCTTATTTTGAAGCAAGAACTTACGGAGCTCATCAATGAGTTGCCTTTCATCCAATGCGGCAGTACTATACTGTAGGTATGTTTGCTTATCAAGATCGATGAGAATGTCCTTGAAAATTTTCTTCAAGTCAGGATTCCGGCCAACAGGAACAAAAGCTGTGCAATCGAAATAATCCCCTTTGATCTTGTCATAGACAACTTTGGCAAGAGTGGTCTTGCCAAGGCCACCAATTCCGACAATTGATAATATCTTCATCTTCGTGCTGGAAACGTCACCCTGCTGCAGGTTCGTCTGCAGCATGGACATGAGCTCACCACTTGACTTGTCCATGCCAACAAGGTTTTTCACTTGTGTGTACATGGCATGAAGGCGAGGATCAACGGTGGACGCCGTGGCTGGCCTGGCCACAATATCGTCCACCTTGTACCTGCGACACCGCTCCGTCACCTCCTGGAGATGAGTCATGATGTCCTTGACGTCGCGGCTGATCCTGCGACGCGCCGTGAACTTTGGCCACAAATTGGTCATTTTCTCAATGAGGCGTTTGGGCAAGCTCTCCTGCTCAGCGGAATCAGAGCCCTGGACACGGACGAGGAAGGTGTCGAGGATGTCCTCCATGTCATAGGAGGCCTCCCTGACATGGCGTGCCCAGATCTGGACCTGCTCGTCGAGCTGGTCCCATGGCACGTTGGCCACCTTGCGGAGCGCGGCTTGCGCGAGCTCGAGCTCCTGGGTGAGGGAGCTGATGCGCTCCTTCACTCCGGTCTGCAGGCTGTACTCCTTCTCGAGCAGCTGGTAGAGCTTGGGGATGAGGCTGGGCATGGCGCCCATCACCAGGTCCGCCATGCTCTCCACCGGCGCTGGTGTCCGTGGCTTGTTGGTAGAGGCGTGTGGAACTTGGGCGATGTGGATCTGCAAGCAACTGAGAAGGAGGCTTAGGTGTGGGTGAACTTTGGTGAATGATGAGGAGAGCGAAGAACTGGGGGGATGTATGGGAATCCGATGTATGGTGGTACTCTGGTAGCCGACCGAGGGAAAGGAAAGGCTGCAGGATGTGGCTCAGGCAGGCAGAGAGCACCGACGACCCGGGCTGTGAGAGCAGCTCTAGTGTGGACGAGTCAGTCGTGGTCGTCCATTACTTGTCCACGAGGCAAAGAGCATCACATGGATGGGGCCAGCAGCCAGAATTTGGAACACAGTAGGATCACTAGTGTGGATGGATGATTGAGGTGACGAATGTAGCTAGCTCGCTAATCTGTCAAGCATCATATACAGTCGCTCGTCCTTCCCGTCGCCCCCAGCACCCGGTCTGCCATGATTTTGTAAACATGTTTACTTGCTAGTGCTGTAGTACTTTCTTGCTGCGGTTGCTTTGGCCTCAAAAAAGAGAGCCCATTTTGTAAATAGGGTGTAGATTGGTGGAAGGGGGCACAGTCCAACAAATATATATTTTTCTTCTATTTAGTATGCTCTAGAGACTAGAAACTACACTATTAATTTTTTTTTCTTGACACAAAGATGTGCTGTACAGGCTATCAACTAAACTCACAAAGATATGCTGACTACTGCTATTTTCAAATCGTTTTGTGCATGGCAGTGGCATGGCATGCAGCACTACCTATTCTCTTCCCTCACGGCCACCCCGTGTACTCTGCCCCCCTGATAATATTGTCTCAGCTTTCGGCCGGCAGCATTGGTCACGATCGAGGACGCGTGACTGACTCGTGCATCCACAGACCGCGCTTTCGCTGTAATCGTACGTGACTGATTCGTGCATCCACAGACCGCGCTTTCGCTGTAATCGTACTGGCATGCAGCAACCAATGCAAGCATGGGAGACCTCGGGAGTCGGGAGTCGTCGTCGTCGTCTCATCAGTCTCAGCAGACCAGCATGAATACAGGGGGAGCGAGGCTGCAGTATCGGACTAGTCCACACGCCTCTTCTCTATGGTACGAACCGCACAGCCTCCCTCCATGTGCGCCAGTGTCACCGATTGCCTCTGATCTTTCTTTACACCACCACCCAGGCTACCCATGGTTCAGTAATTTCCATGGCCTCCCACGTTCGTCTACAACGTGATCGGGTTCGGCGACTTGGCCCGAACCCGAAGAAGAGACAAAGGAAAACACCGTTATAAATGGAGCGGTAACGGCAGACCAACAACAACGATTTCTGGTCGATCAGGCTTTGCTCGCACACCCTTGCCACCTCCTCCGCACGTCCGCCATGCCGCTAGTCGTGAAGCATAGGGGCTATGAAGACGGCTAGAGGCCCCGCTGGGACGGCAAGGTCTTCGGGCTACGGCACAAGGGAGGGCTTATTCTCTCTTATATTCATGTTAGTGTGTTCGTACCTGTATATATGTGAACGATACTAGTACTACACACATCAATCCATCCTAATAACATAGTACTGTACTCCGTAACTGTGCTTGGGCGCCCTTGTTCGGCACGCTCAATAATTGATCTCGACAGGTCACAGCCTCAGAGGACGGTGCATGCATGTGTTTGTGTAAGAGATAACGTGACTGTGTACAAGCTGCTGCCTCGTCAATCTTTACGGCTCAGGATAGGGCAGGGCAGGGCAGGGCTCCACACCTGCACTGCAGTTTGGGCGGTCCAATAATCTAACGTCGTACGCCTCGAATATATAGACGCGTCAATCAGGCATATGTCCACCCCGGCGCTAGCTGCCATGCAGAAGGATGTGGTCACATGCAATACTGCACCACGCTCTTTGCTCTGGATTCTTGTGTGTGGGCATGGCTGCAGATGGATTATATTAACCCACTAGATATGCCACATTTGAACATTAATAATCCCGGCGGTGCGTGCTGTCCGCGGCTCCTCCAGGCGGCGCCAGATCCCGGCGGGCGGACGTGGTGGCCGACGGTGAGCGGGCGGACTAGTGTATTCTAGGCGGGGCTGTTTGAGGCCAAGTGACCTTATTGAAAGATCAGACGTGAACCTTTTTTTAAAAATAAAATAAAATAAAAACTAGACGGGGGTGAGGACTTGCCGTCGGCTAGTAGATGGGGAGAGGTGGAGAGGAGTTGGCCGGCGGCATGGAGAGCTAGAGGGATTTATCTTTCGTGTAACAGGCCAGCCCATTAGTAAAATAATCAGCCTGAACGTAACTCGAACTTTTCGGCAAATTTGGATCGAACTGGGTCAGCAGGCCCATATAAACAGGTCAAGCTATGACCACATCCTGTGCAAATTTGTCCTTGGTTTGGATTCATCGCCTTTGCCTGTCCTGATGCACTGTCCATCAAATCATCACTCGCGAAATGATCATAGATCAGCTGGTTAGGTCCCTTGTGATGGAACCTACCCACCTGGGTTCAAGTCCACATTTGGCATGAGTGCTTTCGATTTTTCTAGATTTATTCCAAGATAAGTGGTAGCGGCGTTTTTTGTCGACGACAACAGGTGCGTGTGTGTGTGGGGCATCTGCGTTGTACTATGTAATTCTAAAAAAAAATAACTCATCACTCAAATCATTAGCATAAAATAGATATTAGATAGGTACCCAGATATCTTACTATTACTAATTAGAGGCTTCAATAGAGCCTCCACGTTAATCCTCACGAGATGCGCTAGAAAAAAAAGATAATATTACTACTACTAATTAGAGGCTCTAATGGAGCCTCTACGTTAATCCTCACCAGATCGTTAAAAAAAAGATAAATGCTAGAAATTCTCACAATAATCTTCCTATTACTAATTAGAGGCTCCAATGGAGCCTCCACGTTAATCCTCACCAGATGCGCTACAAAAAAAAGATAAATACTAAAAATTCTGACAATAATCAGAAACATCCGACCGCTAAATCAAAGACTCTAGCCATCCATCACCATTAGATCTATTTTTATTTTGTGGAAAATTACCCACATATGCCATTATAGGTAAAAGTAGGTTTTTTAGAGAGAACAAAATTTGATGCGTTGAGAATACATCGTGATGGTTGATACTACTAACGTAAATATTGTTTTAGAGAAAACAGAAATTTTGACATATTGCAACATATCCTGATCGGTAGTGCTATCGTTCATAGTTAGTTAGAATAAAATGTTCCACGAGTCTTATTAATCCTGTCACTAAATAATGCATTATTAAATTATTGTATCTGTAATACCGATGTTATAGTTAGTTATTCAAATATATCTGTTTTTAATAAAAATATATAAGTATTAAAAATATCACATCATGGACGTTCACGATTAGTTAATAAAATATTAGATGAGTTGGATAAGAAAATTACGTCGCTTGGAATAAATTATTAAAATATCATATCTATAGTAGCGACGTTCATAATGAATTAATAGAATATCTATATTAATGAAACAAAATATATGTATTAATAAAATATCATGTTACTAACATTTACAATTAGTAAATAAATTATTAGATGAGTCCTACTAATCACTTTCCTTTCCCAATGTATTAATAAATTATTAAGTATTCACTCTAGCCTAAAATAAATGAACATCTCGCTTCGAGAAGCGAGTTTTTTTTAAATTTGACAAAGTATATAGAAAATAAATTTTAATTTGTATCACTAAACAACTTCATTATAAAAATACATTCTATGCTCAATCTAATATCACTTATTCTTCATAATGAATACTAATATATTCATATGTATTTGGCCAAATTTGAAAAGATTTGACTCATTGGGAAATGAGATGTGTGTTTACTTTGGAGGGAGAGGGTATACCCAATAGTTCCATGAGTCAATCTATTAATTGGAAATCATATAGAAGGTTAATGTATTAATAAAATATGAGTGGCAAATTAAAAGTTTTTACGTGTGCTGTCAGGTTGTTTTTTGTTATGTATAAATAAAAAAGAAGCAATTTTCATCAACCACATACAAACTTAAATTAACTTTTACATCTAAATTAAGCACTTTTCATATTTATGAACTAATTCAAAATGACCCATAAATTTGTTCCAAATTACACACATATGTCATTAACATAGATAATGTAAAGTACAACTTTTGTTTATTAGGCAAATTATCCACCTTGACTATAATAAAAATAAATAAAAATATCTCTATATCAACATGTAAATATTAATATTAGTTATAATGGCAATAAATTAATAACCATTGTCATTATAAATAAGTTTACTAATGTTGACTAAAATATTATGCCATATACTACCTTCGTTTTTGTTTACTTGTCACTGAAATTTTACTGTAGCAATTTTGACCATGTGTTTTTTCTACAAAAGTTAAATATAACAAGTTTTCACATATATGATTCTTCATTGGACATACTTCATTAGTGTTATATGCATTGAAGTATCTAAGATTTTTAGAAGAAAAAAAAACAGATGGTCAAATTTGCTATAGTAAAAAAATTGGTGACAAGTAAACAAAAACAGAGGTAAGCAGTAATTTATTTTAAAATAAATAAAAATAACTCTAAATCTATGTGTAACTAATAATATAAGTTATTACAATGAATAAATTAATAAGCATTGGTGTTTAAATAATCGTATTATATATTGATTAAAACATTGTGTCATATCAATAGTACTACAATGTTTAATTATTTTATAAAATAAATTTAACATATCATTGTTGGTGTCGAAGCTATAATAACATTTTATGCAATTGTTATTTAATAAGTTTTGTTATTTAAATAAGTGTAGTTTGGAATTTGTAACATTTTTCCAATAAAATAGATATTATACTAATACTAACACTTTGAAACCTCTAGCCAATTGGATCTTAAAGAATCAACGTATTCATCAGTAGACATGCAATTAATAAACTTGAACCTACATTTCACAAAAAGCCTTCAAAAGCAAGCAAACACTGGTAGGGCGTCATTGCCACATTGACGCAAAATGCAATCACATTGGACCTTCGAAAGTTGAAAATACAACGATGTTGTCATGATGAACACAATGATCTACCAATGGTCCTCCATTCCTCTATGTGTAACTTTTCCATTAAATACAACTTTGATTAATATGAGGATCGAACTATTTTCGTAATATCTATTGATCACATGTATATAGCGAAAGAAGCTACATCAGAGAACATCATGCCACCGTAAGAAGTCATCTACCTCACAATATAATTATGAAAGAAGCGACACAACAAAGGACTCGAGAGATGCATATCAAATAATTTCAGTTATGCAAGAAAAATGAATCAAGGAGTTTAGAGCAATTACTTAATTACGTCGATAACAACTATTCACTAAGCAAAATATTAGATACCACAAATGACAAGGCAAACATCAATTGTTTGGACTTTTAGAATTGCCTCAAAAATTTCATCAGACAAATCAAAGAAAGACTATACTTTATGAAAATCCAATAGTCAATCAAGTTATTAATTTTAATTTGTAGGTGAACTAATATTTAATATTGTATCCATGTAGTTCAATTCCTAAATAGGTACGTCCAACACACCCTTATAATGCACAAAGTCATCTATAATAGGACAAAATTAATGAAAGAAAACACCCAACCATTGAGTCGAACAAATGTTACATCATTAGTTGTCCCACAATGATCACTTTTCATTAGTTGTGCCAATACCAAATCTATAGGCATGTGTAACTCTAGATTCAAAACAAAGTTAATAGTATGAAGTATAGTTTTTATTAGTTAATATATACTAAAAAGGAATTTCTATTGATGCTTATGTATCTCAAAAGATAGTCCGTGCGGGAGCACGGGTTGATGGACTAGCGAGAATATAGATATGATATGTGCATACACATATAGATTGATCGTAATAGGATATTGCAAGCTGATCATCAAATTAATGTGTCATCTCACCGAGAGCCTTAGAAGCAACGTGACTCCACCTACCATTACGCGTGAGCATCTATAGGTGCTGCAAGTGCTGCTCTTGAATCTTCATGCCATCAGATGGCGTGACAGACTATCCTATCCGTCCGGCCGTGTCCGGCGAGGCTTTAGCAGAGACTGCATGGTGGTGCCCATTACTACAGCATGGACTGCATGGCGGTGCAATTGATCTGGCTGGATATGAGGTTTACGAACATCCTAACTGATGGGTAGCCTGGTTGCATGAATGAGTCAGCCACATTGGACGGCTCTGGCCTTTTCATCTCATTGTCTGAGAAAGAAAGATGAGAGGCTGAAGGGCAGCAGGGTGAAGCTATCCTATGAATCGGGGATTTGGGAATACAGATAGAAGTGTTCAACGACACTAGATCTCCGTTATATGCCAGTTAGCCGGCTCCGTGGAGGCAGCACCGTGGGTTGGGTAGAAGTGTTAAATTGGGTGCGTCGGGCCGGGCCGATCTTTGTGAGAGAAAATCTGGCGGCTGGCTGCTAGCTGGCCGATCTTTGTGAGAGAAAACACTACTGAATGGCTGGTCGATAAGCCAAGCGAACGGGACCTAAATCCCCAGCGACCGGTATAGATGTCCAGCGGGCGGCCCGTGCGCGCCGGGCCCCCTTCGGGCCCGGCACGGCCCGGTCGGTCGGGTCGGGGCGCGTCGGGGCCACGCAGCCGGCGGGCGTGCCTCCACCGTGCTCGGGCCACGACCTCACCCCATGGCCGGGATGGTGGGCCATTTACGCCACCCGCGGGCGGTCGGGCGGTCGGGACTCGGGCGCCCAGCGCCAGGCGGCCGGCCGCCGTCGCGCGACAGATCTCACCATCAGCGCTTGCAACCGCCGTCCGCGGGAAGAAACGCCGAAGCTTCGGGCGGACCTGCTCCCCGCCGCTGGGCTCGTCGCCCGGCGGCGGGGGCTTCAGCGGCATGGAGGCGAAGAGGAACGTCGGGGTGAGTGGAGCCGCGGCCTCCCCTTCCTTCCGAACCGGCGCACCCCATCGGCACGGCGGGCTTCGGGACGGGGCCGCCCGCGCCTCAGCGGAGCCGGGACCTTCACGGCTTCACTCCCACGCCCTCGCGGCGGCGGCGCCACGGCGCCCGGCGTGCGTGCAGCCGTGTGGGATGGAGCGGCGGCGCGGGCGAGATGAGGAGTGGCGGCGCTTCGGGTGTTGGGCAGGATTCGGCGCCCGACGCGCATGCATGTGGCCGTGAAGTGAAGAGGCTTGGCGGCGCTGGGCGAGATGAGTAGCGGCGACGTTGGGCCAAATTCTAAAATGCTATGCTGGGTCAAATTCTAAGATGCTGGGCCAAATTCTAAAATGCTTAATTCAGCGGGCCATCATCGGGCCGTGCCGGCACCGTGCCCACGGGACGAGGCGGCGGCCCATGGCCCGTCCGCTACGGCCGCGTGCCGCCCGCGGGCCCGCGACACACCGGACGGGCGGGCCTGGTACCGGGCCAAATCACCGGGCCTCGGACCGGGCCACCGTGCCGCGGGCGGTTTGTACATCTATAGCGACCAGGCGCGGCGCCATCGCAGGATCCGCCTTGGGTAGGGGCAGGAGGCCACCGCTGCCACCTGGAGGTGTTCGAGCGCCGTCACAGCTGCCATCCGCTGCCCACGACGCTGTCTGAGAGTCACGGTGTCGATGCTGCCTGAGAGTTGGGGAGAGCCGCTGCGGTGCATGGGGCCCTCGCCCTTGCTCCAGAGAGGGCGCCGTCGTCGGGATGGGGAAGGTCCATCGCGGCTGTCGTCGTGACGACCGTCGGGCTCCAGATGGACATTAATTCAGGAAATATGGTTAGATGAACTACACAGAGTACTAATATAAGTAAAGGGTTGGACATTATTTGTTACCTCTTGTGAGAACATGTTACAATGACTCCACACGGAACGCAGGACGGTTGGGATGTGCTTCGGCTGCACTCCATAGTGCTGCCGCTATCTTCTCATTGTAGGCGGTATCAACAACGATCTCCTGGAGCGAAGGGAGGCCGTATTCGATGCCGAGGTTGTCGCCGCAACGATCGTCCCAGAGTACAAAACGAAGTACCTGGAGGCACGGCATGAAGCGACCGCCAGGTGCTCCTCCTCTAGTTGCGCCGGGGCTGGCGCCGCCGCCGCCTGTGCTACAAGAAATAATGGGTCTCTGCAACTTATCCTCGGAAACAGAGGGCGTGCTGTCATACTCGACGAGTCCTCCACCCCACACATGAAACGAAATGCTCTTGTCCTCTTTGTTGTCGTGGAACGAGACCATCGCGTTCCACAACTCGCAGCACCACAGCTTGGGGAAGTAGACTACTTCAGCATCCATTTCACTGACGACGACGGCGCTGCTGTTTACGGCAGCTAAGGTCCACAATTGCAGGCTGAGAAAACGGAGCTCCGGTAACATTCCAAGCATCTTCAAGTCATGCTCATCCATGTGTTCCAGCCTCAGCTCCAGATGGGAGAGGTTAGGAAGACACGAAGCATTGAAGCATGATGGCACCTTGTAGAATCGGAAATTCTTAGGCACATGCATATTAGAACCACCTAAAATATTAGAACCACCTAAAAATATTAGGTGCTCGAGCTTGTTGAGATGGCGTACACATTCCCAGCAATCCCGTTCTGTGGCCTCACTGCCGCTGCAAATATGAATTCTAAGCACCCTGAGCTCAGTGGGAAGATGCTGACTTATTACCTGCCCTGAAACAGATATGGACAGCTCCTCCATGGAGGTCAGCCTCGTCAACGGAAATATGCCATCATTACTATGCGTGATGGTCCAAGTACTAATAGGGAGGCACAGGCACACCAACTGTTCTGGCAAGCTCCCCGGCAATGGGAATTCTTTTAAGAGATGAATTTTCCAAGTCTACGGTCTGCAGGAACCTCAGACGTCCTATTTCTTCTGGGATCCTCTCGAAAGATGTTCCACTTATACTGAGAAACCTTAGGTGAAGACGTGAAGTAGATGTGTCACGTGCTCAAGTCGGAAAACGAAACTACCCTCAGTTGCCTTGCAATTATCTATAACTAGCACACGTAGAAGCATGAATCCATGAAATGGGTCCGACGCCTCTATACCACACCCGATGGCGAACAACGACCTCACTTTTGCCATTTTCAAATCATCACCCTGACGATGACCGTGCCCCAGGGTCCTATTATGGTGGGCTAACCTACGGGGTACATTATTGCTCTCTAGTAGTGTGCCCTGATCATTATCTAATACTACACTGAAGAAATTTTCTTGGTGTGACATAGAACGGATGAAATCAAGCACCATATCATGGACACGGCAACCAGTGATGATGCTATCATCATCACGAGACTTTTGCCTCGAGCATGCTTACGTTTACGAGGTCATGGAAGTAATCCTCTCCAATTTCAAATGACCTCATGCCTTGTTTCTTCTTGACAAATCCCTCAGCTACCCACATCCAAACCAATGAATCTTTAGGGATAACAAAATCTTACGGAAATGCAATCGGATACAACAAGCATGTCCTTAGATGCCAGGAAGGTCATAATAGCTAAAGGATAATATCATTATAGTATTTTTTACTTGATCATTATCTTCGCTCCCAAAGCTAATGGACCTATATAGCTCATCCCATCTCTCCCTTGGTTTATCCGCCAATAAACTAGCCATCGTGATAATAGCTAGCGGTATGCCAGCACATTTCTTCGAAATTTCACAATGACCTCATCCGCTTATTATCAACCAATTTCTCTTCACCATCACCTATTCTTATAATGAATAACTCTCTAGAACTATCATCAGGCAGTGGTCGTAGCTTTTAAACTTCTTCTCGGCTTTTTGGCAACTTTCGAATTAGTAGTAGTTATTATTATTCTAGCTCCACAAGTATTATTGTCACTGATTGCCAATTTGATTTGTTCCCAAGATGGTATCTCCCATACGTCATCGATAACAATAAAATACCTAACAAGATTTAAAAGCCTTCAATTAATATTCATGTTATCTAAAGAATGGAATAATAAAATGAGTTTGAGTGACAAGAAAATGATTACTCCCCCGCCCCCACGTCTAAAATATGTGCCATTTTAGATTTGCAAAATAGAAAGTCGTAATTATTAATATAGATCTGAAAAAACATAGCAAAAGCCTAATTTTATGAAACAATAAATATAAATGTACCAATGCAGTTATCAAAATACCAAACATAATGCATATATATAAATATTCTTTTTACAAATATTTAAATGATTGTCATGAACAAAATTACAGTGTGTGTGGGTGTTACTGGATTAAACTGTGTGTGTGGGTGTTACTGGATGGAGTCTTCTTGGTTGCAGTATAGCACATAAAACCTCAAAACTGGGTGGTTCATGCATACCTCTTGGATTTAAGGAACAGGCGAAGCTCATTGATGAGTTGCCTTTCATCCAATACTGCAGTACTTAACTGGAGGCTTCTTTCCCTGTCATTTCAGATAAGTCAAAGGGCTACTGGGTTCACTACTTTTCATGTTTCAAGATCTGAAATCCATATCTGTTTGAATGGTGCAGCTTCTCCATCCTTGGCCACTGGGTTGTGTTTATGATCTATCCTCAGAATGGAATGGCCTGTATATTCGACTCCTTGCGAGATACCAAGAAACAAGGGTACAGGCATTTCGAATCGGCTATGCAAGCGTAAGTGATGACACTTGTTCTTTTTATAAACTCAACGTACGTATAAAGTTTGATCAACTTGTGGACACTATTGGATTTCATATAGCGCTTACCAGGAGTACTTGGCCGATCCCAACTTCTACAATTGGAGATCCGAGACACGGAAGAAGAAGTACAAAAACCTCATGAAGTTGAAGCGACATTACTAGGTACATAGCAAGACGCTTGTGTGCTAGTACATCGTGAATGCTCTCGATATGGTCTAATGATTATGTGTTACATATATAGTGCATGAAGTGTGCCAAACAACCTGAGGGCTCACTCCTATGTGGATGCTACACTTGTGAGTACCTCAGGGCTTGCATCAAATGCATCGATAGCTGGCGACAGCTCAAGAGATCCAATCAAATCTGGTAGCGCTTATTGGTGGACCTTTTTTTGGAAATGGGAATTTTTATTAATTTCAAGCGATTACATCAAGGTGATACAATGACTTGTTGAAACATTCCCGGCCTTTGCCCTTAGGCACACAGCCTTCGATAGTTTTAAAGAGCCACACACACTAATGACTGTCAATCCTAAGACTAGACCGCCACCCATATGTCGGGGAAAAAAAGTCCTTGGCCACCCGCTCCAAGAACCGAGAAGCCGCTACAAGCACCTCCCAGGAAGTAGGCTGTTGAAGAATAGCCCATGAGCGGAGCCAGTGCGTGATTGAGTAGAGTACCTGCAAAAAAGAAGATCGTTTGTTTTCTAAAACCACTGCATTTCTGCATAACCAGACGGACCAACTCAAGGCTGCCGCGCCCACAAGGACAAGTGATTTAAACTCTTTTGGTATCCCATTCAACCAACTCCCAAACATATTAGTGATACTAGTTGGCCTCTTCAGCCCCCACGCCGCGTGTATTGTGGCCTAGACCATCCGAAAGTGAAACGACAATCAAGGAACAAATGTTGTATGGACTCATTTTCATGACGTAAAAGACTTTGTTGAGATCCTTGCCGTTTCATTTTGCCAAGGTTATCCTTAGTTAAGACGACTCCTACTTTGAGACACCGAGAGGAAGATTTTGATTTTGAGAGGAATTTTTAACTTCCATAGCCGCTTATTGATGTTGGGTATGTTCTGATTAATTAGGCCCCTATAATGTGATTTGACTGAGAAGACCCCCTTGTGGTCAAGGTCCCACTTGAACTCATCATCCTCCTGGCTAAGGTTGATTGATGCAAGACGATTGACCAGATTATTCCACATTGCTAGCTTGTTCCCAATAAGGTCTCTACGCTAGGATAGATTGGGTGTTGGTGAATCAAGCACCTCTGCCACCGTATCCAGTTTTTTCTAACAATATTATATAATTGTGGGTATTGTTGCCGTAAAGGCCTATTGCCTAGTCACGTGTCTTCTCAAAATCTGATCTGTGACCTATTTTTTATGATAAATTTTCCAAATCTAAGAAAATCCCTTTTAACTTTCATCGGACTTGCCCGAAATGGGAGTCCCCTTTTTCCAATTGGACCTGCACGAGGAGGTTTGGTCCCTAGATATTTGTTGCGTAGGGATCATTTGCCATGTACCATCTATTGTCAGCAAATCGATACAACCATTTACTAAGCAAAGCGATATTTTTGAGTTCTAGATTTTGTATCCCTAAACCCCCTTGTTCTTTGGGTTGGCACAGGATACCCCACTTTGCTAGGCGGTATTTCCTTTTGTGTTCGCCGCTCTGCGGAAGAAGCGTGATCAAAAGTAATCCGACTTTTACGGATTCCTTTTGGAATCTCAAAGAAGGACGTCATATACATTGGTAAGCTGCTAAGAACGGAATTAATCAAGGTTAGACGACCCCGGTGGAGAGGTTTTTACCTTTCCAACTACTTGAGTCGTTTTTCAAATCGTTCTTGTATCTTCAACCAATCCGAAGTTAGATAATCTCCGATAATGAATCAGAATTTCTAGGTATCGGATTGGGAAGCTACCGTATTGCAACCAAACAGCTCTCCTGTACTGATTTTTTTGAATTCTTTTGCCTCACCAAAGCGTAAGATTTCACTTTTTATGAAAAATATTTTTCGGCCCACGATAACTGCTCAAAGGCACAAAGAATTAACTTCATGTTTTGAGCATGCTCCATGTTGTGTTCCAAAAAAAGGATAGTGTCATCCGCATATTATAGGATTGAACGGCCGTCCTCGACTAGGTGTGGCACAACCCCACTCAGCTGATCCTCGGCTTTTGCTCTTTTAATAAATAGTGCGAGCATGTCGGCTACTAAATTAAAGAGAATGGGCGACAATGGATCTCCTTGTCGGAGTCCTTTTTGTTTGGAAATACGGGCCGACCGTCATTGACATTAATTGCTACGCTCCTCGATATGAAGGATTGAATCCACCCGATCCACTTTGGTGAAAATCCCTTCATCCTAAGTGTTTGCGTCGAGAAAGTCGCAGGTGTACTTTATCATATGCCTTCTCAAAATCTAACTTAAGGATAACCCCGCTCTTTTTTTTTTTGATGCATTTCATGAACGGTTTCATGGAGGATAACCACTCCTTCGGTATGTTGCGCCCTCTTAGAAAGGCCATTTGCGTAGGGCTGATCAAGCATTCTCGTGACCGAAGTTTATTCATATAGTCATTACTTTTGTGAAGACTTTGAAACTTACATTAAGTAAACAAATGGGCCTATATTGTTGAATTTTATTGGCCTCTTGAGTCTTGGGTAGCGGCGTAATTACTCAGAAGATCAAAATTTGAACACCGGGAGGTTTCCGCTATGCAACTCATGGAACATTTGCATCATGTCCCGTTTAATGATATTCCAAAAGTGTTGATAAAACTCACTGGGAAACCATCCGGGCCAGGTGCTTTATTATGTTCCATGTCAAAAATGGCTTCTCGAACCTCATTTTTAGTAAACGGTGCCGTGAGAAGTTCATTTTCTAGTTGGCTGACTTGAGGAATATCATCTGTTCTAGATTCATCGAAAGAGAAGGTATTATCTTCGGAGGGGCCAAATAGTTCTTTGTAGATTTGGGTTATATAGGTTTTGAGGTTGCTTTGCCCCTCTACCTTGCCGCAATCATGTTCGGGGAGAAGATACATTTCTTACAATGTTTGCCATTTGCAATCATCCGAAAGTACCTTGTATTAGAGTCTCCTAGGAGGATGTCATTAGCTTTTGCCTCATTAAATGGGTAAATTTCCATACCTTGGATCGATTTGTGGGTTGGATCACTATGCTTTTTGAAGCAACAACAGCTTGAGGAGATGGCGTCCTCTCTAGTCTCACATTCTCCACCGGACTGCATGGCTGGGCTCTTTCTTATTTTGGAGCTGCATACAATGCGCTCCCCTGTACCCATGCCCGAGCGAGTAGGTGCGACCGCGGCGGCGACAGGGGGCTCCATCCGAGAGCTCTACTTGCATTGCCACGACCAACCGTGATGCGGTCTTTGCGCCGACACACCTCCGAGATAGCTCGGCCGTGAGCTCCACTTGAGGTGCGCCTTGTGCAACTTTCTGTTTCTCCATGTCCGGTGCTGTTTCGGAGATAAAACAATGTGAATTTGTAACATTGTCATTATCTGAAAATATAGAAAAATAGGGATGGTACTTACAAACAATTTTTCTTTGGTGATTTGAAGCCTCCTTTTGGTGGTGTCACCCAAACAAACTTGTTTGTTTCCCCACTCCCAACAGCCATTTGTCGGGTTCCAAGAGAAGTAGCCGCAATCATATCTTTGCATCAGTCTTTGGGACCGAATTCCCAAAGCCTGCCGATGGAGCTTTGCTCTCAAATTTGAATTAGAGCTTTTCAATTTCTTTGCGGATGCTGCCCTATCCCTCTCCTCTTTGCCATCATTTGAGTCCCCGAGATCATCATGATCCATAGGGTCGTCCTCTTACGGAGGGGGAACCATTCTTTGGTAGGAAAAGCTCACGGTTCCCTAGTGAAAGTGATGTGGAATCCTTACTTTCCAAAGACTAGATCCGTAGTATGGGGTAACCGATTAGTATCTAGCATCCCCACTCTAACTCGATTACACCTTTCTTCGGTATGTTAGCATGTCGACTTCCATAGTAAGCCCCAATAACATTGCCAAGTGCCCGTAAGAAGTCGGGTAGTGTCTATGTGTGGGCGGCACCCCGTGATGTGAACCCAAAACTCTTCCGGCTCATAGGAAGGAACGATGTTACGATATTCTTTGTCATGCCGAAACCTTGTAATTGTCACTCCATGGTTTTTCAACCGAAAGCCAATGTCAACCATACTCAAGTGATTCATCGCTAGGGAATGCAACTAGGAATGAGTCCTCCTCGTGGGGTAGGGCCTCCCACTTCCAATCTGCCTACGGTGATGTGAGCAAGCTCCATCTGTACTATTTCCGTTGTAAGTTTCCCTCCAAAGTGACCGTAATCAAACACGCGGGGCGCCGGCTCGGAACCTCTAGCTTGTAGTCTATCTCGGGCATCTTAATAAAAGCCAAATCCTTCATTGCCGACCCATAGAAGCTCGGCATAGGTTTTGGCATCTTCAAGATCGGACACTTTCCGGAGATATGTGAGTTCTTCTTATTGCAAATGATGCAATCTAGGTGCGCTTTGCAATCTTCTTTATCATGACCACTAGATTTGCATCGAAAACAAAAGGATCTCTTCTTTTTAACATACCCCGCTTTCGTGAGCTCTTTGTGGATTGGCGCGATCGGTGCCCGTTGACAGTCTCCCACTTGTTGCTCGCCCGGAGAGGGATTTTTCTTCTTTGGATCGTGCCGGCTTGGGCGGACGCCGCCGATGGACTCGCGGCGCCTATAGCCCGAGGTTGGGGCTAGCTACCAGGTCGGGTTGTTCCCCATGGCGTCTGAGTTGTTCCCCATGGCCACGGCCACTATTCCGGTTCCGGTTGGCCCTAGCCTGAAACCGGAAGCCCTCATGCATTGTTGTCACCCCTACCGCGACCTTCCACTGTTGCGGGCGGCGCCCCGCCCTTGCCCTCGATCAAATGAGCGTGGATGGGGAGGCATCGGGGTACCCGGTCGTCGTCGCGACGTCGGTATGATGAAGCTGTGTAGGATCCGATGGAAGCCTAGAGGGGGTTGAATAGGCCCCCCCCTCAAATCGACTGTTAAAACTTTAGCGCACCGTCGGTATAGATATATGCAACCGCCACATATAGGGGCGGCACTACGGCGTGAATAAACCGGACGAGAGGCAGAGGAGTGAACCGAGGCTGGTCGGGGAAGATCCGCGCGGCACTTTGCCGGCGTTCACGTGCTTGGCACCGCGGCGTGTCACGCAGTCCGAGCACCACCAAATGTAAATCCACGAAGCCGGAGTTTGGTGCTCAAGGTTTCTACTTGTTCCCGCACACAAATACTGCCGCGGACAACTAGCCAAAGGTGGCGTAAAACCCAAAGAACAAAGTAGATCGGGTCGAAGCCCTATCTCACAAGACAAAATATGCAAGAATTTAAAGAACACGAGAGACACAAGGATTTGACCCGTGGTTTCGCGCCAGCCACACAAATTTGGGTTACGTCCACGTTGTTGAGGTTGCCACACAAGGCTTAGCTTGCCCACCGGCTTGCTTTTTCCCTCGTTCACAAGTCTAGGGAGTTAACCCTAGAGATGTGGGGGTAATGTATTGCTGTTGTAGTGAGGTTACAAACCTCCCAAGGCGCCCACCGAAGGGGCAAGCTCAAGGGCGACGCCTAGCCGTCTAGGAGCAAGCTCCAAGAGTAAAGAACCCTAGGGTTCGGCCAAACGTGAACCAAATGCTCTTTTGAGTGGGGGAAGTAGTAGATCCGGTCTCCAATCGAAGTTTTTTTTCCCTCAAGAATCCCTCGGTGGGAAGTGAGGGATTGAGTGGGGAGCTCAAGGAACTTCAATGGAGGTGAGAGAGAGAGCAAGAGGTGAGAGCCGGCTGTTCTCGTCGCGAGGAAGAAGATGAAGTGAGCCGGGTAACCGTTGTGGGGGAGGGGTAGAATGGGTATTTATACCCCACGGACCCAACGGTAGGATTTAAGTGTGGCACTTGCCAAGATCGACACGCGGCACGCGTAAAGGGCGCGCACCGCGCACCCGCACCAATGGCGTGCACCGGCCCGCAGCAGCCCGAATAGCAAAAGGTGAGATTCAAGTGGAATTGTTGGTCGTCGGGCTTGGAGTGATGTTTAGTGTCCGGATTTAAGAATTAGAGCACTTGGTCCATTGTGTACCCGAGAATCCTAGGATCCTCTTAATAGTACGGGCGTTTCCTAAACTCAAGATTCAAAATATGAAATAATTTAAACGCCTTGATCCGGAAACACCACCATCTAGCTTATTGGGTGCCTTTGAACCCGTACATCAACTCCACATTTTAATCCCCGCATGTCATCTTCAGTAAATCTCATTAGTCCCCTAATTCGGTGGTCATCAACGCCAAAACCCACTTAGAGCTTGATTGCACTTACAATCTCCCCATTTTTGGTGATTGATGACAACCAAATTAGAGCTTACATAAGATGTAAAGTCAAACTTAGATTTGAAGACCAAGGATGTAGGAACCTCCCCTAAATATGTGAGTGAGTCTTGAATTCTCAATATTGACATAAAAGGTCAATTTCACATATTTAGGTGTAGTGAGGCCTCCCCTAAATGTGTAAGTGAGATTTGAATCCTCATTTTGACATAAAAGTCAAGTTACACATTTAGAAAGTGTGCAAGGCCTCCCCTACGTCCATGGTTCTTTGTGGGGTGCTCAACAAGGTGTCGCAAATATATCCGTGATGCATATGACAACAGTAATTTGATCAGAGCACTAGGGGTTGTGCATGCACTTGCGATGTGCGCGGCCGCTGCCGTGCCTATCGTCGGTCAGAATTGCATGACAACAAAGCATTCACGGCAAATATGATATGATAAATAAACTAACCATGCAATAGATTATATAAAACGGCGTTTAGACAACCAACGACCAAATCCGAGAAATAACAAGTCATAGGTGGCATTATTACATAAAATAGAGTTTCTCTCGAACTCACACCTAACAAGCTACTCTCAAAAGTCTCTAAACTCTGAAGATCCGCTGCTGCATCATCCTCGAACCAACTCCAGGGCGTCGAAAAGTTTGACCCCCCTCATTTCTTCTAATTTTCTCCCCCTTTGGCGTCAAGCACCAAAAAGATCATAGAAAAAGAGAAGAAACAGGCGGAGTCACTCCTCACTAGTGTCCTCGCGACTGGAAGCGGTGTCCTCGTCCTCCTCTGAAATAACAAAGATCGGGTCGCGCGGAGCGACGTGTGGAGCGACGAGCTGGAATCTGCTGTGCAAAGGAACCAAGCAGGTCTGACAAGTCCTGATCTGAGCTGCTGGTAGCTGACAACTCTGGAAGGTCATACTGAGGTGGTCTAGGGATAGAAGGAGAAACTGGGAGTCCTTGCTTCTCCCTAACACTCTTGAAGGCTTTGTCTCACCTCCCTGCGCATCTCATTGGTCCGCTGAGATGCATAAGAGCAAATGCCCAAATATGGCCTTGATCCACTTCTTGATCTTGGATCGAGAACCACTGTGCCTCCTGGGCCTAGAACTCGAGGGCTCCTCCAAGTCCTCTCTACCAGCTGAGGTGCCTCCTGCTGTGGGTCTGGATCTGCCACTGGTCTTCCCACCCTCCAAACCATGAGTCTTCTCAATGTTGTAGACTGTATGGAAGCAGTCCTTGGGATAGATATTCCCTGTGACCCTCTCAATCATGAACATGAGGTAAGGAGCATACGGCAGATTTCTCCTAGCATCATCCATGGCATTAGCTAGCTGCCTCCAAATAAACTTTCCAACATTGAAAGTTTCATCATTCCTGAAGTGAGCAAGAACATTCCTAGCATAGCCATTCACATCAGAGGCCGCCCCATCCTTGGGATCAATGGTGCATCTGGCAGAGGTTGTTCATCACATAGAAGAAGTCCTTCAACCCCTTCCTTTTTCCCAGTAATTTTGGATCTCGCCCGGCAATCCTTGATGGCCTTGGCTTCAATGGGGTCAATTTCATGAATATCTGTGTAACTTTTTGTGATCAGCCCCAAAGCCAAGTATCTGACAGAATGTGACAAAGTCAACTCTGTAGTGCCTCCTGTCAGTCATCCAGTGAATGGTGTCTGACTGCCTATCCCAGTAATAGGTAGCATGGAACTGACTGAGGATTTGTTCATTCCAATCATGCTTGAAAGACATGATGTCTGTCAGCTCAAATCTGTCACAAGCCTCAATTGCCTCATTGAAAGCATCCTCCTCCTTATCAGCCATCCTCTCAAAATCAATATAATACATCGTGGTGATCTTGCTCTTGGTGGAGTGAAAGAGGACAGTCATGTAGAAGTTAGAGTGAAAAACCACCCAAAACCTCTCATCAATGCCTTCTGCCTGCTCATCAGCATAGACATTTACCGCTCTAGCATCAGCCCCTTCCCTCTGCTTCTTGAAGTAGCTCACCACTGGAATGGGTGGATCATTTGTAGGGGCTGCCATCTCAAAGACACCCTCCACTGGCACCATATATGTGTTGTCAAACACAGAGGGGGTGCTCTAGAGTGCCTTGATCACCTGGGGGCACAATGGTGTACCCATACCGCCTTCGCCGCTCCTCGAAGCTTCGGCTGTTCCACCGCCGCCGCCACCTGCCCTGTTCGAGGTTCTTTTCGCCTCGGCTCTCTTCTCTACAACCTTGACCCTCATCTTCCTTTTTTTGCCGTGGGGGATCACCTCCGGGATCCATCTATGCAAGAGATAGGAGTTTGGTAAGAAACTGCATAAGATAGAGTGTATAGTGGCCAAACATATGTAGGGGAAAGATTATGGAAACGAATTTTGATGTTCAGAGCAAGCTGTCGGGGTGAAAACACGGGCTGCTTGTGCGGCATTACAGCCTTGAGGCACGGCATCGCTTTGCGCGCATGCACGGCAATCGCCGTGTCATGCACGCTGCCTTTGCCGCTCCCCCCTTGCTCCAAACATCAATTTTCATCTCCCAAAATCTTTCCACTACATCTATCGGACTCAATCTGCGTTTGTATCACAATTTCACGCACCAAATCACCGATTAAGTGCAAATTGTTCATGGATTCGAAAAAGATGAGTATGAACTTAATGTAAATTTCCTCAATGTTTGGAGTCAATCGATTTCACATCTCAATGAAGTAAGTAATTTGAGGGATATTTGTTTGTTGGAAGCGGCTTAGAACAATCATGTTCTATTTGGGGCGGCATTGCCGCGCCCTCCCCTAAATCACCTAAGTCATGGAAGTGTGAAATAGGTCGATTCCAATCAACAAAACTACTTCCCTAGAGTTCATACAACACTTAGAAACTGAAATCCATGAGAAATTGTTGCACATCGCATAGATCGGGCAAGAACTTCGAGGCTAGGGTTAGGTTACCTCGTTGATTGGAGAGGAAAGAGGAGAAGCCGCTCGGAGGAGAGAGGGAGGGGGCCGGGCCGGGGGAGGAAGAGGCCGGCGGGCGGCGGCGCTGCTGCACCGCAGGAGGCGGCGGCAGTCCGGGCGGCCGGCACGCGCGCGGCGGGAACGACGGCGGGCGCCGGGACTCACGCCGTGAGAGAGAAGATGGTGGGTGCGTCTGCGGCGCCGGTCTGGGAGGAGAAGGAGAAACCGTCGGGCGGGGGCGTAAAAGGAAAGAGAAAGAATTTGGCCCAAAACGGTTCGGATCCGACCGGGCCGAAGACCTAAGCGCGCACCGCTGCCGCCGGCGCGCTGCACCGCCAGGCGGACACGGGGCACGCCGCTCAGTCGATCATCCCGAGAATATATATTGCCACTTTTGACTTATTTCTCCTCAAACTTGATCACAGAGACACCAAAATTCATTGCCAGGGACAGATCATCAATACAGAACAATGGCATTGAATTTCGGATTAGAATTTGAAAAACCTTTTGAAACACAATATGAAAGTTTTCACAAACTTTTCCTATGTCGATCTAGTGTCTCAAACAGATTGCATGTGTTTTGGAATTCAAACCAGGTTACGAGAATCGAGAATGTTTAGCTCACTACACAAAGCGCAAAACCTTGACTCATCGAGAGGCTTGGTGAAGATATCGGCTAGTTGCTTTTTCGGTGCTCACATGGCGAATTGCAATATCTCCTTTGAGTTCATGGTCTCTCAAGAAGTGATGACGGATGTCTATGTGTTTTGTTCTAGAGTGTGCTACCGGGTTATTTGCGAGTTTGATGGCACTCTCGTTGTCACAAAGTAGAGGTATCTTTGTGAAATGACATCCGTAATCTTTTAAGGTTTGCTTCATCCAAAGTAGTTGAGCACGGCATGCACCGACCGCAACATACTCGGCCTCGGCGGTGGAAAGGGCTACACAATTTTTTTCTTAGAGCTCCAAGACACTAAGGACCGCCCAAGGAATTGACATGTCCCCCGAAGTGCTTTTTGATCTACTTTTGCAACCCGGCATAGTCGAATCACGAATAGCCAAGTAGATTGAACTTGGAACCCTTAGGATACCACAAGCCAAGGTTAGGAGTGAGTACTAAGTATCTCAAGATTCTCTTAACAGCCACGTTGTGACATTCCTTTGGATTGGCTTGAAAACGGGCACACATACACACACTAAGCATTATGTCCGGCCTAGATGCACAAAGGTAAAGCAAAGATCCAATCATGGAGCGATATACCTTCATGTCCACGGCTGGACCCTCCTCATCAAGATCAAGATGTCCATTGCTTGGCATTGGAGTTTTGATTGGCTTTGCCTTGGCCATATCAAACTTCTTTAGCATGTCATGGGTGTACTTGGTTTGGCAAATGAATGTCCCTTCCTCCATTTGCTTGACTTGAAACCCGAGGAAGTACTTTAGCTCACCCATCATGGACATCTCAAATCTCTTGGTCATTGTCCTACTAAATTGCTCAACATACATATTGTTAGTGCTACCAAATATTATGTCATCGACATATATTTGGCATACAAAAGATATCATTGCTAACTTTATGAGTGAAGAGAGTAGGATCAGCTTTGCCTATTTCAAAGCCTTGTTTGAGCAAGAATTCCTTAAGGCATTCATACCATGCTCTAGGTGCTTGCTTAAGCCCATAGAGCGCCTTTTGGAGCTTGTAGACGTGGTTGGGAAACTTGGGGTCTTCAAAACCGGGTGGCTGCTCAACATACACCTTCTCTTGTAGTGGGCCATTGAGGAATGCACTCTTGACATCCATTTGGTACAGCTTAAAGTCATGATGGGCAGCGAAGGCTAGAAGAATGCGAATTGCTTCTAGTCTTGCCACCGGTGCATAGGTTTCATCAAAGTCCAAGCCCTCTACTTGAGTGAAGCCTTGAGCAACCAATCTTGCCTTGTTTCTTGTCACCAACCCATCTTCATCTTGCTTGTTGCGGAAGACCCACTTGGTACCAATGATGTTAGTCTTGGGTCTTTCCACCAACTCCCAAACTTCATTTCTTTTGAAGTTGTTAAGCTCTTCTTGCATGGCCAACACCCAATCCGGATCCTTGAGAGCATCATCTACTTTCTGCGGTTCCAAAGATGAAACAAAAGAGAAATGTTGACAGAAAGCAGCTAGATGTGATCGAGTAGTAACTCCCTTTCGGAGACTCCCAAGGATGTTGTCAACGGGGTGATCCCGTTGAATCGTTTGTCGTAGTCGTGGGTGATCAACGCCTTCTGCATGTTCTTCTTGATCTTCATCATATTCATCATCAGCTTCAAGAATTGGAGCAAGATCAAGTGGTTGAACAGGTGATGCAGGTGGATCGGGCCGCTGCTGGTAGGTGGCGCGGCGCCCCGTAGCGATGGTCTTGATCGCCGCTATTTGGATACTTCCAACAAAGCGCAGTGTCTTTGCACTTGGTCATTGAGTACGTCACGGAATCTTGCAAAGCAACAAGCGGTGGATCCTCCTCTCCATTAGCTTGATCTTCTTGAGGCCTTATATCTCCTATAGCCAATTGCTTGATTGCCTCACAAGGTGTATCCTCCTTTCCTACAACACTTTGATCAACTTGCTCTACTTGAGAGCCATTAGATTCATCAAATGTCACATCTATAGTGATTTCAACCCTACCGGTGGTTTGGTTGAAAACACGATAGGCATACTCATTTGACTCAGTAACCAAGAAGAAAAAACCTTCATCAACTTTAGGTGCAAACTTAGAGGTTCGGGGCCTTTTGTTCAGAATGAAACACTTGCACCCAAACACCCTAAAGTATGACACCTTAGGCTTGTTACCGGTTAAGAGCTCATATGAAGTCTTCTTGAGTTTCTTGTGTAAGTAGAGGCGGTTGATGGCATGACAAGCGGTGTTGATGGCTTCACACCAAAAGATGTCCAAGTCTTGTACTCATCAAGCATTGTCCTTGCCATCTCTATGAGTGTACGGTTCTTCCTCTCTACTACACCATTTTGTTGAGGGGTATATGCAGCTGAAAACTCATGCTTGATGCCCTCTTCATCAAGATACTCTTCTACTTGGGTGTTCTTGAACTCGGTCCCATTGTCACTTCTTATTCTCTTGACAGGTAGATCAAATTCTCTTTGTGCCCTCTTGATGAAGGTTTTCACCTTCTCTTGTACCCGACACTTATCAAAGACAAAGAAAACCCAAGTGAAGTGGGGAGTAATCATCAACAATAACAAGTCCATATTTGTTACCCCGATGCTAAGGTAGGCCACCGGTCCAAAGAGATCCATGTGTATCAACTCCAATGGTTGAGTAGTGGTCATCATGCTCTTTGGTGGGTGAGGTGCACCTACTTGCTTTCCGGCTTGGCAAGGACCACATATCCTGTCTTTGTCAAAATCAACATTTGTTAGTCCTATGATGTGGTTGTCTTTCTGCAGTTTGGCCAAGTTTCTCATGCCAACATGTGCTAGACGGCGATGCCATAACCAGCCCATGCTAGATTTTGCCATTAGACAGGTCTCAAGCTTAGCCTCACTTTTGTTGAAATCAACTAAGTAAAGCTTGTTCTTGAGTTTGCTCAGAAGACAACGAGAGGAATCCTTCCTGAAAGACTTCCACACCAACATCCGTAAAAGAGGCAATTGTAGCCTTTCTCACACAATTGTGAGACCGACAACAAGTTGTATCCCAACAAATCAACATGCAAAACATCTGAAATATTATGCTCAGTTGTGATAGCAACGTTACCAAGACCGATCACACTTCTCACATCATCATTTCCAAACCTTATGTTGTTCCTATCGTCATTGGTTTGGGAATATGATGAGAACATACTCCTTTCTCCGGTCATATGATTTTGTACAGCATTTGTCAAACACCCAACTTGACCCACCGGAGGAGTATGCCTGCAAAACAAGTTTAGTTCACAAGTTTAGGTCCCCTAAGATTCTTGGGACCTTTTACCTTAGTCACAAGAACTTTGGGAACCCATATAGAGGTGTTGCAATAGAGTCTTCTCTCACTGCCCATGTACTTTGCAAACACCTCCCTCTTGCTGTTTGCCTTCACTTCAAAGCAAGGATTGGAGTCCAACTTGTTTGCTTTTGCCTTTGATTGATAGGAGTGGCCTCTTGGAACAGCCCAGACAAGATTCTCTGACTTCTGGACCTTCTTCACAGGCTTTTGGACCATCTTCTTGGGTCTATTCTGAGCTGAGGCAGTGTAGGTGACCTTCCCTTTGTCTTGGGGGGCGCGGCCGCCGCCCGTCCCTCACGCTTTGCCGGCGTGTGGCGTATAGAACCGCTTCGGGTTGGTTTGTGTCCAACGCCCGTGCAGGGTCTCTCTGTACCTACTGTGCCTTTGCTCAAGAATTTGACACATTCAACACCATTGATCAGCTTTCGACCATTGATTTTGTTTCCATGCTTGTGTCCAAGTCCATCCTTGATTCTTAGATTTCTCCCATCAATGTAGTTGGGCTTCTTTGGAGTCTCAACTTTGTTGCTCACTGTTGCCTTGCTGGTTTCACCTTCTTTTCTTACCATAGCAGTGAGCCTAGTGATCTCTTTCTCCATTGCTTTCATGTTGGCAAGGTTAGTGGCATAAGCATTTATATCAACATTATAGCATTTACCACAACCTTGACTAGTGGAGGGAGTAGAGGTATCCTTTGTGGCTAAGAGATGTGAGTTGCTCTCACTAAGAATGCTATGTTCAGTTTCAAGCTTTTTGTGCTTGTCTTGCAAGTCACAATATTTCTCATTTAGGGTGACCATAGCCTTCTTTGTGAGAGCATGGTTTCCTTGCTCATTAGCTAGGCTCTTTTGCAAGGAAGCCACCTCACTTCTCTCAGCTACAAGAGCATCCTTGTTATCAACATAGAGTTTTTCAAGTCTATCAAGTTGACCATCTCTAGTTGCTAACTCCGCTTGGGTACTCTCTAAATCCGCCATTAGTTGAGCAAAAAAGCCTCTAGTTTTGGGATCTAGGTTCTTGGTGAGTCTAACATATTCTTCATCATCACTAGATTCATCTTCACTAGAGCTTTCACTAAGATCACTAGATTCATCACTAAGAGAGGGAGAAGGTTTGGGTTTGGATTTTACCTTCTTATGCTTGGCCATAAGACAAACATGAGTGGAGTCATTGTCATCCTCATCATCGGTCATGTTGTTGAAGAGCTTGGGTGTAGAGGTCTCTTGCATAGCAAATGTTGCAACATGGACTTCCTCTTCACTTGTCTCTTTGGTTGAATCCCACTCATGGCCGATGTGAGCTTCACCTATGTTCCTTCCCTTTCTCTTGTAGTCTTGCTTCTTGTCTTTGCCATTGTCCTTCTTGTACTTGTTGTTCTTGTTCTCATAAGGACAATCGGCAACAAAATGCTCGGTGCTGCCACAGTTGAAGCATGTTCTCTTTTTCTTGTTTGGGAACCTTCGTTGCACCATCTTGTAGCCATTTGCTTTCATCCCCTTCCCATACTTCTTCATGAATAGGGCCATGTCATCAATCTTCTTGTATTCAGCCCCATCATCTTCATCATCACTTGAGGAAGAGGTTGCGTCAATATTTTCTTGCATCTTCTTCATTTCTTTGTCTTGACTTGTAGATGCTTGCTTGCTGCCCTTGACCTTGTTGGAGGAGCTTGACTTGTTTGTCTTGGTTGCCTTGAGAGCCACATCCTTGATCTTGACCCCTCAAACTTTGCTTGCAACTCTCCAAGCTTTCTTCTTTCATTTGCCTCCCTCTTTTGCATGTCATAGGTGAGCAACCTACCAAGCACATCATTTGGAGTGAAGTGCTCAAATCTCTTCTTATCACGAATCAAGGTGACCACTATGTCATTTCTAGGTGTGTATGCCTCAAGCATAATCTTGACAACGGTGTGGTCATCTAGATCCTCATCTCCAAATCCTCTAATCTTGCCAACTAGTACCATCAACCGATCAAACATCTCTTGTGCCCCTTCTCCATCAAGGATCACAAACCGGTTGAGCTTGTCCTTCAACAAGTCAATCTTGGCCTTTCTCACTTTGTCTACACCTTCATGTGCAAGTACTAGAGTGTCCCAAATCTTCTTTGCTTCATTGACATTCATCACCCTATTGTACTCATTGCCTTCTAGAGCACTTAGGAGGATGCTTGTGGCTTGACCATTGATGTGGGCAGCTGCTAGCTCTTCATTTGTTGGTTCCTTGGGGTTCACCGGTGGCTGAAATCCACTGCACACATCCTCCCAAAGACCGGGGTGAAGGGCGCTAAGATAGGCTCTCATCAAGTGCTTCCACTTGGCATAGTTGGTCCCATCGAAACGGGGCAACTTTCCGCAAGGCACATTGATGAAGGACTTCTTATCGCTGTTAGTCAAATAAGAAGAGTAGTTAAAGGATATGGCGGCAAACTTGTTGTTGTTGACGCTGCACTCACCCTTTTTTCTTTTTCTTTCTTCTTCTTGTTCCTGTTGTAGGAGATGTCATCATCTCCATCTTGGAGCTACTTGGTAGCTCACTTGACTCCGCTTCCTCTTCTTGCCTTTTTCTTTTTCCCCTTGCTGCCCTCCTAGCAGCTCTTGCCTCACGAATCATCTTTCTTTGATCTTTTCTTTGAAGCTTCTCGACAAGCTTGACACTAGCTCGTTCTTCAAGCTTCTTCTTTTCTCTTTTCTTGTCGTCTTGTGTTTTCGTCTTGCTAGTCTTGCGGCTTTTTCTCTCGACGCCGGTAGCATCACCCTTGATGGTGCTCGCCGGGTATCATCGAGAGAAAGCTCGGCCGCCGCTAGCCTCCACCTCCTCCACGGGGGCCGGTGGTCTTGCCTCCTTTGTTCGATCCCTCCGCTGGCGTCCCATACCTCACGCGGTGAAGTGTATACGAGGTATCCTAGCTCGATACCACTTGTAGGATCGATGGAAGCCTAGAGGGGGTGAATAGGCCGACCCCTCAAATCGACCTGTTAAAACTTTAGCACAATCGTCAAGATATGTATATGCTTGGCACGCGCGTATAGAGGCGGCTGCGCCGCGTGAATAAAACCGACAGAGACGAGAGGAGTGAACCGAGGCTGGTCGGGAAGATCCGCGCGGCACCGCCGCATTCACGCGGCACCGCCGGCGTGGTCGCGTAGTCCGAGCACCACCAAATGTAAATCCACGAGCCGAGTTTGGTGCTCAAGGTTTCTACTTGTTCCCGCACACAAATATCGCATTGGACAACTAGCCAAAGGTGGCGTAAAACCCAAGAACAAAGTAGATCGGGTCGAAGCCCTATCTCACAAGACAAAATATGCAAGAATGTAAAGAACACGAGAGACACAAGGATTTGACCCGTGGTTTGCCGCGCCACACAGGCTGGGTTACGCCCACGTTGTTGAGGTTGCCACACAAGGCTTAGCTTGCCCACCGGCTTGCTTTTTTCCCTCGATTCACAAGTCTAGGAGTTAACCCTAGAGATGTGGGGTAATGTATTGCTGTTGTAGTGAGGTTACAAACCTCCCAAGGCTGCCACACGAAGGGGGCAAGCTCAAGGGCGACGCCTAGCCGTCTAGGAGCAAGCTCCAAGAGTAAAGAACCCTAGGGTTCCGGCCAAACGTGAACCAAATGCTCTTTTTGAGTTGGGGAAGTAGTAGATCCGGGTCTCCAATCGGTTTGCATTTGTTTCCCTCAAGAATCCCCTGGTGGGAAGTGAGGGATTGAGTGGGGAGCTCAAAGAACTTCAATGGAGGTGAGAGAGAGAGCAAGAGGTGAGAGCTGGCCTGTTTCGCGAGGAAGAAGATGAAGTGTGCCGTGTAACCGTTGTGGGAGGGGTAGAATGGGTATTTATACCCCACGGACCCAACGGTAGGATTTAAGTGTGGCACTGCCGCACTGACACGCGGCACTGCCGCGTAGGCGCGGCACTGCCGCACCAATGCGCGGCACTGCCGCGCAGGCCTGACAGCAAAAGGTGAGATTCAAGTGGAATTGCTGGCTGGTCAGGCTTGGAGTGATGTTTAGTGTCTGGATTTAAGAATTAGAGCACTTGGTCCACAGGTACCCGAGAATCCTAGGATCCCTCTTAATAGTACGGCGTTTCCTAAACTCAAGATTCAAAATATGAAATAATTTAAACGCCTTGATCCGGAAACACCACCATCTAGTTTATTGGGTGCCTTTGAACCTGTACATCAACTCCACATTTTAATCCATGCATGTCATCTTCGTAAATCTCATTAGTCCCCTAATTGGGGTGGTCATCAACGCCAAAACCCACTTAGAGCTTGATTGCACTTACAAGCTGTTCCGTCACCACGTCCAACTCCGGATGGGGTAGTCGGCGGCGGTGTAGGGTTCGGTGGCTGTGATCGTGGTGGCGGCGTTGGTTTTGCGTGGACTGGTCAGTCGTGTTGCCTCCTGTAATCCTTTTTTTTCTCTTGGCCCACTTGGGATCAGGTCCCACAATCAGCGACCATAGTTCCGTGCATTGGCAATCAGGGTCGCGCTAAAGGGCTTTGCTGAGACGGACTCGATTTGATCCTTCAATCCCGACTCGGGAAAGAAGGCGGACAGAGTTATTGTTGGTGGACGGCGTTTGGGGATTGGCCCTCTCCACGGTCGGACAATATAACCTTTTTTATGGTTCCTCGTCGCCGTTGCCTTGCCGGACAATTCGTCGCCGGCATACTGCCCGGAGTATTCCCTGGTCGATCGTGGTAATGGAGGTGCTGAAAGAGCGCACTCTGTGTGCCCTGGCGTCGATCCCACCAACGAACGATGTTCTTCCCACCAACGAGATCCTTGGGGAAATCCCACCTCAGACCAAAATTTTTCTTCCGGTATTCATCATTTAGATGGCTTACTTTCATGTTGTTTGCAATGTACTCTCGGGCTTCGTTTGATGAGAAACCAGCCATGATACAATCATGGTAGGCCTCATCATCCGTCGAGTAAGTTTCCGTGATTGGTCCTGCAGATGACGAACATACCTGGTCGACGGCCGGAGGTAGAGTGAATCGTCGTCCCTTGCGCCGTCCCATAGTTTCCCATAGGCTAGGCGGATCATCTTCCGGCTCCTGCGACAAATCGCTGGCCATGATCCCAGCGTGCTGGACGTTGAGCAGTGTCACAGCGTCGCACGTGGCGAGTGCACCCGTCAAGATCAGGCACGCCGTCGGCAGTGGCGTCGGTGTTTCTTGCCGCGTTCGCCAATGAATCCTCCTGTCGGATAGTCGGCAGCGAGGCTGCGATCTGCACAGATAATGGATAATCCAGCGGGATCGTACCTTGCCGACAAAAGTGGAGACGATCGGGAATGCACTGAGTGACGGCGGACGATCGGTGATGCAGCGGGACGAAGCATCGTCGTGTCTCCCTCGGGCGTGAAGGTCGAGCTGGCTGGGTCCGCGTCGCCGTCAGCAGGTTGCCGACGGCCACCGGCGCAGTCTGACAGGCGATCTTCCTGGGATAGCCCCAGGACCGCCCGCCCGAGGTGCCCCGGACGAGAAGGGAGGTCCCGGCGGGGTCAGCGTCGCCGTCAGCAGGGTGCCGACGGCCTCCGACGCAGCCTGACCTGATCTTCAATCTAAAAGTCGTCGACATTTGTAAGTGCATCATGGATGATTGCGCAGCTGTTGATGGAATGTTCTTCAACGCCGAGAGCGAGCTGGCGAGGGAACCCAAGTACAAGAGGTTACGCAACTGGAGGACCATATTAGACATAACTGACTACATGTTGCGAGACATCTGGGTGCCCTCCCCATGATATGAACTTACGTGTTTGTAATATGACCAAGTGTTGGAGTTTGTGGAACGACAAGGACGACATACGAATGAATGTAATATATGTTTATTTTCTGTGCGTATATTCTTTGCTTCCTCACATGAATGTAATGTATTGTAATATTTACAGCATTTTCAAAATGTTTTTGCAAATATTTTTTTTAATCTAGAAATATTAACCGTGGCAGGCGCGCAATAAAAACCGTCACGGTTACGCCCACGGTTAATTGATTAACCGTGGCGGTTACCTTTAAAAACCACCACGGCTGTGCAGGTCCTTTTTCATCTCCTTAGTACCGGTGTCCGACTCTAAAACGCTATAATTCTGGGACTGAGGGAGTATGAACTATTTTTAGTTTATGCTACAGTAATAAGCTGTAGTCGCAGGGCTGCGGCTACTGTAGCCGAGCAGTCTCATGATGCACATAATTCCAACAGGGCTCCACCTAGGTAGGTGAGTGTGGCCGCCCATCATATTACGATGGCCCAACCTCCGAAGCACACCTATTTCTCAGAGTAATAAATTAAAAAGTGTAATAAAATGGTTCCTGTTTATATGAAAGTAGGAAAATATGCATACTGCATAGTACACACTAGCTAGCTATAGCTTTAATTTATTAGTTAGTGTACAGACTATATTTACATCTGCTGCCTACACGCACTAATTTCTAATGTAACATATACTCCTATAAACAGTCGATTCATTTTTTTGCCAGATCGGAAAAACTTCTGCGCCCCACAATTTTTTTTTTTTTTTAATTTACGCGAAGAACGAAGATGTGACTAATAAACGAACGAGTCGAGCAGCTGCAAGGAGGCTGCCGAACTGGACCTCTCATCTAGCACGACGGCCCGAGTGAGGTCCACAACAGAGCCAGCACCAGGCCCACCACAGCCCTCCTCCTCCTCTTCGGTAGTACTAGTAGTACTAGGCCCACCACGGTGCCTCCTCATATGGCCGCCAAGGGCCTGTCCCGTGGAGAAGCCCAGCCCACACGCCGCCGCGCACGCATGGACCAGCACCGCCTTTGACGACCGCGGCTTCTTCTTGGTCGTCGCCGGCCGCCTGAGGTGACTTGTCCGGTGGCCGCCCAGCGCCTGGAACGTCGGGAAGTCCCGCCCACACGTGCGGCAGTCGAACGACGACGACGCCTGCTGCCCTCGCCGCCGGCGACGGCGGCCACGCAGCACACGTGGCGGCGCTAGCTGCGCCGGCGGCGTGCCGGCTTCAGGTGCTGCCTCCGAGCAGCAGGAGGACGACGAGCCGCACGACAGAGTGAGGATGACGTCGTCGTCGTCGAAGCATGACGGTCCATGGAGATAGTAAATACGGCGTTCCATGACGACGTGCGTGCTGGATGCTAGCTTTGTATAGTAGTATATTTGTACACACTTTGAATTGTTGTGAGCTTTGGCTGCTGCTCTGGCACGGTTAAGATCGAGCTGACAGAGAGCTGAGGTAGATGACGCTTGTGTGCAAGATACATGTAGGGCAAAAGTCTTGGATATGGTTGTCATCCAGGTGAGGTGATGCATACTTGTATATATAGTCGATTCTAGCTGATCTATATTGTATCCGCATACTTTTATATGTATGTTCATGTTCGTTTCACACACTGCTGGGGCCAAACAAACAAGGAGTGCTTGCCGTGTCCGCGTGTAGTATTCGATTCGACGGATGGTACCAGTGCATGCGCGTGGCTCGTCAAATCAGCTAGCAGGCTTTTATTTGCAGCCTTCCTTGCTGCTGCTGGTTTCTTTCTCTTAGTACCTATCTATGCACACAAAGGACAGCTGCCTATGATATCTATCTACTAAGTAGTATCAATTTATCAAACAATAGGATGCTGTTTGCTTCAGTAATGGGTGGAAACGGTAATGCAATCAATTGACAGTGTCAGCTGTTACAGGGGAACAAAAATGCTATTTGTTTGATTCACAGTGCGAGTGCTACATGTTCTTCTTCTCCTCCTTGGAGGAAGAGGAAAACTTCTTCTTCTTCTTGCCCCGGCGCAGGTGCGGGGGGCCTAGTGGGCTTGGTCTTCGAGGTCAACGCCACGGCAGGCTTCTCGGACACCCTCGCAAACCGCTAGCGCCTCAGCGGTGGGAGCCAGAGCTCGGGCCTTGGCCTTGGGCGCTTGACCAACGCTGCGCGGGAGCCTGGGTGGCGTGGGTGGTTGGTGTGATAGCTGTCTTCAAGGAGATCTTGGGCGCGAGCATGGCGGCGGGGACACAGAAAGGGGGGGCGGAGCAAGCGGGTGCGGTGAGGGGGCAACAACGCTGATCTCTAAAACTATACGAGTGGATCACACGGGGAGAAGAAGGGTAGTGGACACTAGTACATAAATCTTTTTACGTGACACCCCCAAATCCATCCGTGGCGCGGGCACAAAAGCGCCACGGTTATTCAATCTGGCGGCCACCACCCGCTGCCTGCCACCCCAAATCCATTAACCGTGGCGGGCAACATAAAAATGCCCGCCACGGTTAATATTTATTAACCGTGGCGGGCATCCTAATGTGCCCGCCATGGAAAATCGATTTTCCGTGGCAGGCACCCTTTAAGGCCCGCCACGGAAAAAGAATAGTCCGTGCTCCCAGCCCATGAAAAGCCCACTCATCTTTGCTACCGGCTCGTATATAACTGGCACTACCGGAAACGAGAGCTATCCCGTGAGGAAAGCGTTTCCCGTGAGCGGAAAAACGCCACGGGATAGAGGGTTCTACCCCGTGAGCATACAAGACCGCTCACGGGATACCAACCACTCACGGATAGGCTCTATCCCGTGAGCAACAACTCACGGGTAGATACTCGACCTATCCCGTGAGGCCCCAGCTCCACGGGATAGGTAACGGCACCGTCACCCCTTCCCCCCCTCCGTCCCGCTCCGTTATCCTATCCCGTAAGCCCCGCTTCGGCTCACGGGATAGGGGGAGGTGGGGGGCAGGGTGCCCGCCCTGGGCGCCGCGGAAGCTGCCCGGGGGGGGTGGGGCCGCACGGTCAGCCCTATCCCGTGAGCCTTGCGCCTCGGCTCACGGGATAGGTGGAGGTGGGGCCAGGATGCCCGCCCGCGCCGCGGAAGCTGCCGGGGGGGGTGGGGCCGCACCGTCGGCCGTATCCCGTGAGAGGCCCTATCCCGTGAGGCAAAAAGGAGGGCCTCAGGGGAAAGAGGCCTCTATCCCGTGAGCCGACATTGTGGCTCACGGGATAGAGGAAACCCTTTTTTTTTTTATTTTTGTGTTTTTGGGACCCAAACTTTTTCTACATTCCCTACACATAATATGGAACTCTATGTTAAAGTTTGGTGAATTATTGACTTTATTTGTTATATTTAGAGAATTATTCTCTTTTCTCGGTAATTTTGAAATGAGGTCAAATTTGAACTGCAAGTGCTTGAAATTTTGAAAAAAAAATAGTAGAAAATTTATAGTTCTCTTACTCAGCACATAGTAAGGCCTTGTATATAAAACAAAAGACAAATCTGGAATATCTTAATACGAAATTAGGAACGCTTATTTTGTGCTCGGGTGGTTTAAAATTATAGAAAAGCAACCGATGTGAAAAAAAATCATGAAATTTGATATTATGTCATGATATCTTATGCCAAGGCTATGATAAAAGTTTGGAAACGTTTCGCACAAGTTGGCACATACGATGTTCACAAGCTCCAACATCTACGTAGAAGTTTCATGTTTGTTCAGAATGATCAAGTGTGTTTTCATGTGGTTGTGGCGGTCAAGTTGTGGTTTGGCTATGAAACTTTTTCTACATGCAAATGTACATCGAGATTGTGTCATGTGAAAGTTTGAGAATTTTCAAGATTACTTTGATAATTATTATAATTTTATGCTACAATTAGGTAAATAGAACTAGAGATAAAACCACATGAAATAATGGTCAAATTTACACTAAAGTATCACTTATGTATGGATGAGTGAATATGACAAGGTATTTTTGAAGTAAAGTCGATCAAAGTTTACAAATATTTCTTTGGAAAAGAGAAAGGGAGGGAGAGGAAAATATTTTGAGAAAATGCCCTATCCGTGAGCGGCTCACGGGATATCCGGTCGATATCCCGTGAGCATATTACTCGCTCACGAGATAGGCGTGGGACCCACCTCGGCCCAGGGCGCGGCAATTTTCCCGCCCCGCTTGGGGGGGGACAGACAGCCTATCCCGTGAGCATATTATTCGCTCACGGATGGAAGCTCTATCCCGTGAGCCGCTCACGGGGATAGGTAAATCCTTTTAAAAAAAAAAAAAAAATCGACATTTGCCTACCTTATCCACACACCACCCACACACGCACGCACCGTACACACACACACACGCGCCCCGCCGCGCCGCATCAAGACGCCGCCGCCGCGCAGCCCGGCCACAGACGACTGCCCGCCGCCGGCCACGCCACGGCCCGCCCCCCGCCGCCCCTGGGAGCACCGCCCCGGCCGCGCCCGCGCCCGGCCCTTTCCCTGCCCCCCCCGCCGCCGCCGCCCCGGCCCGGCCCCCGCCGGGGCCGCCCCGCCCGCCCGGCCCCCCGCCGGGCCGCCCCACGGGCCCCGGCCCCCGCCCCCGCCGAGAAGGAGAAGGGAGGTGGGGGAAGGAGAAGGGAGGAGGAGGGAGGAGAAGGAGAAGGGAGGAGGAGGAAGGAGAAGGGAGGAGGAGTTGGTGGCCGGAGGAGGAAAGAGAAGGGAGAAGGAGAAGGAGAAGGGAGGAGGAGGAAGGAGAAGGGAGGAGAGGGAGGAGGAGGTGGTGGCCGGAGGAGGAAGGAGAAGGGAGGAGGGCACGCCGGGCGTGCTCGCTGCCGCTGCGCCGGCACGCCTTGACCTCGCACCGCCGCGCCGCCCCCGCACGGCGGATTAGAGGGAGGAGGACCGCCCACCGCCGCTCGTCCGACCCGCCGCCCGCCTTCATTTTCGCAGTATTGTAATGTGATTGTCGGCCATCGTGCCATGATGTGAATGTGGTTGTCGGCCATTGTGCCGTGATGTGAATGTGATTGTTGGCCATCGTGCCGCTTGTTTAGTTTGCAGGTGTATTGGTAACCTCCCGCGGTGGGAGGTTCTGGCCGAAATTTTCAACCGAGCCCGTATGTTTATTTTTATGCGAGAGGAGCCCTTTGGAGCGGAGCCGAGTGCCTTGTCGAGCCGGAGTGCCATGGCGGTCTTGTTCTTCCTCGTCGGCTAGCCTCGACTCCACCGCGAAGGTATAACCCCCTTTCCGTATCATGGTCGAAGTTAGATCGCCGCAGCTTAGTTAGGCGGCTCTCTCCCGTTCAAGGAGATACGGTTGGAAGTATGCAGATCCCCGCATACCAATAACCGTATCTGCTTCGAATTGTCCACGTTTTTGGTTCGAGGATGCGTAGATGAGGTCGGTTTCATGCTCCATTCCTGTCTGATTCAGAGTTTCGGTTGCATCTCTCTGTTGTTCTTCGAATACACAATCTCCCCGTCGGGACGTGTATTCGGAGAACAGCGGGGAGGTGCTGCCGAAATTCTGTCTCAGATAGGAGTGGAGCATGGAACCGACCTCATCTACGCATCCCGGGTGGGATTAGGACCTATCTTGACCTATTAGATGGTAGGATCCTTGTGTAGATGCTTTGCATTCTTATATTCGCGCGCATATGATAGAGAATGGATGACCGTGCGTGGATATACAATGGCTGGAGGAGTTTTGGAGATATTGACCCTGAGTGGATGAGGAAGAGTAGTGCTTTCGTGGACAAAGCTTTTCAGAATGCTGGAGGTGCGAGTAGGGTTTGGTGTCCATGCAAGAAATGTGCGAATCAAAAAAGGCAAAGTAAGGAAGAGATGTCTAAACATCTTCCCAGATATGGATGGACGGAGGGCTATAAGCGGTGGATCTTCCATGGTGAAACTGAGCGTATGAGAGACGAGGTGGTGAGACAACGCATAAATGATCTTGCTTCTGACGCCGGGGTAGGAGACATGATAGATGACTTTCATGCCGGAAACTTTGGTGAAGGACTTGAAGATGAGGTGGTGGAGGAGCCAGAAGGAACCGCGAAGGCCTATTATGACATGTTGGAGGCGGCACAGAAACCCCTTCACGGCTATGTGGATGTCTCTCGACTAGATGCCATTTCACGCCTTATGGACTTGAAGGCCCGGTGCAAGATGAGTCGAGACGAGTTTGACGACATGTTGTCGGGCCTTGGAGACCTTGCTTCCTCGAGGTCACGACCTGCCAAAGAACATGTACGAGTCGCAGAAAGTCCTCGCGGTACTTAAGATGCCATACGAGCAGATACATGCTTGTAAGAACGGGTGCGTCTTATTTAGGAAAGACTACAAAGAGGACACACATTGTCCAAAGTGTAAATCCTCTAGGTTCATAGAGGTAGACTCTGGTGATGGTCAAAAGAGGCTGCTTGACATCCCCGTGAAAATCCTATGGTACCTTCCCTTCGTACCGAGGTTACAATGGATGTACATGACCGAGGAGTCCGCGAAACAGATGACATGGCACAAAGACGGGCGTCGATACAATCCAGATAAGATGGTACACCCTTCCGATGCCGAAGCATGGACCCATTTCGACCGGATTCATCCTGAGAAAGCTATGGAAGCTCGTAATGTTCGTGTTGCGCTGGCAACAGATGGGTTCAATCCTTATGGAATGATGGCTGCCCCATACACTTGTTGGCCTGTATTTGTTGTCCCGCTCAATCTCCCCCCGGGCGTTTGCTTTCAACCGAAGAACATCCTTTTGTCTTTGATAATTCCTGGGCACCCGGGAAATAAAATGGGTGTGTTCATAGAGCCTGTCATTGATGAATTGATCAAAGCTTGGAACGAAGGGTTTTGGACCTACGACCGAGCTTTGAGGAAAAATTTCAGGATGTACGTTTGGTACCACTACTCTCTGCATGATTTCTTGGCGTATGGGATATTCTGTGGCTGGTGTGTTCATGGCAAGTTCCCTTGCCCAGTATGCAAGACGGCTCTGAGGTTCATCTGGTTGAAGAAGGGTGGCAAGTATTCTGCGTTTGACAAGCATCGACAGTTCCTCCCTCTTGACCATCCATTCAGGCTAGACAAGAAGAACTTTACGAAAGGTCTCCAAGTTACGGACCCTCCGCCGGTGATGATGACAGCTGCCGAGGTACATGCTCAAGTGGATGCTCTTGTGGCTGATGAAAATGGTGTCTTTGTGGGTTATGGCGAGGATCATGCATGGACTCACAAGTCAGGCTTAGAGAGGCTCCCCTATCACGATGACCTTCTTCTTCCACATAACCTAGACTTAATGCATTGTGAAAAGAATATCGCCGAGTATTTTTTTGGAACATACATGGAAACTAGCAAGTCAAAGGACAACGTTAAGGCTAGAATTGATCTGGCAGAGTTGTGTGACAGGCCCAAGCAACAAATGAAGCCTCCTAGCAATGGCAAGAGATGGAAAAAACCTAAGGCCGATTACGTGTTGAGCAGGCCCCAAAGGAAGGAAGTACTGCTATGGTTTCAAAAGTTAATGTTCCCTGACGGGTATGCAGCAAATCTGAGGAGGGGAGTGAACTTATCTACTATGCGAATCAATGGGCTCAAGAGTCATGACTACCACATATGGATGGAGCGGCTTCTTCCAGTGATGCTTCGAGGCTATGTCCCCGAGCATGTCTGGCATGTGATGGCAGAGCTGAGCAATTTCTTTCGACAGCTTTGTGCTAAAGAGTTGTCTCGGACCATACTTGAAGAAATGGAGAAAATGGCACCTGTGTTGGTCTGTAAGTTGGAGAAGATATTTCCGCCAGGCTTCTTCGTTCCGATGGTGCATTTGATTTTGCACCTTCCATATGAGGCACGGATGGGTGGCCCCGCACAGTTTCGCTGGTGCTATGCTATTGAGAGAGTTCTCGAAGCATGTTCGGTCGACCGTAAAATAAGTGTAAGATTGAGGGTTCCATCGCAGAAGCTAAGCTTCGGCAGGAGGTGTCGAATTCCCAAAAAAATTCTATGGTCCCAAACTTCCTAGCTCGCATTATCCACGCCCTCGTTACAATGCTGAAGAAAATGAATCAACCCTCAGCCTTTTCCAAGGACAACTAGGACGTGCAAGTGGTTCGAAATGGAAGACCTTGACGGGTAAAGAGTGGCGGAGTATCATGAATTATCTACTTACCAACCTTGACGAAGTCTTTGCCTTACGTATGATAGAAGTCACAACTCTAAGCACACTTGTCTTCCAGTAGTTAATATTCTGCATCCAACCCAATTGTCTCTCGTTGGTACAGGAAATTTACACGGCAATTCTGGCATTCACGAAGTGACCCTGAACCGCATGAATTGGACACCCTGCTTAGACAGGGTGCTGGTAATGGACAACCCGATTTCATTTGTTGGGTCAACGACCAGGTACTGCCCAATATATGCTAATGAACGTCTCGTTTCATATGCTAACGCACTGGCTCATTTCATATATCATGCTTGAGCTTGCAGGCACAAACCGATCGGCATATGCACCCCGAGCTCATACAGGTTGCCAATGGCTTTTCCGCTAGGGTTAGGTCATGTACCGGTTATGACGTGAATGGATATCGCTTCCACACAATGAGCCATGAGCAGAGTCGGCCAAACCGAAAAACCACAAATACCGGAGTTTTCACTAAAGGTGATGATGGAAGTAACATCAAAGGTTATTATGGAAGGATTGAAGAAATATACGAACTCCAGTTCTCCGGTACTAAACGGGTTCATCCTGTCATGTTTAAGTGCCATTGGTTTGATCCCGAAATAACGAAAGATGATGATAAACTTGGGATTGTTCAGATTCGACAAGATTCTTCATATGCCGGAGATGATGTCTACATTGTGGCTCAACATGCCACACAAGTTTATTATCTCCCATGGTGTTGCCAATCCGACGAGCAGCTAAAGGGTTGGGATGTTGTGCAGAAGGTATTGCCACACGGTAGACTACCTGTCCCAAACAATGACGATTACCATTTTAATGCAAACACATATGAGGGAGAGTTCTTCCAGGAAGATGGGCTACAAGGTAAATTTGTGATAGACATAACCGGGCCCAACGAAATGGAAGTAGACAACGAAAGTGTTGTTGATGATGAGGAGGACGAGGAGGTTCGAGATGCGAAGGACTTGCGCGTTACTAGATAAATTACTTAAGGACCTTAGTGTTGACGTCGCTCCTCCTCCCATGGATCCTACCAATCTTCATATGTTGGAAGAAGTAGACATGGATGATAGTGATCATGAGGATTATGATCCGATAGTGCGGCATCGTGACAATGATGAGGATTATTTCTAATACATGTAATACTATGCATCTCTTAATAATTATGTTACGTTTATTATTTTCCATTTAATACTATGCATCTCTTAATAATTATGTTCTCGTTTATTGTTTTCCATTTAATTTTGCATATTCACTAATTATTTATATCTAATTGCAGGTGATTCTGAAAGATGCCTCCATCGAAGATCCTCAAGAAATTGACAGGTTTGGGGCGTAAATTCAAGAACTTGGACCAGCTAGGAGGGTCCTCAAGCACTCCGCCACCACAGACACACACCAGGGGGCAGGGGTGGGGGGGGGGGGCAAGGGCAAGGGCAAGGGCAGGGGGCGGGGGCAGTCAAGCACCACCGCCACCACCAAAGTGGATGAGGAGGAGGAGGAGGAGGCGGAGGCGCAGCGCAGACCCCGACCTATCGGCGTCGCAGGACCTTGACCTCTCGGGGTCGTGTCACTTGCAGCCAGGACGGTGTGGAGGAGGAGGAGGGCAGGGGGGACGCCGGGGGAGGAGGGCGAGGCCGACAAAGAGCGGCAAGTGCGGGGAGGGGGTTCCTCTTCCTCCGCCGGCGCTAAGAGGAAACCCTACTTGCGAGGCCCCCTCCGGACTCCCGGACCAAAAACCTCTTCCGCACCAACGTCCCATCATTATTCCGGATCCTCCAAGGTAATTTACTTTACATCTGAGCACTACTTTCTTAATTGTTAGTATGAAAAGCATAATATGAACTAATAATTATTCTTGATCATTTGGGCAGGTCTTTTTGTTGGTGAGGATGGCGCTAAGTGCCGCCTTCCCAATGGCATTCTTGGTTGTTTGGTCGGGGAAGCACTACCCCGGCCACATTAGGATCGAGGACGGAGAAGATGTTCCCGTCACGTACTTTTGGCCAAGACTTGACTTTGAAGATAACTACGATGAGCAAGGCAGAAAGTACGAAAACAAGGGACGGCGTGTGATCTGTGAGCTGTGGGTAAGTCTATGTCGCACTATAGTGTACAAATACATCGCTTCAATTTCACATTGTTTGAAATAATGACTGAATACATTGCTTCTATGTGCAGGATTACTTCAAGCTCGCTGACGGATACACTCAGGAGCAGGGGAATGAAGTGGCTGCTCGCGCCTGCTTCAAACTTGTGTCAGACATGTGGTACGAGGCACGCGGCCAGGCGGCCAGGTCATACTATGCTCTATACAAGAACACAACCCTCACGAAGGAGCATTATAAATCTACGATTCTCGACCAAAGAACAATACATGATGGTAAATACTGAAAGTTCATACTAAGTTTAATTATGCTTCTTGTTGATATTCTAATATTTTCAACTTGGTGTCCTGTAGGTATGTCCTGGAGTGGCTTTTCAAGAATGAGCGGTCCCGGGGAGCTGATGGTGGGCAGGTGGGTCGGTAAAGATTGGGCGAAGATCCGCAAAGACTACCGGGACCGGCGCCATGATGCCCGGTGTTTCACACCATCAAGGCAACCATAATCTGAAGACCTACAAAAAAAGATATGTGAGTATTACCCAATTCTTATTTACTGATGCGCAACTCTGAATACTTCCTAACCATCCTACCTTTTTTCCCACAGGAGAAAACACATGGCGTGTCACTGGGCACGCTCGAGGCCTTCACTCTCTCCCACCAAGGCAAGTCCTCGGATCCCAACCTCATCTACAACCCCGAGGCTCCGCGTGAAGCCCACCGCGGCCGAGAGCGCCCTACGATAAGGTAATCTGTTTTTTATTCAAGGTACATTTATCTTTACATACTTGTTCCTCGTGTTCTAACTTTGTGTTGAAATGGGTCACCAAGTACACCGACGTGGCGAGGGAGTATTATGGAGACCCCCTCGATCCCCACGGCCACGACATTGTGGGGACGTTGACATGATCGCCGGAGGAGGGAAGAAGCACGGGCGGTACTATGTGGGTGATAGCGTCATCAACCCGCACCACAAAGACCCTACGAACTCAAAAGCCGCTGGGGGCGGTGATACGCTGAGCGGCCAACCACTTACCAGGCTACGGTCTCCGGACTCCGGGTAATCTATTTTTTTTATTCAAGGTTCATTTATCTTTACATATGTCTTTTCTCTGTTCTAACTTTGTGTTCAAATAGGCCCGAGATAGAGGAAGCGAACAGGCGATCCGCGGAGGTCGAGGAAAGGGAGAGGGAGAGGGAGCGGTTCTACCGTGAGGCGGAGGCACTGTAGGGCTGAGCAGCACCGAAGAGCATGGAAGCTCTCCAACAACGATCTCGCGCGTGTTGGAGGCAAGATTGGTGAAGAGCCCGCCGGAGATCTTCTTCGCTCCACCACCACCGCCGGTGTACCCTCCACCACCACCACCGATGTACGGTCCACCGCTCGGCGACGGCCAACCGTCGATCTTCCCTCCACCGCATGATGCCTCTCACGTGAGTTTCTCAAACTAAACTCCAAAATGAAATGGTATGGTGTTTGGAATGCACCATGAGATGTGCACTTGGACATGTGGTTGTCGGCCATCGAGCCGTTGTTTTGTTGCGGTTTTGGAAACCCCTACTCGTGGGAGGTGTCTTTGCCGAAATTTCTAACGAATTATCTTGTTTTCTTTTTTCAAGTCAATAGATCTACCTTTCATTTTGTCTCACAAATGCAATATCTTTGCCTACGTGCAGGATCAATCACATGCCTCGAACCCAACTTCGAATCAGAACAATTGGGAACGAGGTGCGGCGCAACAAGAGGACTGGCCCGTTGGTAGTGAGGTTGTGATGGTTTAGGCGACAAACTAGTGAGGTTGTGAACTTGAAATTGTTGGAATTGAACTTGTGAACTAGTGAGGACGACAAACTTGTGACTCGTTGGATGTTATGTAATATATGTGTCATTTTGTGCCATATATATGTGTCAATTCTCTGCTGCAATAATCTGTGTTATATATGGATATATATGTGTGTCAATTGACTCTTTGTAACAAAAAAAAAAAAAAAATGGATCTATCCCGTGAGCAGCTCACGGGATATCGATCAAAGGATATCCCGTGAGCATATATCACAGCTCACGGGATATCGACCCACGATATCCCGTGAGCCATATGCACAGCTCACGGGATATTAACCAAAGCTATCCCGTGAGCTTAGCGTATGGCTCACGGATATCGGTGGTGGGACCCCGCCACCCGTGGCATGGCAGGGGACACTGGCCGTAAGCGGGGCACGCCTATCCCGTGAGCTACCCCGTTAGGCTCACGGGATAGAGGGGTCCGTAGCGGGTTTGCCTCCGTCCCCGTTGACGTCGCGGAGGCCCCCGTTAAGTCTTGCCCGTGGCGTTGTACCGCTCACGGGATAGGATATCCCGTGAGTATAGGCGCAGCTCACGGGATATCCCGCTATCCCGATGATTTCTATCCCGTGCGGGGATATCCCGCGGAGCAACTCACGGGATAGCCGCTCCCGTGGGTGTAAGGGCCTATCCCGTGAGCAATGGCTCACGGGATATCTCTCGATTCGTAGTGTGGCACTCTAGTGAACCCTAGCAGCCCCATGCTTCCACTTCCCAGCGGCCGCTAGTGAACCCTACCCGCACTTCTCACGCGACTCCCTCGGCAGCCTCCCCTCGCGCTCCCACATGGCGCCTCCCTCGGCGCCCCTCCCACCGTTAGCTCTCTCTCCTCCCTCGTTCGCCTCTTCCCATTGCGCCGGCTCTCCTTCCTCTCCCCGCGAGGGCACCACGGCGCAAGCTCCTCTTCTCTCTCTCGTGGCGGTGGTAGCGCAGCCTCTGCTCATGAGCAGGCCGGCGGCTCCTGGCGCAAACCGTCTCCCCCCACCGCGGATCCAGCGAGACGCAGCTCCTTCGGCTGACATCGGAGTCGTCCTCGAGGACTGCTGTGGCGGCCCGCTCCTATTCTCCGTCAACGGTGGCCGATCCAGCGGTATGTCCCTCCTCCCTCGTCCTCCTCTATCTCAAATCCGGCGCCGTGGATCCGGCCTCTCCTCACCCCATCTCCCTCGCAGATCCAGCGGCATGGAGGTCCTAGCGCCGGATACGGTGTTGCGGCCGGCCGATCCGGCGGCGTGGAGGTGAGCGGCCAGATCCGCCGGCGGCAAGGCCGGCTTGGCGGATCCGGGCGGCAGCGGTCTTTGGCATGGCGGATCCGGATCCGGCGGCAGAGGTGGGCTCCCGCGACGGTGGCTCCGGCAGGGCAGGCCCAAACCGGGCCCGTCCGCTACGGGTTAGGGTTTCCTTTTTTGTTCTTTTAGAATGATTTACCGTGGCAGGCTTTCTTATGTGCCCGCCACGGTTGTTCCATTTTTCGTGACTGTTATTGGTGACGGGCACTTGTGCCTGCCTCCAAAAATAAAAAGTGCCGCCACTTAAAATGAAATGCGTAGTAGTGGGAGTTGTACGAATCTGCATCGTTTCATGATGTGATATGTTATCACCCGTCTATCCAAACATAAAGCAGCGCAACCCATTCACGATATATGGCAGATTGGAATCTTGAAAACAAACAGCCTCTAGGTTAAATTCGTGTTGATAACCCGGCGTCAGAAAGGGAGGTTCGTGCATGCATGTTAGGCCACTCTCAGAGAGGATTTTTCATGTTCATTAGAAACAGTGTAGGCAAGTTTCATTCACAAGAAACTCATTTTATTTCATGGAACTTTCATCATCTCTTTCTTCATTTATATTATACCAGCTTATTTAATGCCCATAAAACTTTAATAAAATTGACACATAAGACTGACCTTACCAACCAATAGTAGTATGAAAAGAATATTTGGGAAAGAAATGAATCAGCATCAGGTGATGTCCGCGTCAAGACCCCAATGCAATTAAAATACTAATTAAGATAATAGAGAATGATTCTTTTTTTTTCAATAAGATAAAAGGGAACTATGTGCACCAGCTTAATGCTGGAGTGCATACATATCTTGATATATATAGCTTAAGACCTAGTCTTGCATAGGTCAAGTTAGTCGTGGAACAAAGGCATCGAAGATGTACCTTGTTAAGCATATCCAAAACCTTGCTGGCATACATGTACCTTGTTAAGCATATCCAAAACCTTGCTGGCATACATATTCGTTGTCTCCAAAAACGAGCTTTCCGAAGTTTCTCTGAACTTGGAACTCATGTACACTGCGTACGGCTGTCTCTGTTGACTGACACCTCCGAAAGTTTCCAGGAAATTCAGCTGATGCTGCCTTCGTTGCCTTCGTTGTTTGCAACAACCGACACCATAATGAATTCAGTGACGACATTCGATCCATCGACTCTGCTTGTGAGCCACAGTGCAGACTAGTAGGAGTACTATTGTACTAATCAAGTGGCTTCGTCAATAATCCCCTTAGAAATTAATTAAACACGTAGTGTGCGCGTACAGTTTATTTGTAGGTCTACCATGTATATATGTGCTCTAGCTAGAAGCTGGTGTGACTGCATATATGTGGCCTGTTGTGTGTTTGTTAATGTATCAAATGACATAGATATACTCAGCAATGGCTTAACGAAACCAAAAATATAGATAATAACCTACAGTTAGAAGTGTTATACTCGATCAAGAGCTATATAATAACCTACGATTACAAGTTTTCCAATGTCTAGGTCGTTTTAGTTTTGATTTATGCCAAAAACTTTTTATAACTTTGGCTAAAAATTTGCACAAACGATATGTTATCATTTACAATATTGCATGACAGATTTAATGAAAACTATCTAGATGCTCGTAAACTTTTCTATATATATATTTGATCAAAAGTTATATAAGTTTGACTTGAATCACAACCAGGATTCTAGATTTCTCCTAGTGAGGTGGGCTTCTCCTAGTGTTTTGGCATTCAAAATTTAGTATAAGCTTTCCCTGCTTAATGTCTCATAGTGATATTCCCATGTGCTATGACTAGTGGTAGTGTTTTTATTACTAACTAAAAACACTAGGAGAAGTCCACCATTTTGGTAGTGAATATAGGGAATATAATTGTTCCGTCTTTTGATCTCAACGGCATGACTACTATATATACCTCATGGAGTCATTGCGTCAATTAACTAAATATTTCATATATATATTCATGTTTGCACACTTTGTGTCAATCGTGTAATGGCAAACCATGACCTTAAAAATTGATAACAATAGCAAGGTAGATTTTATTTAGATATAGTAAAACTTTTATGGTTTCATTTCCTTATTAATCAATATTAGTTCATCACAATTATGTTTCATAAGTAGTACGGTAATGAAGCCCTAGATAACTTTTCGAGTCAAGGTTTACAATGATTCCACCCATGGATTGGGATTTCACTATGGGGTTTGCTATCAGCCCTGATCGAAAATAGCCACAATACCAAAGTTTCGCCAAAATTATGTGAGATTATTTTAATGGAGACTCCTACAAATGAACACCATATAAGATGAACTAGAAATTACTTGGTGATAGAGTTCGCAGGAGGTGAAATGTCCTAAGTGATGAGTTAGAAAGCGTCTAACATAGATACAGTGAGTAGTTTCAGATGACAAAGAAGGATGCATACATTGACCTGATGCCGCCTATAAATACGTCGCCATTGCTTAGCATACATTAAGCGTCATACAAGGGAGTAGGTGTAAGTGATACTGGGCATACATTGAGTGTCAGCAGTGGTTGGTAGATAGGGTTATGTTTTTTGCCTGATAACTGCCTTTCATTTGTTTTTCTCGTATTTTTATTTTGTCTTTTTTATTCTTGTTGAGACCATGGAGAACTTTTGGGATAAATAGAAAAGTTATACGATGTCAGTGTGGCAATTATATTAAGAAAAGAATCACTAGATTTCACAAAAGAATTGTAGAGTGATTCATAGTATCTTCTTCCGGAAAAATATTGTATTGATGGTATATAGGTAATAAAAATATTCAGAAGCTTTAAACCTTAATTAGACATAGTTTCTCCAATATATATATGCATGACTATGTACTTATTTTTACTACAGTATATAAGAGTTTTGTAATAAAATAAAATAAACCTCTTGTGATGTATAAACGCATGAGGTAATGAGCATGTGTAATTTGCCACTTTCAAACAAGTATCGTTCATATGAACTTGAATAACCTAATGGGTGCCACGTCACCATCCTCGCTCTCGCCCTGCATCTCTCAAGACAGGTCGTGAATAACCCTCGTCGCCGTCTCGTTCTCGCCGTGCACAGCCACGGCGATATCAAACGCCACCACCGCCCTGTGGCGGCGCATGTGTCCGCCGAGCGCCTGCCCGGTGGGGAAGACCGCGCCGCAGGTGCTGCACCGGTGCACGTTGCTTGCCGCCGCTGCGGCAGCGCCCTTTCCTGGGCGCGCGACGAGGAGGAGGTCAAGGCCGTGCACGCGCACCAGCGGCCGCTTGTGGCTCGTCCGGTGGCCGCCCAGCGCCTGGAAAGTTGGGAACGCGCGCCCGCACGTCTTGCACCGGAACGCGCCGCCGCCGGACCGGTGTTGATGCTGGTGGCCGCTGCCGTGGTGCTTCACGATCACCTTGCTCGCCGTCGACAGCGAAAGCGACAGGATCAGTCGCCGTAGCAGGTTGTCGCTCGCCACGGCTGCTGCCGCCGTCGGTCGTTCGGTGGTGCTGGTGGCCATGGCCGATCGATCCACAGCTTTTGCACGTATGAATATACTACACTAGATCACTTGAGAATTACTACTATATCATTAGCACGTGCTTAATAATAATACGTACCAATAAGACGCTGTTTCTATGGATAGTAAGCAAGCTTTGTATCGAATGTTTCGATGCTAAGCAATGGCGACGTATTTATAGGCGGTGCGCCAGGATCGATGCAATGCCAGGAGTGGCGGAAATAGAAGAGATGCCGCCTACATTGACCTGACTTGAAATCAACGTCAAGCTCGCCACCGAACTGAGCTCCAGCACGACCAATGGCAGGGAGCCACTTCATAGGCGAAGCTTCAGCGCTTTTCTTCCGGTTCAGATCGGTTGTTTGCTTACGAAGTGGGGACGCGTGCGTATGGCGTGTGAAGTCACTGCGTGCGCGTGGCGGCACATGTGCGGTACGGAGGGCGCTCGTGGGCCGTGGGTTCTGCTGTGTGATTCGTGTGGAAGTTGCTTGTAGACGACGCGTGCGTGGTTGGGGCACGCTGAACTGAGCTGTTCAAGGTCGCTGATGTCAAACTCTGCCGCAGTTCCGCCTACCACCCTCAGTCCGATGGCCAAACCGAGCTGCTCAAACAGTGCCTGGAGACGTATCTTCGTTGTTTTGTCCATGCCTGCCTCCTGAAGTGGAGTAAGTGGCTGTCCAACGCTGAGTTTTGGTACAACACCTATGTTCATTCAGCTATTGGTCGCTCTCCATTTGAGGCCCTGTACGGGTACTCCCCTCGTCTCCTGGCTGTTGATCATTCTGATCCCCAACACTCTGAGGTACAGCTCTAGATTTCTAGTCGTGAGTGGATGGACCAACTCTTGCAGCATCATCTCAACCGAGCCAAGCTTCGAATGAAGAAACAAGCAGATCAACATCATTCTAAACGCAGCTTTGCTATGGGCGATAAGGTATTCTTGAAATTACAGCCATACGTGCAGACTTCGCTGGCACCACGATCACATCAGAATCTTGCACCGCATTACTTCGGGTTGGATCTGTCGCCTACAAGCTGGAGTTGTTGGCTCATGTGTTGATACATTCGGTTTTCCATGTGTCCCAATTGAAGAAGGCTGTCGGGGCAAATCATCAGGTAGTTCCCACCCTTCCATCTGAGAAATGCAGTCTCGACTGGTGGCGCGTGGTCCAACTCAAGTCCAGCAAGTCCTGATCAAGTGGAACAATTTGCCGCGGGGAGTTGTCTACCTCGAAGGACTATGAAGCTCTGCGTCAAGAATTTCGTCGTTCAGCTGCTTGGGGACAAGCAGTACTCAAAGGAGGGGGATGTCAACAGCTTGCCAGCGGTGCCTGACGCGCCCGAGGAGCAGGCAACGGGCCGGCCCAAGGATCTAAGGCCTAGGAAGGCGAATCCCAAGTTCTTCGGCAAGCAGTGGACGGCCTAGGCGCTTGCACGCGCGGCCCGGGCTGCGGCCCTATAATCGATATAAGACTCAGAGAGAGCGAGAGAAAGGATCATCGATGTATTGAACACATTCAAACTCCCTGAAGGAGACCTCTGACCTCGCCTTCCTGTGCCTCTTCTTCCTCTCCACGCTAATTCGTCATTCTTCCCCTCGATCCCCAATTCTTCTACCAATCCCGAATCCCTGCTCTCAACATTTTCACACACCGCTTGCCGTGTCCGCGTGTAATATTCTATCGATGGCAGTACTAGTGCATGTGCGTGGCTCGTCGAATCAGCTAACAGGCTTTTACTTGCAGCCTTCGCGTTGCTGCAGCTGGTTTCTTTAATTTCTCGACCTTACCTTGGTCCCACTTGCTAATGCTAATCCGGTACGTCCTGCTTATTTAAAATTTCATTCGATTGCATGCAATGCAACTTATTGAGAAATTCAGTCCACAGTCCTAGTTGGCTAGTGTATTATGCATGTGCTGAATCCAACAAGGAATGAATGAAGCAAACAAAGCTGATATATGTGGATCTTTAGATCGATGTCGACTATATCAACGCGTCCATGTTATTAAGAAACGACGTACCTACGTACCTACCATAACTACTGATGCTAATATTACACGTCTTTGAATTCTATTCAATTATTCATGCGCACAAAAAAATATGAAATAAAGGGAGAAATTGGCGAACAAAAAATATAATTCATTGTTATTAACACCAACTTCGCGCCTGTTGGGCAGTTTGGTTAACAAGAAATGAGGTGGTTTTTGATAAATGTAGACAAAAAACTTTTTTGCAAGTTCTTTTCAGAGGAACACATTGGCTTTGGAAATGGGCAAGATTGCAGCAACATGATGATCTTCGGGACCAGCTGATCCTAGTCGGACAGCATCTGGAGACGTCAGCCTTGCAATTCTTTGGTTCCGATGGATGGCTATCGACTATGCATATTGGTCATGTTTAGTCAAAACTTTACCTTCATTTCGGTTTTCCATTTCTTTGGTTGTAAGTTGGTTTATTTACAGCCGAGTGTGTGCCTTTGGGCTTAAACTTTGTAATAATTGGCCTGATTCTATCAATTGATAGATGAAGCCGGGTATAAACTATCCATTATTAAAAAAAATGAGATAAAGGGAGAATAACCGATGCGTATCAGCTCAATGCTGGAGTGCATACATATCTTGACATAGCTTAAGACCGAAAGTGCGAACACATGGTTGATTTAGGACACATGTGTTTAGTTTTTGTGATTGAGTGATTGTCAACAAATAACATTTTACTTCTATTTTCTTTTACCTTTTTATGCTTCGGCTATGTTCACCGGCACACGTGGAGTGTGTCGAAGATGTATCTCTTGGTTCGTGTTGTGTAGGTGTGGAGCTCGGAGATGGTAGCTGACGGCGAGGTGAAGGGGCCAAGGAGGACGTGCCGGGCCGACGGACCGCGGAGGTGAAGGACGGATGTGAGGCTTGGACTGAGGGACCAGATCGCCGGGTGGCTAGCCATGGTGGCGACATCCGGGACATCGACGGATGCGAGAGGACGGGGGGACCGTGTCGATCGGGTCAAGACGGCGAGCGTGCAGGTAGAGCGGGAGCTCGGATGACTTGGCGACTTCGGGCGGTCAAGACGGCGATGACACGTGTCGAGGAGGTTTGGTGGTTTGTCCTCAAAACCATCGGTGCGGGTTTCGTGGTTTGGGCCTCAAAATCACGGGCGTGGGTTTGGTGGTTTGGGCCTCAAAACCATCCGCGGGTTTCACGGGTTTGGGCCTTAAAAGCCGGGAGGACGTCCGTGGGACGGAAGGACGGCACGTGGCGGCATCCGGGAGATTGCGTGGAGCGATGCTACAGATGAGGAGGCGTGGTGGCTGTCGGATCAAATTATCCCGAGTCGGTCCTTCACCGAAGTCGTGCATAGGTCAAGCTAGTCCTGGAACAAAGGTGGTATCGAAGATGTACCTTGTTAAGCATACCCAAAACCTTGCTGTCATTCATGTTCGTTGTATAGCCAACAGACAAGCTTTTGGAACTTTCTCTGAACTTGGGACTCATGTACTACGCACGACGTGCTGTCGCTGTTGCAGTGACATCTCCGAAGTTTCCAGGAAATTCAGCTGATGCTGCCTTCGTTTGCAACAACAACCGACACCAAAATGAATCCAACTGACGACTCGATCGATCCACTCTGCTTGTGAGCCACATCAGTAGTGCAGACTATTAGGAGTACTATTATACTAAGCGTAGTGTGCGCGTACAGTTTATTTGTATGTGTAGGTCTACCATATATATGTGTGGCATGTGGTATGTGTTTGTTCTGCGTGTCAAAAGATATACTCAGGATCAATGGCTTATCAAGATACCAAAATCATTTGTTGTCACATGTTGAAGTAGCAATATTTAATAACGTACAATTATAAGTGTTAAACTCGATCAAGAGAGCTATATAATAATAAACCTACAATATTACAAGTTTTACAGGTGTCGGATCTGCCTCGTATGCTCCAACGTGTAGGTCGTTTTAGTTTTGTTTTATGCCAAAGACTTTTTATATCTTAGGCTAAAATTTGTACAAATATATATTATCATTTACTATATTTCGTGATGTATTCTGCGAAAACTAAACTTTCTATATATTTGATCAATGTCGGATAAGTTTGACTTCGAAAAAAAAAAAAACTAAAATGTCCTATGTTTTTGAATATAGGGAATATAGTTGCTTTCCTTTGATCTCAAAGGCATGACTATATATACCTCGTCATTGAGCCATTGTGTGAATTGACTAAATAATTTCCTATATTCATATTTGCCCACTTTGTGCTAATGGTGTGTGTATTGGCAATCATGCATGACCCTAAAAAAATGCCAACAATAGCAACTTAAATTTAATTTAGATCTCTAGTAAAACTATTATCATTTCATTTCATTCAGTATTAGTTAATCACAATTATGTTTCATAAGTAGTACGGTGATGAAGCTCTAGATAACTCTACGAGTCAAGCTAAGTTTTACTAAGGGTAGGGCATAGATTCACTATTATCGGACATTATGAGAAGAAAAAAAGACAAGTGATGGGCAGCACACAATGATTCCACCCATGGATTGGGATTTCACTATGGGGTTCACTATCGGCCATGATCTAGAACAACCGCTGCACCCAAATTTCACCGAAACTGCCTGAGATTTTAATAGAGATTCTCTTCTACAACATGCTAACTTTTGGGTATTTTTTATTGTTACTAAGTACTGAACATGTTTATGCATATCCATACAATGAGTGAAATTCATGAAACCACAAAAAAAAAAAGTTACATGTGTGCTTAATTAAGACTGCTCTTCTCGTTAAGAGAAGGTGCTGCAAAGTAGGGTTTAGGATCTAGGTATGTTTTTTTTTTTTTCTTTTTGTCTGGATGAGAACACCACTGGAATTTCGGCAATATTTTCGTTGAACACCATATGTGTGCTAAATTGGAGATTACTAGAAGATCGATGGAGTCGCCAAATGTGACAAGTTTTAAGCGATGAGCGAGTTAAAGTGTGACGTACATATAGATATGACTACAGTGCCCCAGTGAGTAGTACGTTGCAGATGACTACAATTCCTTTGGTTGTTTATGTTCTTATTACTTGTGAATGTGATAAATATATATTAAGAAAAAGAATCACTAGATTTCACAAAAGAATTGCAGAGTGATTATTCATAGTATCTTCTTCCGGTAATTGTATATATTGGTATACTCCTATATAGGTAATTGAAAAAACAGAAACATTAAACCTTAGACATTGTTTCCCAAAATATATATATGCATGACTATGTACTTATTTTGATTGCACTAACAGTCCTAATAAAATAAAATAAACCTCTAGCGATTTACAAACGCATGAGGTAATGAGCTTGTACATGTAGTTTGGCATGCAACCACACTTTGAAAGGCAAGAACCGGCCGTCCAGTAAAAATTTGATGATACTGATCACCGTCACCGTTCGTTCATCGATCATATGAACTTCAATAACCTAATGGGCTCCACGTCATCGCCCTCGCTCTCGCCCTGCTCTCCACATGACATGGCAAGAGCCCTCGTCGCCGCCTCACCCTCTCCGCGCACGTTGGCGACATGGAATGCCGCCGCCACCGCCCTGTGTCGACGCGCATGTGTCCGCCAAGCGCTTGCCCGGTGGGGAACACAGCGCCCGCAGTTGCCGCGATCGGTGCACGCCGCTGGCCACGGCCGCGGGGCCCTTCCTGGGCGCCGCCGAGGAGGAGGAGGTCGAGGCCGTGGCGCACCAGCGGCCGCTTGTGGCTCGTCCGTGGCCGCCAAGCGCCTGGAACGTCGGGAACGCGTCCGCACGTCTTGCACTGGAATGCACCGGTGCCGGGGCCGTCCGGTGGTGCTGGTGGTGGTGGGCGGCGCCATGCTTGACGATCACCTTGCTCGCCGTTGACAGCGATGACAGGTAGAACCGCAGCAGCTGGTTTCTGCTCGCCGCTGTCGGTCGTTCGGTCGTGGTGGTGGCCATGTCCGATCGATTATCGATCCACACAAACAGCTAGGTAGCTTGGTCGAATAATAAGCAAGCTAAGCTTGTATCGAATGTTTTGACGCCAAGCAATGGCAATGTATTTATAGGCGCCAGGAGAACGATCGAATAAGCTTAAGGATGTTGGTGTAGAAGAGATCGATAATGCCTGCATTGACCTCAAGTCAAGGTCAAGCTCGCCACCGAACTAAGCTCCAGCACGATCCACCAATGGCAGGGCGCCACGTACGACGGCGAAGCTTCGCCGCTTTTATCGGCAACGTGTGTGGGATGTTGGTGTGAAGTCACGGGCGTACGCGCAGCGTGACGTGTGCGTGGGAGGGCGCGCGTGGACCGTGGGATCTGCTGCGAGATTCGTGCGGAAGTTGCTTGGAAATGACGCGCGGTGGTAGGGGCACGCTGACTGGTGCACACAGGAATAATGCGCTATATATTCCGGCCTAGGGAAGTGACGAGCGCGAGCGCGTGTTCAATTCCATGGATGATCTTAGTTTTGGACCCTTTTTGTTGTATAAGACCAGCAGTGTGAACGAGGTGGAACTTCATTCTCTGCTTTTGTGTACGTCCCGCGTGTGCTAATTTCTTCTCATGATCTTGTCTTTTATTTATTTTATTATTGTGGTAAGAAAATAGTATTAGCACACTAAGCTAGCTGATACTACCTGCTTTTCATTGCAATGGTATAATAATGCGGTGCACGCCACATTAGAATACTTAGCGATTAGTACATTGGTTTATTGATAATGACCAATGCAATATTGACCATCACTTTATATAGCAGATGAATATGTGAAAATGTGTTGCACGCGCAGCATTCGCATTGTTTGGCTACAATATCTATATATACTCCTATATATAAGCAAAGAATTACGAGGCGATAACTTTGCATACGCATTGGATGCGGAGGTGCCTAACAAGCAACTCTAATAGTTTCCCATTTGTTGTTTGGCAATTGTCCTTGTTTATCAACTCCTAAATCCAAATGCCAAATAAAAAAAGAGCTCATCTCTAACAGTTTGGCATTCACTTGCCAAAAATTAGATCTAACTTACATAAGGAACCATGAGAGAGAAATATAATTATGTTTATGTCCTTCCACCTCTTGAAAACTTACGTCGGGAACTCCGAGGCAGAAACAAAATTATGTTTATGCCCTTCCACCTCTTCTAATACGTAGGGATGTGTCGCGAATGCCAAACGCCGTAGAACGCGCGCATTTTTACGCCGCACATGGCCTGATTTATCAACGCTCACTAATTTGTCAACTCCAAATGCTAAATTATTGGAAGAAGTTTTTGAAGTTTTTTGGTAAAATTTGAGAATGTCAACTCCAAATACTAAACTGTTAGAGTTGCTCACAAATTTGGCCACCATCCATATGTAGCCGAGCAGACTTCCACACGCAAAATTAATCAGTGTAGTTTACCCAAGACTTGAACAGTTTACTCGACGACCTACAGCGTCGTCGATAAATAAGTCTGTTTGTGTAGATGCATGTATCGCGCAATGCAATGAGATTTCTATGGATTGTCACCGAGAACAGGAACAGATGAGATCACCATCACCTAGTACTAGTATTATGTATAGCTTACGTGTTGGATATATATATGGCGCATGTGCCATCAATCGTCATACGGCTCCTAGTTTAGTGACGTGCGCACACACTACATCAGCTAGCTACAGGTCAACAACTCAACACGACTAAAATCGAGACTTGCTGATATGCGACTCTAGCGCATCATCGTCGAGTACGTGGGGAACTAGCTAACGAACTAGTGTCTCGGATTGCTCTGCTCCACGTTTTTCAGCTTCACTTTATATTTTATAGCTAAAACGGCTTTAGCTCCACACACTCAGTTCGAAAAAAAAATATCAAATTCTTAGAGCATCTAAAGGCGTGCTCCACAAACTAAAGATTTGTTGAAGCAGCACCACGGTGGAATTTGTGGAACAGAGTTTGTAAAGCAGTTCCAACCAAAACTCCTATTTCATTAATTGACTTGGCGACTCGACGACTCACACAATATCTATACAACAGTCTCGACAGTCAGCAGCAAAGAGTAGGTAGTTACTCGACACTGCACACGCACTAGCGCCGAGCTTATCCATCTTTCATGCTTCGCACAGGGAGGAAACGTGCGTTCACATGCATCTACTTCTTGCTTCCTAGAGGGAGCTGAGGTTATTACTAAACCTTCCATCATACTTCATCACAGTGAGCTGCATATTAAATGGTGGTAATGCATCTTCAGGTCTTCATACAAAAATGAGTTTAGGTTCCATCATCCATCGTCACTACACAATAATTGCTTCAAACAAAACAAAAAATAAATCTTTATATAGTCACTGATGAAGCGTAAAAATGAGTTTCGGTTCCATCATCTTCACTATATATATGTTGAGCGTAAAAATGAAAATAAAAAGGCATTTTTTTACCCAATCAAGGCATGCACATACAATAAGTAGCATGCAGATGCTATTCATATGACTAAGGGGCATTTGGGAATAGCTAAAGCTGTCTCCAACAGCCCAGGCGTAAAAAAGAGAGGCATTCCAAGTATATGCAACATATATAGTGAAAGTTCACCTACTTAAAAAAATACTCATCTCCAACGGAGTAAGGAAACCCAGAACTACAGAATTTTGCACCTAAGACCTTGCGTTTTTCATAAATCAGCTAAGCCTACATGTAAGAAATCTTTCTCTCTAGCACTTTTGCATTAGGAACCCCGAGAGTGAAACCAAATTGATTTTCTACCCTTCTCCTTCTTCCTCCCGATGCAACCGCGCCCGGCGCCGCCGCCACGGGCTTCGCCACCTTGTAGCGATTGCGCTGCGCCGCCCGACCCACCAGGCGCCGCCACCGTAGGCTCACCGTAGCGCAATGCTGCGGCCCCCGGTTGAGCCAGCTGCTGCGAGCTCACCGTAGCGCCGTCGCTCCCCGCCGTGGGCTGCGCGCGAGCTGTACAGTCGCGGATGCGACTTCCCCCCGCCGAAGCTTCGAGTGCGGTAGCACCTCGCCGCCGTCGTCCGCGGGAGCACCTCGCGGTCGTCCGCTTCACCTTTGTCCTCCTATGGGCCCACCAATACCAGCGCAGGACGTTTGCGTCGTTGGCGAGAGACGAGGCATCTTTGCCTTCCGACTCGGCGCATTGACAAAATGGATGTCTCGTTTGCGCATGCTGTTGGAGGCCGTTTTTGTTACCCAAAGACACTGTGAACTACCTATTATGTGTTTTGGCTGCTCTGTTGGAGACAGCCTAAGAGGCATGTGTATAGACTGAAACAAACTACAGAAGTGAACAAAACCACAGATCCGTGGATAGGCTCAAGCAAACGAGTACTGGACACACGTGGCAATCGAGTAGGCCGAAGACAACAGAAAACTTGGGCCCAATCCAAATGTCTAGATGGGCTAAAATAGAAAACAATATATGTTCCCTAACCAGACAAACCCAACTTTAACCAACTTGGCCGAAAACGTAAACCGACGAGACAGCTGCAACGCGAGCGTGCATCTCAAATGGATAGGACCGCGCGCATTTCCTGCGTTTCAACTGGGCTGGATGCTAATTAAATGGCCTGAGACCGAGAGCCGAGTTACAAAAAAAAGAAACGGATAGGCCGTGGCTGAACAGGCTGCACAGAGACTACAAGTTTTACATATTTATTTGTAATACCATATAAATAGTTTTAGCTTTTTTTTTTTTTTTTTTTTTTTTTTTTTTGCAAAATAGCAAAAGCTTGTACTTAATACAATAGCAAATATATCTAGGTCTTTGTCATGAAAAAAACATCTAGCTTCATTTTTGTCTAACAAGAAAATGAGATCAATTATGTATTACAAAAATGCAGGAAAATTACTTGTAGGAGGAATCGATTTGTTTCCTAGGTGGGAAAAAAAAAAGCACATCTAGGAATTTTATTTACAAACAAAATGGACCTGATGGGATAAAAAAATTACAATGCATTGTTCTTAGGAAAAAGTCCGCATTATGTCCCATAACTTTCATGAAAATCAGTTTTTCTCCATGAAACCTAAAACCGGCTACAATATATTATCTCCCTATCCTAGTTATAAAGTGATTTTGAAGGTGGTTTAACTTTTTTTCTTTTAATTTATTTTGAGTGAATATTTGAAAAATCATAGTAAATGGAGGGAAGTGTTTGACTGGTTTTAACTTTCTCCATGAAATCTTAAAAAAGAAGGCGTCGCGCCCCAATGGCGGCTGCCGTCGCGGTGAGCCGCTCGCCGACCGGTGAGACGCCCTTCGCATGCAGATGTCAGGTGTGTCACCCTCCCTCGTCCTTCTCCACCATCCACCTCAGCCTGTGCCTGTGCTGCTGGCTGGTGGCCGGCCGATGCCTGTGTTTCCATTAAGATTTGTTTGGATTGTCTAGGGGTGATTGGTAGATTTGCATCACGTCAGTGAAGAATTGCGCCGGCAATCTTGTGGCTCTGTCGATCATGGTACCGAGTGGGCGTGATTAGTGTGCTGGCAATGTTAGAGTTGGAGCAATGCCACTAATCGAGTCGTGTTCAGTTTCAGGTGGCACTTGTCAATAGTGCACATTCCAGTTTTAGGTGTCATTCCTTTTTCGAATTGATCTAGGTTGCCAAGATCAGTTTCATCGTGTGTATGCCTTTGTGGCCCTGAAAATTTCATGATTCTTTTTTTTTATAATTGCGATGATGTAGTGTAGATGCACTTCGACTTCAAATGTCTGATCTCTACTGGTTTTCATCTAGAGCTTGATCTTCTTTGAAACATCTAGAGCTTGATCTTTATTGAAACATCTAAAGCTCTGTTAGTTTGTAGAAGGTGGAAGAGGTTTGCTGCCATTTTTGATCAATGTGTAGAGCGATGCTGCAATTTTTTTTCTAACCTATAGATTAGGTTAAAATTTAGTGAAAATGAAAAGGTTTGGTTCACAGGAAAATGTGCCAACATAACAAGAACAATGTTCCAATAAATGAAGAAACATGTTCTACATGTACACAAAGGGGTGCTTGTATAACACAAGTGCCTTTTAAGTTTCTGACGGTTGATCACTTGCATCCAGAAAAAAAATGACATGTAATTTTTTTTTTCAAACAAAAGTATATACATTCAGCAAAGAACAAAGGCGGCTCATGACTGAAAAATATGGCGCGGAACCCATGCCTGATAAGTTTTTTTTTTTTTTTTTGAATCAGTAGAATTTTGAAATTTAATGTGCGAAGAATACGACTGGGTCATGTGTTGGTGAGGCTATTGTTTCTCGCAACTTTCCGATCCTTGTTGGCTGTGGCGCCGGGGATCTCTTGCTGGCCACGGCCCAATCTCACGAACAAGAATGGCGGCCCCAAGGCCTATCTGGCGAATAAACCATACTACTATCATGTGAGCAAGTAACAAACTAGACCGAAATGGACGTCCATGCGCTAGCAGCTGCGTTTCTCGAATACTATTCCTTACAAAGGAGTGCTCGAATTTTTTTTTAGAATTATAGATGCTCACAACACGCACGCACACTCACCTCTATAAATACACGTACGCTTAATGTATATACTATACAATATGATGAATACCTTATTACAATAATATTAGGCAGTGACAACTCTCTTGGCCGGTCACCGCCTTACAATTGCGATGCATATGCATGGTCCGGCCAGGTATATATGCCAAGAGCGAGGTTGAGCGTCTGGTTTATTCATTCGTCTCTAGCACGACGAAATTTCATGGCATATTCCTCACTCTTGTTAATATACGCTCACAAGTCTATGGCCAGCTTGATCGGCGGAGTTACCCGTGCATGTTAGAACGGCCTGTAGCTTCCTTCAATCTAGCTATAAATACTACTACTCCTCTCTGGAAACACAAGGAAAAAGAAGACCGACAGCTGCCGTCATGGTTTCTTACTCCATACTACCTCCCGTCCAAAGTGAGCTTAAGATAACCCTATACAACAAGGAGGTGTATGTTGGACGGGAGACTAGCGGACTAACCACTGTAAACACTAGAGGGCTAATTGGTACGACCTGGGTCTTCTCGTGGCCTGTAACCGATGGACCAGCAAGGGGAAACATCGTCGGCCATCTTCAGGGCATAGGTGTCCAAGTAGCATTTTTTTCCCAATTATGTCTGGCACTACAACCTTGGATTAGTGTTCGGGCAGAACAGCAGGTAAGAATCTATTCTTTAGCACCATTAGCTATTCATCACTTCTTCAATTTGCGCCGGTTACGTAGTATATAATAGGAGAAAAATTGAATAACAATCTTTCATCCTTATCCATGTGAACATGCAAGGTCGTTTGAAAATTTTAAATTTTGATTTTCAGAACCTATGAACTTAAAACACATTATATGACTTTAAACACTGAACAATATATATTTCGAACAAAAAACATGTCAACTACAAAGTATGGACCATGTCAACTGCTTAAAAATTCTGATTTTTGAAGTCTAAAATTTAAGAAATTAAAACCAAAATTTTAGGACTTCTAATATTTCAAATAAAAATGTATCCTCTGATGAAGTTGCAGATCGCTGGCCGAAGTTATACTGTTTTGGCATAAAATTCATCTTCATCCAACTTTGTAGGAAAAAAGTTAAGGATTATTTTTTATGAAGCTATTTCTAGAGATGGACCACTTAACAGTGTTGTCTCTGTTAATCAATTTCTAGACAGACCCTTAAAATGTCTGCCACTGTTAATTGAATAGAGGCCGACGACCTAGGATGAGTTCCTTTGTAATGCGGCTCTTCAAAACCACCCGCCTCTATTAATATGCATCTCGTGTCTTAAATACCATTTTTTTTGGAGTGGTGTATATATAATGTTGAGGAAAATTTGATTGACAGCGAGAAACCCTATTGTCCACAAAATCACTTTTCTGTCGGAGTAGTATATGTATGTCATGCTGCTAACATTTCTTATATTGTTTTCTGAGTTTGTGCACCACAGCTTTAATGGGTCCACACTACAAATACAAGGGACTTCCCAAATAAACGGTGAGTGGAGCATTATTGGAGGGACAGGAGAACTTACTATGGCCAAGGGCACTATTAAACGCACAGAAATCTCGTATACGGGAACTACAAGGATTTCAGAACTCAATATACATGTGTTCTACACTCCAACGAAACCTGTGGTAGGTATACATATAAATATTTTCTTCTGGGTTTGTTTATTCACCTAAATTCCTTCTATTTTGATATAAATTTTGAACTCTCAGTTTCTTATATTTTAGGGCGGATGGAGTAGACTCTAAGTCTCCTTGTATATAGGCCTCTACGTAACACTTCAAACTTTGGTGAAAGCCGGACAAGATCTGTGCCAATATCTGTGCTACATAAGTTGTTTGTTTCCAAATAACAATCTGCACTTTGTATTCAGAAGTACGTAGAAGACAAATTTGTCGGTTCCGTATCACCTTACGCTTTTTCTTCTACTACAAAATTCTGTTCCAGGACCACTATTGTTACCTTGTTTATTCATAAAATTTACAGTACTATAGAGAAGTACTACAAACCAGTGATTTGTATATAGTGTAATCTGATTTCTAGAGGTGGCTGAGAATAGGAGCTGCCTCTAGAAATCGATTTGTAGAGACGCTGCATTTCGAGCCGCCTGTACAAATCGCTACACAGAAATGACAAATCGGGACTGAAAAATATTTTTCTTGAAATCCTAGAAGACCCAATCAGGCATCGCTTGTGTAACCTCGGAATCCACAGATACCTGATGCTTCTAAACTTCACAAACAACAGGCACATATAACCAATAAAGATTTGGGCAGCACTCCTTTGTATTTAAAAACAACGTAAAAGCCAGTCAAAAAAAAAAAAAAAAAACAACATAAAAGCAAGATATATGGATAACCAAAAGCACCAAAACAGCATTAACGAACACCCTAATTAACACAAATAATGGAATAAGTTTAACAACCATAATTTTATGTTCACTCACACACTAGTACACAAATCTTTTGGAGCTAGCCAAAAACAATTTACTGAGGCAGGCATTGCAAGCCAAAAACAATTTACTGAGGCAGGCATTGCAACAACCTCCATTCAGAAGCCTCCGTTAATGGAGATTTTTCTCTGGGAATAGTATAAGAGTACAAGGATTTTTCTAATTAACATCATGAGAAAGGATTTTTTTATTTGCTAAATATACTTTTCTTTATTTTGTTTTCCCTTGGCTCTAACTAAACATTGTAACACAGATGGGTACTATTTAATCAAAATCATTTTATATTGTTTATCACTATACATGTATGGGCCCTCATTTTTTTTTCTTTTCGAAAAACTCTTTGCTGTCATTGTCTCTACATCCTTTGGAGCCCGCCTGGCCTATGTCAAGAAAAAGGCCTAGCCCTATTGCAAGAAGGAATTAGCCCGCCAGGCCGAAGACAATTATTCAACCGGCCCATATGTTGATCAAAGTCCCACCCCGATCTGCAGACAACTACTTCAGCCCATATTAGATTACAGAGCCAGCCCAACTGCTTCACGTAGAGCTTTATATTTTTTGCCTGCGTCTACTAATCAAAGTGCCTGTCTTTTGAAAGATTTTTTTATGGTAGTGTCAACACTGTCTTCATCACCATCTTCTCTGAATTTAACCAACCGAGCCATGCTTAGTTGACATTTCAAACAAAACTTTATTATATCAGGATATTCTCCCCTTCATTTGGGCTCTTAGAAATAACTAGAAAAAGTCGCGGCATTGCCGCTTATGGCCAGTGGATGTGCCGTTGTATTATAGATATTTTTTATGTAAACCATACGTCGTACTTCATTGATTATCAAATATAAGATTACATCATTTAGAAGACATTGAAGAATAAATCATGGGTTCATTGATACAATTTGTATTATTGTTGGTTTTTGTCTTGTGTTACTAGCGAACAGAGACATTGATGGAAGTGAGTTGATGCTGACGGTTAGGTCAGGCAAAGATAAATTTTGCATAATCAGAACCATTGTTTGAGCTATTGCTTTGTCTATAATAAAAGGCAAGATAGGTCACCAAGAGAAAGGATGGTGATGCAATATGCATTCCCATTGTTCTAAATCATATGTTTGACAATTGAAACAACAGTTGGTTAACACAACCTGCCAATTCCCTGTATCAGAAACATATGAACTTATTGAAGATTTCAACACATATTGCCATTGATATACAAAACAGGGTATATGGACCAGTTTATTTAGGTGTAGCACACCAAACTTATAGAAATGAGCAAACAAATTTAAAATAAGAATACCGACCACAGATGGCATTCAAAAGCTTATATGTATTGAAGAAAAAGTGCACACCTAATAAGTGGCATTAACCCATACAACATTCAGAAACATATATGTTTTAGCAACATAGCAGCAAAGAGTTATTGACTGTTGCGTGTGTATATTCTTTGTAACTCTCCTTCAGTGCTCGTGTGGTCAAGCATGGCTCCTGTCCACCACCCTGACAGATCTATCTTGTACAATGTTGTCTTTAATTTCTTTGTCAAAACGACTAAATTCAGCAGTTTGAAACATTGAATGGTATTGGAATACTTGAAAAAAAAATTGGCAGCTCATAATTTAGTTTTGTTCAATCAAATCGTACCTGAAACTGGGAGGCAAGTAGAGGAGTAAAACAAAAAGTACCTAGTTCGGATGGTATACTGAAAACTATGGCCGAAGTGTATGTTTTATGCAAAGATGTAAATAATTTTCAAAATTTGAGAAGTACATAGATTCAAAAGTATTACCGAGGACTATGCCAAAATGTATGTACTTGAAAATAATCATTTGGAGACAAACGACACGATAGACAATACAGAATGATTAATGTAGACCATTAAATCAAAATTTGCAAGAATCAGTACTGATCTCAAAGTGAAGCATTATCTACTATCTAAGCTATAAAGCTAGTTTACCATTAATGTGAAACAATGCAGAATCTAAGTGAATGAAGAGTACATTGTTAATCATAATTCTCAGACTGTCAATTGTACAAAGAATGGAATTTTTTTGGTCCAGTTTAGATCAATATATTACTCCCATGGTTTGGTAGTTCTCGTTAGCAAATTCAGTTCAGTATTTTGCATAAGGATCCAAGAGACTAAAATAAGATATGTTAATATTTCATATTCTCATGAATTTTGTTAATGTATTCTGACAGTGTTAAAGGTGCAGTATGACTTGCATATATAGGGGGAAAAAGAATGAGGACTCATGGATGCCAACTCACTGAATGTGGGGAAAATGGTATTTCTCGTCCATGTACCATGTACCTGGCTTCAGCTTTATTGGCCATTATATTAAGTGTTAAAAAGGCTGATAAGCGTATGGACATGAAATCCATCCTCATTTAAAAAAAGAATTTAAAAATTGTAGTGCATGCAGTAAACAATGAAGGTATCAAACATGTATGTATAGAATCCATGACTGTAATATGATGGAGGCAAATGAAAATACTCACATATTTTACTCAAAAGATACTCACATATTTAAACATGCATGCTAGACTGAATGAGATCAGGATCACAGCCAATTTTTGCAAACGAAGCAATTTGCAAGGAAAGAAGCAAAGGAAAAGAAGCAATGTCTAAATACCATAATAGCTGCCTTGCTCACATGGTATACAATTGAAGTTGACCATATATAAATCCAGAATATCTAGCTGATAAGTAACCGCTTTATTATAATATTCAGGGAATCATACGACAAAAAAATGCTAGCCTATTAGTATTAGGTTGGGTCATGCCAAAGTGTGTCCCAAAAAGTCTTCTAAATATGTTAGATCTCAAATAGTTATCATTATATCAAATGTCCGGTACAAATTGTAGTAGCTTACCTAACTGAACTTCTAAGTTCAGGATTAATTCTAACTCTCTTATGTATGTTTCAGTGTGTCAGGATCAATTCTATGCTACTCTAAGTGGAGCAAGTTAATTTCGAACCAGTATTCGTTTGTTCTTATTGCTTGAATAACAGTATGCTCCAAATCAAGGCATGTAAGATTTTACATATATATTTTCTTATATGGAATGTACACAGGGTATTTGTTGCAATGCCTTGGGTATAGCTGTAGTTCTCAACATGACTTCTGCTGGCTAAATTACCACATTAAGATAATTTTAGTCATGCACAAAAGGTCATATTTGTCACAAAGTGATACCCATGAAGGAACTCCACCTAGAGGATTTGGCTTTTCACTTTACTGAAGACTTCAGTTTATTTAATAAATTTCAATGCAAAATATAAGTTATTACATATTTGTTATTATGGATACAAGTTAATTTAAGTAACAAAATTTATAGCACTGAGTATCACAACAGTGGCTATAGAAAGAGGAGTTGGAGTACAGGTTGGGGGACCATGGCAAGCAGTTCATCATCATGGTGCTTGGCGAACAAGATCTAAAGCACCGCGGATCCACGCCGCCAGACATGCTCGCGGCCGGTGCTTAGCTGCACCATAGCCTCGCTCACCATAGCGCCCGACCCTGCAGCTGGAGAAAAACTTGAATATTATAACGACAGAAGCTTGCAGCTGGCGATGGCTGCCTCTACCATTGTGGAAACATTAACTATTTAACGATCAATTGCAAACTCCAGAGTAGGCTGCTGAGCGATTTAGCATTGCGCAGGCGTTGCTGTCGCGTGGATTAGGTGAGAGGTACCCGGTTCCAGCAATGCGACGGTGAGAGGGCGAGGGCGTTATATATTATTGCTGCAACGCCGCAGCCGCCGCTGCCCGAGGCCCATGCCGCACCAGCGTGGGGCCCGCCCTAGGCGAGGGCGGCACATTGGGCTACCCGCCCAGCGCGCGCCGCCCGGCACCGGGCGCAGCGTTGTCGCCCGTCACCCCGCCGCTCCAGTGGTTGTTCGGTGGGGCGCCGCCGAGCAGCCGCCTGGTGCGTCGCCGGTGGGGAGAGAGAAAGGAAGAGTAGAGGGATAGAGGACTAAAGAGTGATTTCGGTAAAGTTTGAGGGCTTTTTGCGAAATGCCCGGGACTGGCCTGATCCGGGCCGTCCGCCACTGATCGAACGCCGCGAAGCGGGGCGACGTGGCCACGCTGGTTGGCTCGCTTTTGGTGCTTAAATCGTTTTAGAGAGATACTTCAAAGTTAACTTTTGTTCACGCTTATGTCACGAAAAAGCTTAATTGTCTGTGCTATCATGAGATATATGCATGCACAAAATAGACTCATGTGTGAACCACTAGCTATATCCTGTATCGTAAAGTAAAGAAAACATATGCTTAGTGTGCAAGACGAGTCAGCACAAAGAAGAATGATGATTATTCTTGGATAAAGATGAAGATGCTTCTGCAAACGGATTACTCCCCACTCACCAGGGACGGTGTTGCATGCTGCCGGCCATTCTCCGTCCTTCCATCTATAAATACATCACATCTAGATCTCCTTCTTATCAGAAAATTAACACAAACTACTCTCTCGTTTCTCCTCTCACCAGGGAGAAACACTGCTGCTAGCTGCCATGGCCTCTGACGCCACAGCTTCACTCCAAACTACTGAACTGAAGTTGACCCTGTACAACAGGGAAGTGTATTCTGGATCGGGCATCAACGGAGTAACGATCATAGATAAAGACCCAATGGGTACAACCTGGGTCTTCTCGTGGCCTGTTACTGACGGGCAAAGCACCGATGCAAATACCGTTGGCCTTCTTCAGGGTACAGGTGTTCAAGTCGCCAATTCTCCCAATTATGTGTATCATTACTCCCTTGGATTAGTGTTCGACAACAAAAGGTGAGAATTTAATTTGTAATATAACAACAACGTACTAATTCCACAACATCTTTCCAACAGAATATCTTGATACTTTTGCATATATAGTACTATCAGTTATTTCATTTCTTCAATTCTGATCCCGCCGGTGACATATGAAAAATGAATACCCATTTTTCGCTGTTATATATGGTTCCTTAAACACAAGTTTGCCATCTGGTTTTCAAGAGAAAAGTCCTTCTATTCGATTTCCCCATTTTTTGTGTCAACATAATATGGTAAATGTTTTGTTGAGAAAAAAAATATTGATTGACTGCAACTAACCCCACAGAAATCACCTTTCATTGCTATCGGAGTATGGCATGCTGGAAATCTTTCTTATATATGACCTTTCTGCTTTTGTGCACAACATATACAGGTTCAACGGGTCCACACTACAAATACAAGGAACTTCCCAAATAAATGGTGAGTGGAGCATTGTTGGAGGGACAGGAGAACTAGCTGTGGCAAAGGGCAGTGTCAAACGCACAGAACTCTCATTTATGGGAGATACAAGGATTTCAGAACTCAAGATACATGCGTTTTACACTCCAAACAAAGCTACAATCGTAAGTGATATGATGTACCAGACTTTTCAAGTCTGATGGACATACATAAGTTGACTACAGATTTTGTTTTGGCAGAACTTCCATAATATTATATTATACACATAGTAGCACATTTGAAGATGATGATACTGATATGTGCATTGGATATTTGTTGAACTTTTTGTATTTGACTTATATAGTAGCCCCCAAAATTTTCTAGTGTCTTTGTCCCAATGATCGTTTGATATGCAGGACTGTAATCATCATATCGACAATTTAGTATGGTTAGTTTATGCCATATGTATGCGTCGTTAATGATGCCTCGTTCAATTGTACATCCCTAGACTATGCATTTGGAGAAAATTAGTTCCTTGGTCCTAAAAAATTTATGTTTTCTTTCTTGGCTCATTTTTATTAATCTTTGAAAAAAAGGGCCAAGAAAGAAAAACATACTTTTTTTTCTAGTGACAATCTGAAGCATTTCTCACTGCCAAACGCACATGCATATCTAAGTCTAGTCTAGATGTATGGAACTACACAATTTCACGCAAAACTTTACTATTCCATATGACATAGATGCCTATTTGTAACAGTTGAAACTCATGATTTCTGAACTTATTAATAGTCCCTTTTTATAAATTTTCTGTATTAACCTTATGCAGGTTTCTGGTAATACGGGGTATAATTTCCAGGAGGTGTAAATTTTAAGCGGACCTTAGACTGCTCTTGGTACAAGCAATACAAGATCTTCCAATATCCGTGCTTCATCGGTTGTATCTTTTTCTAGTAATAATTGGTCTTGACTCTATATTCGAGATTAGAGACCAAATTTGTTGGTCCTGTTTCACCTTGTACTTTGTTCAACGAATTGTTTGTTTTCATTGTTTAGTTTTATCTATCTATAAATCTATATATGTATCTATTCTAACCAAATATTCAAGTGCAAAGCCTTTCTTCCGTCTAACTTTTTGCTTACCATATTGCTCTCACGCCCATCATGCTCATATATGATCTGGATTCTGATGCGGTTCTTCTACGAGTTAGAACAAGTTGTGTCTAGTGTCTGATTTCAAGGCATGCCAAGGGACGGCGCAGAATCTGATGAACTTTTCTTTTCTAGTAATAATTGGTCTTCATGACTTTTTTTATAGTAGTCAGATCTCTTGTCTGTATACAATGGACTTTTTATATAACTAGCAAAACATGCCCGTGCGTTGCACGGGGACGTATGTGGGATGTATGTGTAATTTATTTTTCCACATTTGCTATCTATCAAGTCGGGGTTCGTGTCGAACTTAGTCTGGGCTTGACGGCTCACATTGCGACGCCCTAAGGGCCTCGAGCTGGGAGCTTGCGACAGGGCCGAGGGGTTGAGAACTTGGGACACGAAGGACCAGAGGGGCCCGATGGCCAAGGGCTAGCCCCGGCAAGCGCGTGGCTAGCATAGAGCTAGGTACTATGCATGGGACGCGGCCAGGGCTCACGGCAGGCCACCGGTGCTCATATGTCCTTGGCTTGGTGCCAACCATGGTGGACGTGACCAAAGGAGGCTCGTGCGACGGCCATGGCGGATCCGTCCAGGCCGTGGCGTCGGCGCTGGAGCGTCTATCCTCATGAATCATAGTTGAGCACACCCAGTTGTACAGGGGAAAAAAAGAAGAAGCTGATGACACATCCAATGGCTTCATCAAACCTTTCATATCCCCAGTTTTAGAACTCATATTGACAACATTCTGAAGTAGCTGTTACATACGCCTGGAAAACAACACAACCAGTGAGATGTAATCGTTTCTGACAGGCAAAAATGGGCGCATCAGTAAACTAACCATCTCTGTTTCTTTAATCGCTTGCGCATCTCACTGCATCTCCTCATGCATATATGTAATGTAATGTTGCTTCTTTTCCTATAAAGCCACAGCTGTTTCAATTCGATCATCATCTAATGATTGTTGCTGCCCCTTTTTGTCCAGTAGGTATGCATATATACACTTAAAATAACCACATCAAGGGAAGGAAGAAGCATGTGCTCGTTGAAGCTCTGACGAATGAAGCTGAAAAGTCCTCATGGCGCATGTGAGGAGGACCTGACCTGTGCTGTGCGAACAGCACCACGCATGGTACGACCTCGGTGTCCCGCTCAGGCTGCATGCTCTAATCTATACTCTATCCGCCGTCGTCTTCGCATCATCGCATGGCATACGATTGGATTCTAATTCTATATGCAAAGCAGGCCGATGGGCCTTCTCAGGCTGAGGCCATGTCCTGCAGGACAAGAGTAATAAGCAGGCAGAAAAAAAGTGGCAGAAAAAAAAAAGGTGAAAAAGAGGTGGGACTGAAATTTTCTCTCTTTATTAGTAGGTATAGATATAGATGTGTAGAAACGATGCTATCATTTTTTTTTTCTAATTAACATGGTAATTTCTAGAGCCTGTAAAGGATTTTTTATTGGCTAAATACAAAGGATTATAGAATATATTTTTCTTTATTTTATTTTCCCTTACCTCTAACTAAACATTATAACACAGATGGGTATTATTTAATCAAAGCATTTTAAATTGTTTGTCAGTATACATGTATTGACATAGTTACCTCCGTATATCTTGGCCCTTTTTTTTTTTTTTGGGAGGAGAAACTCTTTGCTCTTATGTGTATATACATCCTTTGGAGCCCACCAGAACTATAGCAACAAAAAGGACCAGACTTGTTGCTGTTGGGCCAAGACAATCATCCAACCATGTTGACCAAAGTCCAATATTTACAGGGCCCATGTTAGCATGATGCCAATCTATAGACAACTACTTCAGCCTACGCTCACAGATTCAGCACGCAGGCTACCTTATGAGGCCAGCTTCACATAGAGCTTTTAGTATAGCCTAACCAACCAAGTCATCCTTCTGTATCATAATTAGATGATATTTTAGACAAACTTTAGTTTAAACATTAGAAATAATAAATTATGAATAACTTTTAAGTCATTGAATTTGGAAACGTGAAAATCATATCAATAGATTTTGGAGCGAGGATGGCCGAGCTTGGGAGCGAGGATGATTTTGTCGGGAGAGAGAAGCAAGAGGACGATTTGGAGCGGCCAGGAGGTGTTCTCTCGTTGGAGATGGTTAAGGCTGGAGGTGGAGGATGATACGAGGCTAATTAAGCCAGAATAAATTGAATGAATGAACGGGTAGAGGAGAGAAAATTCTGTGTGACCAGCTAGCGTCTGTTTTTTTTATTTAGCGTGTGAAGGATAGGAATTCCATATCTGCCCCCAGGCACGGCAGTGGAATGTGCTGTATGTACAGTATTTATACGACTTAAGCTGGTCCCTCGGGTACAATGACACACCACAAAATATATTTATGAACACACATGGTTTTGTGACACCACAAAATAAATTGATGAATACACATGCTAATAAAAGTGGCCTAGCAGAATTTCATAGAACGACGTACCACAAAAAAAATTTATGAATATATCACATGGTTTTGTGGCACCACAAAATAAGTTTATGAATACACTCTTGCTAATAAATGTGGCCAGGCATAATTACATAGTACAGACTAAATAAAGAAAAACAAGCAAATAGTAGAAGAGAAACTACAAAATGATACGGAACCAGCAAATTTGGTCTCTAATCCTGAGTACATAGTCTCTCTTATTTGGAAGCAAACAACTTATGAGGCCTAGATATTGGCATATCTTGTATGGCTTTCAAGAAGGGCAGTCTCTGCAGAAAACTCACGCCCTTTGGAATTTACTCCAGTATTAATTATCAGAAACCTACATAAGGGTATACATAAAATTAATCAAGGGAACATGTGCATAAGTTAATAAATCTTGAGTTTTGAACTGTTATATATATAGGCCTATATAATCACAATTGAGAACGATGAGTTTGATATGAAGTTTTTTTCCACGTCAAGATCTAGATACGCAATCGGCTTTGTCCCTAAATCTATTGGGTGACTCATATATATAGCCATATTCGACTTGGGTTACAAGTATATATATGTGCATATAACATCTTGGGTTAGCTAGACTATACATCTCTAATAAATACTATGGTGTCTTAGTATTTATAGATACTTATGACCTAGTAGAAAAAGAACCATCACCCACGGATCTTAATTGTGTATCTCTATCGATTTTGTGTTCAAATATTATTTTTACAATCGAGGCTACCATAGGACCATATTTGACTACCAAACATCTTTTGTACAGATGTTAAAACTTAGTTGTACCATTGGTTCTAGCTAGAAATACACAAGTATGGGAATTAATGTACATTTGAACTCAACACCATAAGCAACGCATACCTTTGGCATAAACTAACCATACTAAATTGTCCATATCAGGATAATAGCATCCATGCAGTTCCCCTACTGATCCGGTCAAAAAAAAGATAACATTCATGCAATCATGCTTATAAAACAATCATGAACAACAGAATTTTTTTGGCACTACTAGTATATAAGTGAATACAAAAAGTTCAACAAATATCTAATGCATCATCGATCTTCAAATTTTATACTAGTTAGAATATTATGGAAGTTCAGGGAAACAAAATCTGTAGTCATGTTAATAAATTGGAAAACGTATGCCCATCATATTAAAAATCCTGTGTGTTATTATACTTACGCTTGTAGGTTTCATTGGTGTGTAAAATACATGTATATTGAGCTCTGAAATCCTTGTGTTTCCCATATACGAGATTTCTGTGCGTTTGACAGTGCCCTTTGCCATAGTAAGTTCTCCGGTCCCTCCAACAATGATCCACTCACCATTTATTTGGGAAGTTCCTTGTATTTGTAGTGTGGACCCATTGAACCTGTGTTGTGCACAAAATCAGAAAAGAATATAAGAAATGTTTGCAACATATCATATAAATACTACAAAATCGGAAAAGAATATAAGAAATGTTTGCAGCATATCATATAAATACTATTCCGACAGCAATGAAAAGTGATTCGATCTTTGAGGGTTTCTTGCCGTCAATCAATATAATTTTTTTTCTAAACAGAGGGGGCAATTTTAGGAGCCGTCTCTATAAGTGGCACTTGTAACACCCTTGGTGTTACGCGACTTCAAAATTCACCAAAGCATGTGATAAAGTGTGTGGTTAAGTTCTTTCAATAGTTCACGTGATATCAAGAAGGGTTGAAAACCAATTTTTATTGAGCAAAAATAGCATGGAATATATATGTGTCAGACAAATAAAGTTTGAAGTACAAACTTTGTAGATGACAATGCATATTTTGTCTTGGTAAAATAATAGTGTGAGCTGGTGGATGTGATAGCATGGAAATGGATTTTTGAAGTTAGAAATCGTTATTGGGACTCAACCAGCCTGCCGGGCGGCCATAGATTGCCGCTGGCCCGGGTAGGGCGGGGCGCGGGCCGGCCACGGCTGGTCGTGGCCATAGCTCCGCAATCAAGCCTCCCAGTTTGGAGGCGGGGGTTGGGTGGAGGTCCTTCCACCGTCGGAGAGACTGAGTCACGCGTATCGGGGGGCTTTGGAGTCCAAGTTTGGACAGGGACCGGAGAACTTGATAGGAGGGAATGGGTTGGTCTTGTTTGTGCCTGGGGGCACATGGCGTGCGTGTGTTTCGAGTATCCAGCTGAGCATGGTCTAGCACCGTAGTAAGAACTAGCATATAAGAGACGGTGGAAAATGGTTCTGATTGCTCAACTGTTGCTTGAAAGTAGAATAGGTGCTTACATAGAATGGTTAGGTAATGACTTTAAAATTCAAAATTCAAACAACCTAGACGTTGACATGGTCCATATCAAAGATGTAGTTCTCAATACAATCTATGACTTCGTAGTAGACATGTTTTTTATTTAAAGTTGTTTAGTCACAAATATCTGTTTTCGAGTTTGTAGATGATAAGCGGTTGACCTGATCAACAAGTTTGTTGATGATAAGTGTGTCATTTGTTGTTTAATTAGTCTTAATTATTTGTTTTTAGTTCTTATATTTTGACAATCAAAATTTTAAAACTTCATAGTGGGAACTTTTTTAAATTGATATACAAGATTAAGAAATGTTAATAGAAAAGGTAAAGTCCTATATATATTTAGAGATGATCGTGTAGTGTAGTGGTAGAAAGGTGTTGTTTGGATTGAAGATCATTGGTTTGAATATAATCCTGACACTGTTTTTTCTTTATTTATAGATTAGGATGGACATGGCCTCTCTAAATGGGCCATTAACATGGAATAAAACAGGGAATATTGTGTTATGTTAACATTAAATCAGGGAATGGGAAATTCAATGAGTAGGACTTTTAACTTGAAAATACACACAAGTTAAACTTGTGTTTTAAGATAAGAGACCATAAACGGCAGGAATTGAAGAAATGAATAGCTCATGTTACAACTGAAGAATACTAAATTCTCACCTGCTCTTATGACCAAACACTAGTCCAAGGGAGTAGTGCCACACATAGTTGGGAGAAGTGGCGACTTGAACACCTGTGCCCTGAAGATGGCCGACGATATTTGCATCTGCACGGCCTGCTGGCGGCCCATCCGTTACAGGCCACGAGAAGACCCAGGTGGTACCAATTGGCCCTCCCTTTACTAGAGTGGTTAGTCCGTTAGTCTCCCGTCCATCGTACACCTCCTTGTTGTATAGGGTCATCTTCAGCTCGCTCTGGACGGGAGCTATTGAGCAAGACGCCGCCATGGTTATGGCCGGCTAGCGAGCTGGCTAGCTATCTTCTTCTTTATTTCCTTGTGTTTTCTGATCTGAGGGGATGTGTGTTGCATTTATAGATAGATGGCGGAGGATGATAGCTACGAGGTAGCTGGCGTTAGACTTGAGCAGATAGAAAGAGAGAGGAATGAGCCAGGAAACTTCGTTGAGATAGAGACGAATAAACCACGCACTCAGCTCTTGGCATATACCCGGGCCGGACCATATGCAGGGAGGATGTGGCTGAGGCAGGCAGAGAGCACCGACGACCCGGGCTCTGTCGTGGTCGTCCATTACTTGTCCGCGAGGCAAGAGCACATGGATGGGGCCAGCAGCTAGAATAATGAAGAACACAGCAGGATCACTAGTGCGGCCACTAAGGTTTTATATTCGTGTGTGGCGCCAATTTAAAAAATGCAAAAGATCTTATTTGCCACCTAGCTAACCAATGTCATATCACCCACTGGGGCTCTAATAGCTTTATTTTCTCAATTAGTTTATATATATATGACATGTCATTGGTATATCACCCACCACTCCCACTTGTGCTGGAGTGGTTGTGTTGACCTTGACCCGGCTAACAATGTCTTTTTGAGCGACTAATTCATGGACGCTAAGGCGCGCACGCGGAGGCCATTCGCTTATGAGGAACAGGCGTCCAAAACGCCAACTTGGGGGTGAAAAAGACCAGAGGTGCGTGGGGCCTCTAATGACGATAGACTAAGAACAAATTTCAAGCTTAAAAGTTGTCTAGATGATTTGTTAGAAAATTGTTATTTTTATATATCACAAACAAAGTCAAGTTTGGGCAAGATATTTTACAAGGTTGTGTATCATCATATCATCTACATGTGTTATTTTTTTTGAATTTAAACGAACTTTTTACCGTGGTTTTCACGGGTTTTCACGAGGAGTGTGGTTTGCACTATATATTGTCCCTACATACAGAGTGAAGAGCAGATAAGAATGAAGCCATAGATCGAAGAGGCCATCATGAAACTGTGTGGCAACTCCACACCCTTCCCAGAAGCATGGTGATCGCGGACCTCGGCCGCTCTTGCGCCCAAGTGCACTCACCAAGGGGCAGCATGGTTTCTCTCTATGGAAGGCTGTTCACTACTGGATCGGTGCATCTTGTCCTCTCATCAAATAGCTTGCACTGGCTCTCAAAGGTATTCACATTTTTGTTCCTACATAGTTAATCTGAAATACTCTGTTCTCTAAGCAGGGTAGTCTCAACTACTCTCTTTTTCTTTGTGGCAAATATCAACTACTTTTATTTGAGCTTAATGTTTAAGATGCGGTAACTGGTAGGTACCTGAAGACCTACTGAAGAATGGCATTCCGTTGTACCATAGCGACGAGCAACTATGGAGGCAAACACGGCCCATTGTGCTTGATGCTTATGCCCGGCAATTTAGGAAGGATCTCCTTTTGTTCTTGGAGTGCAGGGCGCAGGAGATAGTTCCTGGAGGAAGGTTGATTGTTTCCTTGACTGGAGCACAATCTTTGGCTTCTTCCAGCGATGAATCAGGTCCACAAACATCGGAGTTCATAGCCCAGATTTTATATGACATGGCATCAAGGGTATGAAATTGCTGGCTTATATATCCTAAATGATTTTGGACCTCGAAATAGTAAAATTAATGTCTTATTATTCCTGAGTTTCTTGCTGCAGGGTGTGCTTGATAAGCAAAAATTGAAGGCTTTCTACATACCATTATATTCGTCATCTGAGAAAGAAGTAAAGGAGATAATAGAAGAGCAGGGAGCTTTTTCTGTTAATGAACTTCAAGTTCATGACACTATAGCTGGTGTGAACAAAGCGATGATTAGCCCCAAGGTGATAGCATATGGGCTTAGGGCTGCCTTTGAGCCAATAATAGGGGACCATTTTGGCTCGTCAGGAGAACTTATGGATGAATTTATCAACACAGCAGAGAAGTTCATCAGTCAAGCTCTCTTACAAAATGAACTTACCAAGAATCCTAGGGTTTTCTTTGCTCTTTCTCTTGCAAGGAAGAGTTGATCACTAATTCATTGGTTTTCTATCAGTGTCGATTTCAAGATTTACTTGTTTGGCTTCCAAAATCGAGGGGGTTATTATATGTTTATTTCTGTCTGTTTTCACAAGCGAATAATAATGACTTCATTATACAAACAGGTTGTTACCGAAGAACAGTGAGCCCAACTCATAAGCTGCTTGTTTTGTGTTGAGTTATTGTCAAATCTTATGACCTATGTAGTGTGGTTCATCAAGAGCACGTACACCCATATATATTTGCTACTTTCACACTGAAAGTACACATAGACATGCTTTGTTTTCATCCAAAGATCTATTCCTACACTGGGAATAGATGCAAAAATATTTAGGATTTATTGAATGCCCATTCTGTTCATATCTCTCTATCTTCAAGTTTGTTGCAATAAAAGAAAAGGCATGGGCTGTGCAAAAGAATAAAGTAAAGAAAAAAGAGAGTAAAAAAAGGACAAGTGTCCGCATGAAAACAATGGGTACTTAGATATCTGCCTCTCTCAAGTGTATCAAAAAAAGAAAGAAAGAAAAGAAGAAAAAAAGAAAGATAGCCCATGGTCCTTGTTCTTAAATGCTTTCATTATTCTAAAAAGAGAGACAAGTTTCTTTGAGCATAGTAGAATTAGCTTTAGCCACTATAGTTTCCACACACATTGCACCTCTTGAAAGAACCCCTGCATAGATCTGAGTTTTGATTTTGACAATATATACAAAGTGAGTATGCTATTCCTTGACTTACCTAAAAATCCATATAAGCCTTATGTTTACTTTGAGCACTATATTGCTTTGGTGAGGATCCAAAAATACCACATATATTGCGTGATTGAGAGTATCATTTAAAGGAGAAAGCTATGCTTTCTTTTCAAAATTATTGCAAAACTCCAGTTGACTTGACTAAAGATAGAAAGGTGATATGTTTCAGCTGTTCCGTTTCACAACCGTCGAAAGTCTTATGGTAGACACTTTGAATCCCGTAGTGTAGGAACATTTATGTCTATGTCTTGATCGGAAGTTAAGTCTGCAGTAAACAATCCTTTTATCGGGACAAGTAAAAGTCTACAATAAACCATCCTTTTATCGGTACAAGTAAAAGTCTAAGTTTGGGGGATCGAGCTTGTTGATGGTAGTTAATGTCTACTTTTATATATTAACTTTGCTATCAATCATGGGATGAGTGCTACTAAAGTAATATTATTTCTAATGATTTCTACGAAGTTTTGGTGTACACTCTATTTTGCGGGAGAACTCCGTAAAACAAGAGAAAAAAAGCGAAAAAAGAGAGAAAATAGAGAAACTGGAGAAAATGATCGAAACAGGACAATTAGTAGAAATTCCGGGGACCTAGAAGACAAAAAGAAGACAACTCATGAAGGCCAAGGCCCACTTGTCGAGTGTGGGGCTGGGTGGCCTGCTCCTATGAGGACACGTGCCCCGCTACGGAACCTTCCTCCAACCGACCTAAAAATTCAATCAAACACGTCCAATCAAGTCGGTTTGATCCAAAGGCTAAGATTCATCCTATGAGGCTATATAAGCAAGGGCAGAGCTACCCCTGAAAACCTGATTCATTATTTAGAATTCATTCTAGTCTTCTACTAGAATTTCTAGGGTTAGAGACGTTAAGATCTCCATGATTAGAGCTAGACACTTCTAGATTTGCTACTACATATCTCAATTAGCAATCGAGTTTATTAGAAATAGAGAGCTTAGTAAGGAGTGCTTCGGAGGATTCTCGGATTCTTCTCTTGTATTCTATGGGATCAATTTATTCGCAAGAGGAGCTTGTACTTAGAGATTATTTGGTGTTCGACTTCATAATTAACGTAAGTTTTGGTTTATTTTATTCTACGGGATCAATATCTTCGCGAGAGGAGCTTGTATTATGAAAGGTAAGTTTTGTTCGTTGTCATAATCATTGCGGACCGTGATGTCGAAGAGGTTCTTGCACTTGTGTCCGCACGAGAATGGCTCGTCACAGCCGAAGCACAGTCCCGCCTTGCGTTGTTCGGTCATCTCCTCCGTGGTCGGCCCGCTTGAACGACCGAAGTCGATGTAGCCGTCGCCGGAGTCGCCGATGGTGGAGGTGCCGCGGGTAGCGCCCAGGTAGCGCCTTGCCCCTCGCGGGCGCCGCCTTGCCGAGGTTGTAGAGTATGGTGAGTTGTCATTCGTGACGCCGGGCGAAGCGACATGGCCCGTCTCCATGTCCTTGGGGTTACGGAGCTCCACATCGGTCTTTAGCGGTTGACCCGATTCCGCGTGTAGATGTTGACCGCTGGCGATCGTTGAGGTGCCCAGCGCGTGCACGTGTGCTGAGGGCGCTCCGTGTACTCGTCGACGGTGCCTATCTTGCGAAGAGATGTCAACTCACCCAGCGGATTGCGTCGGGTAGTTGGACCAAAGCGCTCATTAACATACTAGGCGAAGCATTCCCAATCTGTCACTGGCTTCTCCTAGGATAGCCGCATGTACCACTACTGTGCCCCTCTTGTGAGATGGTAACATGCATACCAGACTTGCTCTGTGGCTAGCATACCTTGACCTCTAAAGAACTGTTCGCAGCGGTTGATCCAGGGTAGGGGATCCTCCTTGCCATCATATGTCAGAAAAGATAGCTTGTGCAGACGAGGAGCTAACCCGGGGAAGTGATCTGGAGGGGCAACCAGAAGGGGCTGATGTACCTTGGAGGGCGGCGCCCCTAGAGCTAGCTGCCGTGTCGGCACTAGCATGGCGGCCAACCCGGTCTCCGGTACCGCTACGATCCGCGATTCGTGGGGGTCGCCTTGCGCTTGCGTTCCTCCACCGGATCGAGACGGAGAGGATGGAGACTTGATCGACGAGCGTGTCGAGACACTTGGTTATTGTGAAGAACTACTTAGACAGATCTTACGAAGCTTCTTCGAATCGGTGTCCATGGTGGTGGGTGGATCTTAGTGGCCTCCGGATACTAGGTGTCACAACCGTGACGGGAGGGCGTGCGACACCACACTGGCCACGCCGGAGCGGTGGCGGCTGCCTTTAGGCAGCTGGGCGGGCGGCCGGTAGCGGCAGCGGGGGAGGGATGACGGCGCCGCGCGAGGGATAGAGGAGGCACCACCGGTTAGGGTAGAGGCAAATAAAATATTTCTTTATTGCTTGTCCCCAAGAGATTATAGACCCCTTACTTATATAGCCCTCCTATGGGACTTGTATCTCAAGCAATCTCTAAAGGTTTCCTTATAACATCGGAATACCTTTTACAAGCAATTCCTTGTTCTTATCCTAATAAGAGACTTCCATATAAATTGGAAATATCTCCTTCACACCAAAAAGTCCTAAATTATCCTAACCAAACTCATGCATTAATTTCCGAAAACTTCTCGCGGAAGGGCAGGCGGGCGGGAGGTCGTGTGCTGGGGCGGGGCGCCCGCCCGAGGCGAGCCTCTTAGGCCGCCCCCCTCCGGGCCCCCATCGCCTAGGGTCCGACATAAGTCTTGATATAACCCTTAATGTCACCGGTTTTACTATTTTGGCATGGTCAATGGGACTAAGTGACATTTTCCCAAATAAATCTTCATTGTGGCGAACAAATAAGTCATCATACGATCCTTAATTATTAACCATTAGGTACAACTTTTATTTTATTTTTATTGTCTTTGGATTATATCAAAGACATAAGTCTTGCTATAATCACTATAGGAATCCGCTTCTTTGCCGAGTGCAAAGAAGTTTGCCGAAAGTGGCAAAAAGTCGGGCACTCGCAAGAAAGAGCATCTTTTTGCCGAGTGCCAAACCGAGCACTCGGCAAAGACTACTTTGCCGAGTGCCCGGCCGTCGGCGATGTACAACACTGAAAAGAATATCTTTGCCGAGTGCGTAGCCGCCATCGGCAAAACATTGCACTCGGCAAAGGAAAAGCAGAGCAAACGCCCCGTCCTCCGTGACCTTTGCCGAAAGTGTCCAACGTTAGACACTCGGCAAACCTCAGGCACACTTTGCCGAAAGTGCGCCGCGTATAGGAACTCGGCAAGCGGGGGTCTTTGCCGAAAGTGTCAAACTTGGCACTCGGCAAGCGGGGTCTTTGCCGAAAGTGTCAAACTTGGCACTCGGCAAATTATCCTTTTTTTTTGTTTTTTTGCCCCATTTTTTTGTGTTGCCTTGGTACGATAATTACATCTCATGTTCATAATTTGGGACAATTTCAAGTTGTTTTTCTATATTTCATGAATTATTTCTATTTTCTTGCATTTTTACGGACCACTCCAAATTTGAGCTGCAGGTACATGAAATAATGGACTGCGCTCATTCAAAAAATGTTATTCATGATGTTTGGCGTATGTTTAGGCTCAATCCGGGGAACTCGCGTGAAATTTCGAACATTTATGTGTCCGAACATGACGAGTTACATGCGAGAAAGGTGTTTTTAAATTCTATAAAATCCAAAGCGAAGTTTAAAAATCACGAAACTTGGCGAGGTGTCTTGTCATCTCATGAGTCGGATGCCTAAAACCCGGACATCTCCATACTTGATCATGATCAAGTGTGTGGAGATGTCTGGTTTTTAGGCATCCGACGCCACAACTTGCTCGAAACTTTTTTCAATTTTTCCACGGCCTCCTCATGAGATGACAAGACACCTCGCCAAGTTTCGTGATTTTTAAACTTCGTTTGGATTTTATAGAATTTAAAACACCTTTCCCGCATGTAACTCGTCATGTTAGGACACATATATGTTCTTAATTTCACGCGAGTCCCCTCGATTGAGCCTAAACATACACCAAACATCATGAATAACATTTTTTGAATGGCGCATTCCATTATTTCATGTAGTCTGCAGTTCAAATTTGGAGTGGTCCAAAAATGCAAGGAAATAGAAATAATTCATGAAATATAGCAAAACAACTTCAAATTGTCCTAAATTTTCCACATGACATGTAACTCTCTGTACTTATGCCACAAAAAAATATGGGACGAAAAAAAAAAAAAAAATTAATAGTTTGCCGAGAGTGCCAATTGGGGCACTCGGCAGCCGTGTTCTTTCTTCGAGTGCCTAGACGCGTGGCACTTTCGGCAAAGTGTTTTTTAAAAAATATAAAACGGTGCCTTTGAAAGTCTTTGGTTTTCCCCGGGCGCTCGGCAAAGCCACTTAAATATCAAAGGGGCCGAGGACCGTTTCAACTCATTCATTTTCTCTCCTCGCGCCCGCCCCACGCCCCGCCGCCCGAAACCGCCTGCCGCGGCATCCTCGCCTCCGGGACCCCGCCGCGCCCTCCTCGCCCGGATCGGCCCCCAGCCGCGGACCCCTCCCCACCACGGATCCGGCCGCCCGGCCCGCCGAGCCGCGCCCCGGCCCAGACATCCCAGCCTGGAGCGAGCCGCCGGCCCGCGCCCCCGCCGTCCCCCGAGCGGATCCGGCCTCAGGCCAGCGCCGCACCCGGCCCCCGGCCAGCGCCGGCCCGCCCCTCTACTCCCCGCCCCACCCCCGTGCCGGTGCCCCCTGCCCGGCCTCCCCGGCCCCTGCCTGTTCGGGCAGAGAGGGAGAAAGGGGGAGGGGGAGGAGGAAGAGGGAGGAAGGGGAAGGTGAGGAGGAAGAGGGAGGAAGGGGAGAAGAGGAAGAAGAGGAAGGAGGAGGAAGAAGAGGAAGGAAAGGGAGGAGGAAGGAGGAGGAGGGAAGAAGAGGAAGGGGAGGGGGAGGAAGAAGAGGAAGGAGAGGAGGAAGAAGGTGATCGACGCCGGTCGTCGTTCTTCGTGTTGCCGCGCCAAGGTAAGCCCCTATCCGGCCACCCTCATAGACGCCGGCCACCCCCGCCAACCAGGCCACCTCCGCCGACTGCATTAAGGTATACATTGCTATAATTTTTTTAAGTTACATTGTTATGATTTCTCAATAATAATATGTGTGGTAGTATATAACTAGATAAAGTTATTTTTTTAGTGTCATAGTAGTATATAACGTCGAAATGATTGGCCTTCTTTTGGTGCACAAATCTTTTTTAGAGGGATTATACTATATATTTCTATTAAGTCTCCACAAAATTGAAACTAATTTCTATATATTTCTAGATGGCCGGACGTAATCTTCCACCGCCAGAAGTCATAGGTAGATGTGGCCATCTAACGACCGAGGATTTGACCACGATCCAAGAAGTCCGCCCACCATAGCGGAAAATGTTCCAATAATAGTAAGTATTTGTATAATTAATTTGTCAAATATATTTGTATATGTATATTTACCATTTATATGAATTTTATATGTATTGCAGCCAATTGACCAAATCACTTGGCTTAAACACACTCTCTCGTACTTTGGTGTTCAAGAAGTGGTCGCCCAAAGCACTCACATCATCTTCATAGTGAATTAGGACAACAAATCCAATGTCAAATTAGCTTTTCCATCGCCCCTAGAAGGAGAGGTGGAAATCCTATAAACATCTCAGCGGTTGGATCAAAGTCGTATGTGAGCCGGCCCGGTTACACAAAAATATCTTTGTCATGGGATGTGTAAATCTAAGCTTCAAGAACATGGGTACACTCTGCCTACATTCTCCTTTTTGTTGATGGCGGCTACAAGTAGGAACGCTTTGATGATATTGCGGGATTTGATGCAAACCAGGCTCGGAGGAACCAAAATGATGTGGTAATCTTGATATGTTAATTTGTCACGTAGCTTATACCTAGAATTGATGTGGTACTCTAGAGATGTTCTCATTTTTTTTCCAATAATTACGAGGTTCAACCGTATGACTTAACCTACATTTGGTTGTAGTTATGCATCCATTCTTACCCGCACAATGTCTCGATTGGGTTATGTTTGGACATGGGCTAATCCAATACCAACGCCAAGCACTACAGATGGATATCGGGCAAAGGTGGTTGCTCGTAAGATTGGAGATCTAGCAACATATCGGTAGCGGTTAACCGTCGTCGATGAGACCATGTCGTCGTAGTTGTGAAGCAAAGGAGGATGTATTAGTGAGAATGTTGGTCTACATTTGGGAGATCCGTGTATTAAAGATCGGTGACCTACACTTCACTCAATTTTGGCTAGAAGGCCGGACGCAAATCTAACTTGTAGTGAAGTTGTAGTATAACTTATAGCACTTTAAATTATGCACTTTAAATTATGAACTTTAAATTAAGTAAGTTTGTATGGATGTGGTATTTATCTCGAGCTGTTTTAAATTATGCAAGTTTGTATGGATTATATATGTGAATTTGTGAGATATGTGGATTATATATGTGAATTGGTGATATATGTGGTTTATGTGTATATATGAATGCTTATGGTATATGTATATGTGTATTTGCAGCAATAATCAATAGAAACAAAAAAAAAAAAAAAATGAAATTCCCAGCTTTGCCGAGGGTATCCAAAGAGCAAAAAATGGCGGCTTTGTCGAGTGCATGGGCGGCACTCGGCAAAATAACCATAACTTTGCCGAAAGTGCCTCTGTTTTGCACTCGGCGAAGTTCATTTTTTGGTAAAATAAATAATTTGCCGAAGTTCGACATTTAGCACTTGGCAAAGGTTTTAAAATATTCAAACCTTTGCCAAGTGCCAAACGCTGGGCACTTTCGGCAAAGAGGCGTCATATGTATCGTTCGACTCACGATGGCCGCCGAAGTATCGACATGGCACTCGGCGACGCGTGCGAGTGCCCGACATTTGGCACCTCGGCAAAGAATGGTTTGCCGAGTCATTTTTGCCGAAAGTGCTCTTCGCCGAAGTTTGGTACTCGGCAAAGGGATCGCCGAAAGTGGATACAAGCCTTTGCCGTGCGCGCCCGCGACTCGGCAAAGCAGCCGATTCCCTCGTAGTGAATGCCTATTGACCATCACATTTTTTTTTCAATTTTAATATAATGTCATTGGGTTAGATCGAGTTTACATGCTAATGATGCTAAAAACGTTAGAGGACAATTAACCATTAACTTATCAATAAAGCATTTGTTAAAAACTCAAACCTCCACAATTATAAAAAGATAGTTGAAACTAATCCCAAAATATTATTAAAAATTATCCACATCCATCATTGTGAATGATACTAATTTCACTGTGCATCAACGCCCATACATGACAATATAAAAAATGATGTAAAGAAATATATAACAACATATTTTGTACCTAAATTTGAAATACAGACTTCATCAACTATTAATTAAGTTGAAACTACGCATGGAGCTATGTTCCATTCCATGGACCATGGAAATATGTCTAGAAGAAATAATTATTTAATTATCTTAGTGTGGCAAAATATCTTGAGAAAACAATAGTAATGACACTTAAAATTCACTTTAACTTATATTAATAGTCATGATAATCAATTTGGGAAGTCTTTATCTTGAAAACAAATGTTTTGAATGTTTAAATTAAAACATTATATCATATGAATATTAGTAATTTGTTTCTAATAAACATTATAAATATGATATAAGAAATTCAGCATATCCGAATGCCATGGTGCATGTCAAAACGACAATTTATGCTATTTTTAACAACTAAGAAGGTAGTCTAGAACTGGAATATCCTTTTAATAAAATAAAAAATGAAGATTTTGAAGATATGATACAATAAGAATTTGAATTTCTAAGTAAAAGTATTAGAACAACTACATCAAAAGTTGAAAGTTAAAAATATATATTTTCGTGACATATCACATAAAAGAATAAAATAATCATTTATACACTTTAGGTTTTTGTTTCAGTTAAATACATATCATGCTAGGAAAAAGATTTATGCTACAAATTATTACTCGTGAAACCACTAGAAATAAGAAAGACAAAACCTAAATTTTTTACAAAAGTCTGAAACGTTGATGCCATTAAATCGGCACTCTGTGATCATCATTGTAAATAATAGTCGATTTGTATGTTAGAAAAATAAGCATACAATTAAGGGGAAAGCTAAAACTATTAGGCTTTAAGAAAATTATCAACTAAAATATACTGGAGATACAGAAAAGTGCTATGCAATAAAACAATAGATATAGCTGAAAAATACAAATAAATCTATCATTACCGGCAATAAGTGTCACAGATCGGAAGGATTCCGACTATCGGTGACGCGAACGGGCGGCGAAGTTGACGGTGAAGACGGCCGACGGCGGAGCACGAGCGCTGTGGCTGCTGGCGGCGCGGGTAGTGGTGGCGGCGGTGGCCAGGGTTGAGGACGCGTGAGAGAGACAGAGCTAGAAGAGGAGCTGTTGGGAGTTACCCCTTTATTTTCCGATTGATCCAACCGATTACATCTCCCTTGTATTTGTAGTCTGGGAAGACTTGCATGAGAAGTAGATCTCTGTCTTTATTTCCTATTTTATTCCTGTCTTTATTTCCTAAATATCTATTACTTAATGACGAAGTAGATGATGACGGAGCAGCGGCGGCGCTAGGGTTGCCGCAAGATGCGGCCTTGGAGGCCCATTTGGTCCTAGCGTGTGACATCTCTCCCCTTACCCCGACAAATAGCGTCCTCTCTCGCTGTGGTTTCCGCGGCCGTTGTTGTTGACGGGTTGATCGGGCAAAGATGGTCCGAAGATTGTTGCATCCACTTGTATAGATGGAAGGAGCTAGACCTAGATGATGACCCCGACCTATTCTAATGCTGGTTTAATTGATGGAATGCCATTGCTCTCCTGACTCATGAGAGCATTGTACATGCTGGCGAGGTGAAGACCGTGGTCTTCGAAGAAGAAGATTGGCACCGATGGCAAGAAGCTCTGTGGGGGCTCCTCCATCGGCAAGGTGTTTGTCGTGAAGCCGGGTGAAGTTGTCGGGCGGCGAACGCTAATCACCATGTGCGTCGCCCAAATTGGTGCCCCGCCTGGAGCTTGTTGGTTCCGGCGATGTCATGTAGCTCGTGGTCGATCGGTGTAGCGAGTTGGGGTAGAATGAGAGCCTCCGGGGTAGCGACGAGGTCGTCGAGGTAGGGGATCGATGCAGGTGGCAGGTACCTCATGTCGTTGTCGATGGAGCTCACAAGTTGAAGCATATTAGAGACATCAGGGGTGTCGAACTATGGGACGAGGTAGATTGACATTGTCGACGTGTGGAGCGCCTCCCATTGCATCGCAGTCCAAAGCATGTAGCGAAGCCCGTTGGTGAAGTTGAGAGCGTAGTCGTACGGGACGTCGATGTTGTCGAGGGTCGAGGTAGCCGGCTGGTTTGGCCCTAGAGGTGCCCTGGCTGTCATAGCTATGTCGCCCATGCCTTTGTTGTGTCCATTAGCCGTCATCGAGCCATTTGACGAACGTGGCCAAGGGGCATTGAGAAGACGAGCGAGTTGAGTCGCTTCGTCCATCGCGGCGGGTGCCTCCCCGCTGTAGTGCGCCCCCGTGGCGAGCATGGAGCCCGTTGGTGAACTTGAAGCCGTGGATGTAGTTGTACGGTGCATTGATTGTCGAGGCGGTGCCGTGTCACCGGTGGAGTTGATGTTGACGGGTAGCCCAAAGCCTCAAGTGAGACACCAAGGTATGGTGTCCCTGTTCTCCAGTGGCACCTTTCTGGTCATGTAGAGGAGCGAGAGGAAGAGGAGTGCTGCTCTTATCAGTTGCATATTGGTGTACCTGATGTTCCACTGTCGTGGTGCTGATGGGGGCGCCTTTTGTGTTGGAACTCATGCTGGTGTCATCAGGGAGTTGACTGTTGAGAGTGGGTTTGCCGACGATGCGCTTGTCGGTGTCGAAGCCACGATGAGATCCACAGCTTGTTTGTTGACGTTCTCCGCCATGGTGGAAGTCCGAGGGACATCCAACGGGTGTAGCAGGCTGTTGTCGCCGTCGATGGTCGGCGAGTGGACGAATGTGTCGACGCCGGGGGTCGTCAAAGGCGTTGGCGTCCCTAAGGGCGTCGTTGCCATTGGTGGCGCCGATGGAAGGGTCGCCGTTGTTGGCGATGTCGCCGATGCCGAGGGTGTCGCGGTGTCTAGCAACATCAATGGTGATGTCGCGGGCCGCCGCTGACGTCGATGGTGCCCACGAGGGTCGCTGTTCCCTCCTATGGCCATGTTCGTAGGGGTGGCATTGTTGTCGTCGATGGTGTCGGTGTCGAGGACGTCATGGTTGGCGATGACGTTGTCGGGATCAATGACGCCGATGTCGATGTCGGTTGACGCCGTTGTGTCACCCATAGTGACCGCGCGTGTTGTCGATGATCTTTGAGGACGTTGTGGTTCGCGGACGTGGGTGGCGACGCCGCGGGTCGTAGTTGATGTCGTTGGGCGCCCTTGGTGACGTTGTCGATGTCGATGACGTCGGGGTTGAGATCAGTGACGTTGGCGCCGACATCGGACGACGCCGTTGTGTTGTTCTTGATGGTGATTGCGTGGATGCTCCCAATGTTCCCGGTGTGTCGAGGATATTGGTGGTATAGGAACTTATCTGCAAAGTGTCGTTGGAGCCTTGTGACGTTGGCCTAGTTGGGTAGGGTTTTCGTCGAGCAACTGGTGGACGTTGGTGGTAGCCTCCCCGATCCGATCCGATCTCGACCGCAAATACTTGGGACGCCCTCGGGTAGGGTTGCTTGCATTGTCGGTGATAATGGAGGAGCGACATCAACGGCGCCCGTGAGAGCACCGTTGTCGCCGGTGGCGCCCATGGTAGGGGCGGCGTCGCCGGAGGTCGCCGAGCTCGCAGGTGGTCTACATGCGTAAGAGGTGGCCGGAGAGGATGGCAAAGTGCTCGGACGGAAGGTTGGAGCCTTACTTCACCTCGATGTTGTTGGAGATCGCAGGTTTGTCGGCGACGTTCTTTGATCCAGCGCGTAGATGGCCTCCATGATCATCTCCTGGTAGGACGGCAATGGAGTGGCCATCTAATCTTGACGACGGTGGTGGTGGGTGGATCGCCCCGTCTCCGGATACCAATTTGTCTCAGATCGGAAGGATTTTTTCGACGATCGGTGACACTAACGGGCGGCGAAGTTGACAGCGAAGACGGGCGGCAGCGCGTGCGCGCGCCGGCGGGTGGCGCACGAAGCGTTGTGGCTGCTGGCGGCGCGGGTAGTGGTGGCGGCAGCGGCCAGGGTTGAGGGAGCGTGAGAGAGACAGAGCTAGAAGACAGGAGCTGCTGTCCCTTTTATTTTCTCGATTGATCCAACCGATTACATCTCCCTTTGTATTTATAGTCCTGGGAAGACTTGCATGAGAAGTAGATCTCTACCTTTATTTTCTATTTTATTGCTATCTTTATTTCCTAAATATCTATTACTTAATGACGGAGTAGATGATGACGGAGCAGGCGGCGGCGCGAGGGCTGCTGCGCAAAGACGCTGCCTTGGAGGCCCATCTGGTCCTGGCGTGTGACAATAAACTATAGAGTACCTAATATAGCTATTGTTCTAGAACAATGGAATTTGAAAAAATACTTAATATAAGTATGTTTTATTAGTTAATATTTCTTAGATTCTAACCGGTGCGAGAGCACGGGTTGATATAGATATAGATATACATTATTTATATCCCTATATGCATTGTACTGTCCATTATCTATCTATAAAATATAGCACATGATCTCGTTCTCATGATTATCTCGAAGGCCCGTGAACCTATATTATACTCTATGTAGATAGATAGCAGACAACAGATGAAAGACCTTTGTCTGCATTGCTCTACTTTTGCACAAAACACCATTTTTTGTAGCTAGCACCTGGAAAGGCACTCCGCATGCATTGACTAATATTCTTTAATTTCTAGCATACATAGTGGCTTGAAGATACGGTTGTCTGCAGCATAACATTTGTTTCTTTGCTATAAATCTGCGACCATTATCGTAGCAAATGAACCAGCACCCATAATTGAGGCCCTATCCTCTTGCGTCAAGAGAGAGAGCCATAGGAGCAACAATGATTGCTAGCATTCGCTTCATAGTTGGAATTATAGGTATTTTCTGTCTGAAAGCTACGACCCGGCTGATTCATTGTTCAATAACTTCATTCGCTCATCATCTCTTTCTTGCAGGATCAGCAGTCTGTGTACTCCTGTATGCGATTCCCGTGTAAATGATTACATGCATATCCTGAGCTAATATGATCTGAAACGCAGCATGGCGCGTATGTATATGGCTAACTATATCTCTATAATTTATTTTCTAGGTTGACATTTAAGAGAGTGGTAAGCGAGGCCAGTGTTGCAGAATTCTCATGCGTCCCATATATCCTAGCTCTTTTCAGTGCCTTCACATGGTCCTGGTACGGCTTTCCAATTGTGAGTGATGGGTGGGAGAACCTATCACTCTTTGGTTCCTGCGCTATTGGAGTGCTTTTTGAAGCTTCATTCGTCGTCATATATATATGGTTTGCACCAAGGGACAAAAGGTACATATACTTTCTTGATGTTTCTTATGAAATGCATTATGCTAATGCATCAGTTTAACCTAGATATAGTCGCTATATGAATAATATCAATTCTCTTCGTACGTGTGGTCACTCAAGATTTAAAAGTTTAGAATTGTATTTATGTTCACAAGCTCATCGGTGATAGTAACATTATCTTGTAGAAGTTTGCCATGCTAATGGTATCTCTGGTTGTGTCAATGCTCTGCGTGATTGTATCTTTGTCAAGCTTCATATTCCACACACACCATATGCGCAAGCTATTTGTGGGTAGCGTTGGTGTAGCGTCTTCGATATTGATGTACTCTGCTCCACTTGTAGCTTTGGTGAGTACTATGTATCAGTTACCACGGGATTATAGATTACAGATATTTAACTGGAATCATGCATGACAAAAACTTAGAACAGTAACCTAATATAGCCCAACCACTGTATTTAAAACGATGTTCAAATTATTAGAAAACTTGGTTACATTTTACTGTAATATAAAGGATACTTCCGACTTACCAAAATACTCTAGAAATGAAATACATGACTTTAGATTTTAAGGCTAAAACTCTGAAACAAAAAGTCTTCAAATGGTGCACTGATGGAGGTATTTTTTTTAACTCATCACTGTTTTTCTTTTGTCCTCCCATAATTGCAGAAACAAGTTATCAGGACAAAGAGTGTGGAGTTCATGCCTTTCTACCTCTCATTGTTTACATTATTAAACAGTATTACTTGGATGTTGTATGGAATCCTCGGAAAGGATCCCTATCTTACGGTTCGTATATATGCAATCTGGATTTATTGTCATGATTGTTAGGTTCTTCCGCCTTTGCTTTGCACCACTGTCATCAAGCTGAATTACTCATCAACTTGTTTTTCTGAAGGCACCAAATGCCACCGGGTGTTTAACTGGAATTCTTCAGTTAGTTGTGTACTGCATTTACAGCAGATGCAACAAACCACCGAAAGCAGTCAATGATATTGAGCTGGTAAATGACCTGGGTGTAGCAACTTGTCGTGAAGATACAAACAATGGCTGTAAGCCTTAGCTTGAAGGCCTGCTTTGCTTAAGAAACTGCCTCCAAGGCCAGTGAATACAGCAGTGCTATTTTGACATATATGCAGCTATCTACTTCTGAACTTCTTCAATGTTATTTTGTTTTGCGAATCTTCGCGGAGCAAGTGTAGTGTTTGTAAAATAGTTTCAACTCCTCCAAGAAATCAAGCGGCATATATACATAGCACCTGCAATTAGTACCACCATTATGTTCCATTCTAATTCCTAAATAGAAATGATGTTTCATTCATCAGTTGACAGTATCTCAGACGCGGGCATCTCTCTGTCGCCCGGCCGGATCGGCGTTGAACCCCCTTCTCCGCGTCGTTTGAGGCGGCCATCAGTTGCACTCGGACATGTTCTGTTTGACGTGTGCTTTTTATACTCATGTGGATTCACTCCCGGGCCGCCCTCCTGTCGATCTTAAACCCTTATATAGGACGGATCGTGAGCATAATTAATTATTTAGGAAGGCAGTCAACGACTATCTTTGTTTTCTGTTTTCTGTCCCTACAAGGAATCCCGTTCAGTGAAGCTGGTCCTGGCCGTCATATCTACGGCACGGTCCTGATATGGCTGTTGTCGTTTTGGTCGACCCGTAGTCGCGAGATGCCAGACGTCGTCGGCAGCACCATTGCAGTAGGCTAGAGACGAAGTTGCGCCTGTGAGAATGAGGGAAACGAGGTACCCGACTCAGGGCCTCGGTTACATGTTATATAGGGTAGGAACCGCCCCTACCATGGATTGTACAAGAAGTTGATTACATGAGATCTATGTTACTTGTACAACAATCAGGATATACACATATCTATCTAGGAGATTTACATACCACGACTAGACTAGACTTGCCGTGTACATCAAGACCATATCTTAACACACCCCCTCAATCTCCACCTGCCACGAGATTAAGATTGTTTCTGAAATGTAAAAACTCGGCCACTGGCAACGGTTTAGTAAAACCATGTCCTAACTGATCTCCTGAAGGAATGAACCTGATGTCTAGCTGCCTTCGAGCAACCTGTTCTCGCACAAAGTGAAAATCGATTTCAATGTACTTTGTTCGAGTATGGAAGCCCGGATTAGCAGATAAATATGTTGCCCCAAGATTGTCACACCATAACCAAGCTGCAGATGGATGTTCTATACAAAGTTCAGTCAACAATTTGCGAACCCACATCAATTCTGCAGCAGCATTAGCAAGTGCCATATACTCAGCCTCTGTGCTGGACTGTTGGTATTTTTAACGCACACAGATAAATCCACAAGCGCACGGAAAGTACCGTTGTAGCTTTCACCCGGAGTATTCAGGGTATCGATTTCCACGGGGAACGAGAAGTGAAATAGGAAGAATTAAGGTCGTCCAAGACAAGGTAGGAATAATATTTTTGGTGGGAAGAAAGGGGTTCTCCTAATATTACTAAATACTAAGGTTCAGGCTTACAAGACTTTACTTACTTCGGAGCAGTTGTTCCTTTCCGATTCTTGAAAAGACTGGGAAACGGTAATCGGGAGAAGGCAGCCAAAAGCTCTACGAAAACACCAACACGTACGTGGTGGACTACAAAGGCCTGGTCGGAGCTGTCACCCCCGGGGCTACCACAACTATTCCGTAGTGTTGGGCGTAATCTCAGGTAAACTCTAGCCTAGACACCACGCCTACGCTAGCGATTACGAAAATAGTTTCACGCGAAAACTAGAACCTTCGGTCGAACGGAGATCCGGCAAGTAAAATAAAGTAAGGACTGAATTTAGTAAAATAATAATTTTAGAATTGCCACAAGAAAACCTGGACGTTACTCGAATCGAGTCGGCTCCGTAGAGGTACAAAAGTTGAGGCAGAACCGACAAACCCGGCTCTTCCTCTTCTCTTCTCCTCTCACTCTCTTCCTCTTTTCTAATTTGTACAACTAGGTGGAGAACACCTAGAGGGACACTACTACAAAATATATGTGTGTAAGATGAAGCTCAAGTGTAGAATGTGTGTGTTACAAGTGAGGGGGTGCCTCTCTTTTATATAGTGGAGAGGAGGAGTGAATGGAGGGCTCTCCTTGCTTCGAGGTCTTCTTGGCGGGAACGAAACTTTGCACCGCATGCAACCGCCCAGCGTGAAGACCGGTCCAAACCGCCAGAGAAAGGGCGGCAAATTTTGGCGAAAATTTGCGCGGCCGCCCCTGCGCCGCCGGCGGGCCACAGGCTAGGCCGCCCGGCCCCCCCCGCTTCGTTGTTGCGCGTTTTGTCCTTCAAATGTTGGGCCTATGATGGTGCATGGGCCAAATTGTGCGTGGGGTTTGGTCCTCTTGATGGATCTACTCCTTGGCGTCTTTTATTCAATACGCTTTCTAATTTATTTGGCGACTTTGTACCTGTTTCCACTCTTATACCTGCAAAACATAATTTCTACGAATACAAGTGGAACTAGGTCAGAAGTAAAGGTATATGTAACATAAGTTTGCTCCTTTTCGTGAATTGGATAAAGGTTGGCGGTATAATATACTCGATAATGACCGCCAACATGGACCGTGAAACGGTAGGTTGCTTGCGTGCGCTCCACAAAACTAGATTCGGCCCAAGGAACACCGCAAAGCCTCCTATTGACCGGCAATTATAGATGGCCAAACGGGCCGCCTCGCACGACGGCCCGGCCCGGGCACTATCAAAGCCCGGCCCTATAGGGGCCCGGCCCTATGAGGCCCGGTGGACCTACCGGGCCTGCGGGCCAAAGATCAAGCCCAGGCACGGCCCTAAGTACACTTAGCTGGGCCGTGCCGTGCCTTGTGGCCCGGCAGCACGGCAGGGCCAGGGCCGGCCCAGGCACTAAGAGACTTAAACACATCAAAATTTTCAACATCTCAAGAACAACATAGATCAACACATAGAATTTTTCAATCAGGGCATGTGCAATGGCTGCCTCATTAAAACCCCCGCTAGGTAAAACTCACCCTTGTGAGAAACCCTAGCTAGGGAAAAAGAGTACAACCTAGCCCATTAATTCATTGCATTCCATCATCAAGTTCAAGTTTAACATTACAGTAGTTCAATGTTCATGCATAAATGAAAGTAAAGAAAACTAATCCAGCCAAAGTCCTTCAAATGCCTCTTCAAGCTCCTTGTCCTCCACATCATGCTGCAGCCTTGCCTTTGCCATCTCCCAGTCCTTGATGCAGGTCAGCATCTCAACAGTCTCTGAGTTCAGCCTCCTCCTTCGCTCCTCGATGATCCTGCCAGTCATACTAAAGGTGGACTCTGATGATATTGTAGACACAGAACTGTTAGAATGTCTCTTGCTAGGATAGACAAAACAGGATAAGTAGACAAAACAGGATAAGTAAGTTTATGCTGATGCCACCAGTTTAACAAATTAAAATCATCACCCATCTGTGTAATTGTGTCACAGTCCAAGTAAGAAACCAATTCAGATGCATTAGAAGCTGAAGATGTAGCATGCAGCAGAGAAGATGCACTAATATCTCTAGACATGTTTAGAGTACCAGTAAGAGGATAGGCAGCATCACCACCTGAATCATCATCATAAATTTCATCCCAAGCAGACCTTTTCTTACCAGACAGGTTAGGAGGGGCAGCAGGCCTCCTCAACCTAACATCTCCATACTTTGCATCATATCTATTGTAAACATCAGTCAGTCTAGCTCTAGTGCCAAGCTGGTATGTAGCATAATCAGTACTAGTAAGAGAACCCAACCTCCTCAAAACTCTAGTGAAACCCTTCATTTTAGCTCTAGGGTCTAAGATGAATGCAAAAGAATAAAGCAAAGGAATGTCCCTCCAATACTTATTATACTTATCTATCATAGGTTGGACAACTTGCCTGAGGTGAGTGTCATTACCATAGTCCTTCAAGTGTATTGCAATCTTAACAAGAAAATGAATCATAAGAGGAGATGTAGGATAATAAACACCAGACAAAGCAACAGTAGCATCATAAGACAGTTCAAGAAACACAAGTACTTTTCCTGCAATTTTCCAGTGCTCATCATTAATAAGGAAAGGAGCCCCTTCAGCTCTTGGATAATGAGAATGAATGAAAGTAGTAAATGGAACCTTGTGAGGCATCAAATGTTTAAGCATCAGATAGGTTGAGTTCCACCTTACCTCCATGTCCAGCTGAAACTTTCTAGGCCTAATACCAGTGGCAATGTAGTAGCTCTTATATGCTGCAATTCTTTGGTTAGATGAGTTCAAGAATGATATTGCAATTCTGAATACTTCAATCAGTGGCTTAAGAGCTTCAAGTGCCTCTTTGACTATCAGATTAATAATATGACATGCACAACGCTGATGCAAAAACATTGAATTAAGAGCACAATCATTAGGATCATCAACAACCACCAGACCAAGATATTTAGACAACAAAGGCCTAAGCATACGCATGACAGAAACATTAGATGATGCATTGTCTAGGGTAACAGCAAACACTTTTTCAGTGACACCATATTCAGCTAGAACAGAAAGAACACGGTCAGCAATATTTTGTCCACTGTGAGAACAATCAATGAGCACAAGACCAAGCACTCTCTTTTCTAGTTGCCAATCAGAGTTAATATAATGAGCAACAACACTAAGGTAATCCTCTTTGGCATTTCCAGACCAGATATCAGAGGTCAAACACACACAATTGACAGCATTAGAGGATAACAACTCAACAAGCTTGGCCTTTTTTCAGCAAAATACTTCACCATGTCTCGGGTTGTGGTTTGCCGAGAGACGAGGAACAAAAAGCAGGATTATGAGCATTTCTAATATACATCTCAAAAGCATCACCTTCACCCATAATGATTGGAACATCAACCCTAGCAAGAAACTTAACAAGCTCGAGACGGGCATGCATAGGACAAGTACTCCCAATTCCGCATAGAACCATCGAGGATTAAACGAGATCTCGAGGGCGAGACATACGAGTTTTCTCTCACGCCTCCTAGGACATTTATCCCTATGCGGTTAAGGTGGCGGTGCCCTTTGCTAGAGAGAGCAGAGAGCTGCTTAGAACAGTGGATGCACTTAGCAGCATACCTCACCTTCTTACCTTTGACGACCTTGAACAACTTCTTGAAATCGAGCCACACCGGCGAGGTTGAGGGGCAGCGCTTGGCGTCTTGAGGTTCGGCGTCTTGAGGTTCGCCGTCGTTCCGCCACCTCCTTCTTGGCCCGGTCGCCGTCGTCGGCGTCGATGGGCACTGGATCGAGCGCCCGAACAGCTCCACGGCGTCCTCGCGCAAGTCCTCCTCGTCGTCGTCGCCCGGCCAACCCGCACAGGCGCCGCTCCTCGTTGCCGTCCACCTCAAGGCTGTCGCCATCGAGCCGCGGATCCGCTCGCCATCGCACCTCGCCGCCGGCCAACATGGTTGGAGAGGAGAGGAGAGGTTGGTTGAGCCGCCGCCGCCGCTGCAGACGGGCGACTAGGGGGGGGAGGGGAATCGAATCGATCGGATTGAGACGATTAGGGTTAGGGTTGGGGGTACGGACGGGGGCGCAGCGCGGCGTTTTATAGGGGGAGGGAAACCCTAGCGAGGGATTCGACGGTCGGATTCGAGGCGGGGGCGGATCGACGGCCTGGATCGTGCCCGAGGCGGGCCGGCCTGTTTTCCGTGCCGCGGCGTGGGCCAGCACTATGGGCCGGATTGCTGGCCCGTGCACGGGCACGACGTCGGGCCATGCCTATCCCGGCACGGATCTGCACGGGCTGGGCCGTTCTTGGGCCGTGCTTCATAGTGCCGTGCTCGGGCCGGCTCACCGGACTCGGGCCAAATGGAAAATTATACCGGCGATCATCCAAGCATCCTGCCCAATCAGCGTCTGAAAATGTTCTCACCAGCATAGAGTTTGATCTCCTGATGTTGAGTCCAAGCTTTAGCGTACCTTGAACATACCGTAGGATCCGCTTAGCTGTACTCCAGTGTACCTTGAATGTAGTAGGCGAGTGTAGGTATTGACAACACTAAATCTCCATGATATATATGCCGAGCCGACGGGGACAGCCGGGACAGCCGGTGCCGGTGCCTTGGAGGCGGCGCCATGCACGGGTTGGGTATAGGAGGGCAGGACCCGTGTATGCGCCATCGCAGGATACTCATGATGTGGATGATGCCTGGGCGTTGGGGAGGGCCGCCGTAGTCCCTGGCCGGGGCCGTCGTCCATAGCGGAAGGACCACCGGAGAGGGTGGCGCCGTTGCCGTAGATGTAAGATAATGGTCCGTGGCCGGTCAGGAGGAGGCGCCGCTTCTGTTGCCCAAGATGCTGGTGAAGAGTCAGGGACGGTGAAGCCGCGGATGCCAGTGGCAAATGCCGGTTTATGGAGCTGCGGCCGATCGAGGGTTAGGGGCCCACTGCCAGGAGAGGTGCCGTTGCTGGGAAATGGGACTGCCGGACTAGGCTGCAGCAGATTCTTGGGCAGCCGGAGGTCGCTTCGGCTGCATCGTGAACGCTGGACCTGGTATGACAAGAAATGGGGGAGAGAAAATAAGGTATTCAAGTTGTAGCTAGTATCTATTTATGGGAATTCCCAATATATATAGAGAGATGGACAAAAATTCAGGAAATTCGGTGAGATGAATATATTATGTTGGTAAAGGGATGGACATCCCTTGTCATTTTTGTCCAAATAAACCCCCATCTCCCGGAGCGAAGGGAGGCCGTATTCGAAGCCAAGGTTGTCACAGCAATGATCATCCCAGCTGGCCGTACGCCTGAGTGCAAAACGAAACACCTGCAGGCACGGCATGAAGCGATCGCGAGGTGCTACTCCAGTTGCACAAGAAATAATTGGTCTCTGCAACTTATCCTCGGAAACAGATGCTTTACCGACGTATGGGCGGTGAACTTCTGCAGCATCCTTTTCACAGACGACCACGACACTGTTTACTGTGGCTGAGGTCCAAAATGCTAGGCAGAGAAAACGACACTCCGATAACATTCCAAGCATTTTCAGGTCATGCTCATCCTGTTGTTGTAGAATCAGGTGCAGGTAGGACAGGTTAGGAAGACATGAAGCGCAGAAATTTCTTTCGGTGGCCTCACTGGCACCCCAAATACAAAGTTTGAGCACCCTGAGCTCCGTGGGATATTGACAGCTCCTCCAAGGAGGTCAGCCTGCTGGTTAACGAAAATATGATTACTATGCACGGTACTAGTCATATGATCATTAGGGAGGAACAGGCACACCAAATGTTCCAGCAAGCTCGCCAGAGGAGATGAGCATTCTTCACGTAATGATTCGAATGATTCTCTCGAGTCCAACGTCTGCAGGAACCTCAGGCATAGGAAACGAGACAGGAAAAACACAGGCATCAAGACTGTGTTTCCAGAAAAATGGTTCCTCTGTTCTGACATGCAGAACAGAGTGGTTTTTCCTTTTTTTTTTTCCTTCATTCAGTCTAATTTTCAAAGGCCATGTCGTATCACTCTAGGTCGAAGCAGCAAACGTTCAGAAATAAATATATATCCACAGCGCTACTTCAAATCATTCCAAACAAATTCATCACCGTGTACGTACAAAATTCATGAAAAATCATCATGTATAAATACAACACAGGTGCTCGCACATAAAAAGACACGACGGTGGGAAGCATCATGTATAAATATCATCATTTCTGGTGCTGCTTGCAGGATCCACCACGACACATGATCTCCGTGGTACGCCGAGCCGATGGGGGTGACAGCCGCCGCTGGTGAGCCGGTGCCGTGGAGGTGGCGCCGCCGGTTGGGTAGAGGAGGGCAGCACCGGCACACTACCATCCTCTAATCCCCAGCCACCAGACGACGGCACCATCGCAGAATCCGCCATGGGTAGGGGCAGGAGGCCACCGCTGCCACCTGGAGGTGTTCCGTGCGCCGTCACAGCTGCCATCCGCTGCCCTCGACGCCGAGGAAAGCCCCCTGATACTCACGGTGTCGATGCTGTCTGAGCGTTGGGGAGCACCGCCGCGGTGCATGGGGCCCTCGCCCTTGCTCCAGAGAGGGCGCCATCGTCGGGGTGGGGAAGGTCCATCGCGGCTGTCGTCGGTAGGGGAAGAGTGGCCGGAGAGGGCGCTGTTGCCGGAGATGCAGGATAGTGGTCCGTGGCCGGTGAGGAGGAGGCGCCACCTCCGTTGCTGAAGATGCTGGTGAAGAGGACGGGGAAGGAGAAGCCGCGGCCGCCGGTGGGGAGGGGTGGAGCCGCAGCCGATCGAGGGAGGGGGCACGCCGCTGGGAGATGGGAGATGGGACTGCCGGACGGGGCTGCAGCAAGGTTCTTGGGCTGCAGGAGGTCGCCGCCGCCGCTTCGTGAATGCCGGATCTGGTATGACGAGAGAGGAGGGAGAGAAACAAGGTGTTTTTAGCTATTTATTTATGGAAATTATCAATATATATAGAGAGATAGACATTAATTCAGGAAATGTGGGTACAGGGATGGACATTACCTCTTGTGAGAACATGTTACCACCACTGTGTACGAAACGCAGGACGGTTGGGATGTGCTTCGGCTGCACGCCTTAGCGCTGCCCTTATCTCGTCATCGTCGACATCAACGCCGATCTCCTGGAGCGAAGGGAGGCCGTATTCCAAGCCGAGGTTGTCACAGCAACGACCGTCCCAGTTGGCGAAAAACTCGAGTTGGAAACGAAGCACCTGGAGGCACGGCATGAAGCGATCGCGAGGTGCTCCTCCAGTTGCGCCGGAGCTGGTGCCGCCGCCGCCACCTGTGCTACAAGAAATAATGGGTCTCTGCAACTTATCCTCGGAAACAGAGGGCTTGTCGTCGTACGGGCGGTGTCCTCCACCCGACACGTGAACTGAAATGATCTTGTGCTCTTCGTTGGCGTGGAACGAGACCATCACGTTCACCAGCTCGCAGCACCATAGCTTGGGGAAGTAGACTACTGCAGCATCCATTTCACTGACGACGAAGATGCTGCTTACTGTGTCTGTGGTCCACAATTGCAGGCTGAGAAAACGGAGCTCCGGTAACATTCCAAGCATCTTCAAGTCATGGTCATCCATGTGTTCCAGCCTCAGCTCCAGATGGGAGAGGTTAGGAAGACATGAAGCATTGACGCATGATGGCACCTTGTAGAATCGGAAATTCTTAGGTACATGCATACTAGAACCACCTAAAATATTAGAACCACCTAAAAATGTTAGGTGCTCCAGCTTGTTGAGATGGCGTACACATTCCCAGCAATCCCTTTCGGTGGCCTCACTGCCGCTGCAAATACGAATTCTAAGCACCCTGAGCTCAGTGGGAAGATGCTGACTTACCTGCCCTGAAACAGATATTGACAGCTCCTCCAAGGAGGTCAGCCTCGTCAACGAAAATATGCCATCATTACTATGCATGATTGTCCAAGTATTAATAGGGAGGCACAGGCGCACCAACTGTTCCGGCAAGCTCCCCGGCGATGGGAATTCTTTAAGAAATGAATGTTCCAAGTCCAGGGTCTGCAGGAACCTCAGACGTCCTATTTCTTCTGGGATCCTCTCGATAGATGTTCCCCATATACTGAGAAACCTTAGGTGAAGTAGATGTCTCACGTGCCCAAGTTGGAAAACGGAACAGCGCCCAGTTGCCTTGCTATTATCTATAACTAGCACACGTAGAAGCGTGAATCCATGAAATGGGTCTGACGCCTCTATACCACACTCGATGGCGAACAACGACCTCACTTTTGCCATTTTCAAATCATCACCCTGACGATGACTGTGCCCCAGGGTCCTATCATGGTGGGCTAACCTACGCGTCACATTATTGCTCTCTTGTAGTGTGCCCTGATCATTATCTAATACTACACTGAAGAAATTTTCTTGGCATGACATAGAACGGATGAAATCAAGCACCATATCATGGACACGGCAACTAGTGATGATGCTATCATCATTGTGAGACTTTACCGCCTGGAGCATGCTTCTGTTTATGAGGTCATGGAAGTAAACCTCTCCAGTTTCAAACGACCTCATGCCTTGTTTCTTCTTCACAAATCCCTCAGCTACCCACATCCAAACCAATGAAACTTTAGGGATAACATAATCTTCTGGAAATGCACTAAGATACAACAAGCAGGTCCTTAGATGCGCAGGAAGGTCATAGTAGCTAAAGGATACTATCTTCATAGTATTCTGTGCTTGGTTGTTATCTACGCTCCCAAAAGCAATAGACCTATACAGCTCATCCCATTTCTCCGTTGGTTTATCTGCCAATAAACTAGCCATTGTGATAATAGCTAGCGGTATGCCGGCACATTTCTTTAGAAATTTAACAGCAGCGTCATTTGGCTTATTATCCACCAATTTTCCTTCATGGCCACCTATTCTTATAAAGAATAACTCTCTGGAGCTATGATCAGGAAGTGGTGGTAGGTCATAAACTTCATCACCTTTTTCATTAATTTCCCGGTTACGAGTAGTTATGATTATTCTACTGTCACAATTATTGTCATCAAATGCCAATTTGATTGTTTCCCAAGACTCCTTCTCCCATAAATCATCAATAACAATAAAATACCTATCCACACATAAACGAAAAAGTCTTGAATTAATAATTAAGTTATCTAGAACATACATATAAAAAATTAAGAAGCATGCCAATGTATAATATCTATAGGTGTGGAAAACACAACTTCCTGGTACGAAAACATGTGACGTTTTAGACACAACCGTGATAAGCTATATACAAATTTGACTAGTACATTTATTTTAGAAATTTTCTATAGAACACAACAAGACTATACTTTTATAGGATTATATTCAAGACAACATACTCGTATTATTTTGAAATATACAAACATAATGCATTGTAAATGATTTGCAATTGATAGTTTAAATGATCGGTTTATGATAACATTGAAACCGTACTGCAAACAGTAGACCTCAAAGCTGAGTGGTTGATGGGTACCTCTTTTCATGGAGGAACTTTCGGAGTTCGTTGATGAATTGACTTATATGATGCAATGCTTCAAATTTGAAATCCATATATTTTCTATTGTCAAGTTCAATGAGAATCCCCCGGATGACTTGGTGCGGGTTAGGCTTCCTGCCGACGGGAACAAAAGCTGTGCAGTCAAATTCCCCTTTAAGCTTATCATAGACAGCTTTGGCAAGTGTGGTCTTCCCCAGCCCACCAACTCCGACAATTACTACAATCTTCTTCTTCAGGTTTGATGTGACCTTTCGCTGCGGAGACTGAAGGATGGATATGAGCTCACTGCTTGACTTGTCGATGCCAACAAGGTCTTCCACTTTGTTGTACATGGCGTGAAGACGAGGATCAACAGCGGACGCGGTGTCTGGCATGGCCACAGCAATATCGCCCACCTTGTACCTGCGACACCGCTCCGTCACCTCCTCGAGATGACTCATGATATCCTTGGTGTTCACACTGATTTCGCGGCGCGCCTTGCTCTTGGTGAACAAGTTGGCAATTTTCCTGCACAAGCGATTGCGCAAGCTCTTCTGCTTAGTGGAGTCTGGGCTTTTGACGCAGATGAGGAAGGTATCGAGGACGTCCTCCATGTCGTAGGATGCCTCCCTGACTTGGCGCACCCAGATCTGGACCTGCTCATCGAGCTGGTCCCACGGCGCCATTTCCACCTTCCGCAGGGCAGCCTGCGCCGACTCAAGCTCCTCGGTGAGGGACTTGATGCGCTTCTTCATGCCGGTTTGCAGTTTGTACTCCTCCTTGAGAAGCTCGCCGAGCTTGGGGATGAGGCTGCCCATGGCGCCCATCACCAGGTTCGCCATGCTTCACGGCCGGGCTGGGCTCGTGTGTAGCGTGGTGAAGTGGTGAGATGTGGAACTTGGGCTTCGACTCAGGGTTCGATGCTCCAAATTTGCGAGTCTGCCTTCCATAAGTAAGGTAGCAGGTAAAGCCGAATAAAGTGCACACGCTGCTCCTTTAGGCTTTACATATTCCAATCGTGCAGCATTTTTCTCCTTTTGCAAAATCAGCCGTCCGTCGCTCCTCCTCCACTCCTTTTTCTTTCTTCGTTAGAAAGAAAGGAATAATAGAATAGAATACTTTGTGTATTTAAAAAGGAACAATAGCATATAATACTTTGTGTATTTCACCATAATATCCCTTTTTCTTTATTTATTTCCCTTAAACTAGGTAGCCAATAGTCACTAGTACACATAACACTGGTACCGGTGGTTCTAAATCTATTTTCATTAGTGTTTCCTAGAGAACAGTCAGTATAAATATTTACATTGGAAATCAAACTCACAACCTCAGGCTCGTGTGATTCGGCTCTTGCCTCCTAAAGTCACTTGTGACTTGGGGCCTATTTGCAACAGCTCCAAGTGCTCCAGATTTGATTTTTAGCCAAACACCTCTCCTGGCCGAGCTGTTGCACGTCCTGGCCATGGTCCCTAGCCACACCGGTCGCGCTCCTGCCGCTCCTGGCCTGTTCACGCTGACCCCTGGCCGAGCACGTCATGGCCATGGTTGTTGGCCATGGCGACCAGGCGCGCGAATCCTGGCTGCCACTGCCATGCGTGCAGGGGTGACTACCGGCTGTTTGTGCTCCTCTTACGTGTAGGGCGCGCCCGGTGCAGGTGGCGCCGCCCGGTGGTGCGAGAAGGGGACCGCTGTCGGTTGCCACGCTTGTCCTCGCCCCGGCGATGCCTCCATGACCATGAGCCGTCTTCCCAAATATTGTTTCTAGCACTAGTGAGATCCCAAATCGAAGATGGAGAAGGATTTAGCAGCCAACTTGCGGGTTTCTGGAGGATACTCCCAACCCTAACCACCCCTGGACACAAGCCAGCCGCCGCCCGCCGCCGGCGTCGGTCGTCGACCCGGCGCCGGCGCCCGGCCCTCCCCCTCCTCCCCAGATCCGCACTCTCCTCCCCCTCCCCTCCCTCCACGCGGGGCGCTGGCGGCCAGAGGCCCGCCGCCGCCGCCAGCCGCCCGGCGGCGCGCCATCGTGGGAGCCAGTCCCGGCGGGACCTCCGCGCCGCCGGCCTCCGCCACTCCCTACCCACCTCCCTCCTCTCCTGGGGCGGATGCGTGGCAGAGGCCGCAATCGCGCCCGCCCACCCCGTCGCCTTCCCCACTTCAGCGGGCGTGTTCGGACGCCAGGGGGCCACCGTCGTCGTCACCATTGGCCGCCGCCCTTGAACCGACCGCGCGGATCCCATCGCCATGGACGCCGCCGACGCCGAACGTCGGGTTGCGATGAGGATGGGCCGCGGCGAGAGGTCGGGGATGGCAACACCCCGGCGTGCCACCTCCTCGGCGTCGGTCGTCCTCATCGAGGGCGTCCTCAAGAATGAGGATGACGGGTCGTCGCGATCGAAAAGCGTCGCGCCGGAGGGGGCGCTCCAAGGCCTGTCGGCGGGCGGGCGGCGACTTCTTCAACGACACCAAAGCGGAGAGGGTGCCAACCTTCTCTGCCGGGACCACCACCCCTACCGGATGCGGTTCTTCATGAGCCGCGACGGCCCTTGGCATCGGCGCGCTGTGACTTCACCAACGCATTCATCGGGCGTGAAGGTATGGCGGCAGGGCCACAAGATCTTCGGGCGGAGCGAAGAAGACTTGATCGGCCACGCCCATAGCTGGTGCACGGTATTCGGCTCGGCCAGCGGAGGGGCCGCGATACCGGCGCACCGGCGACTCGGCGGCGTGGACGGGTCTCGCCCCCAACGCCGAGGGATGGCGGGACATACTTCACCAACGGCGACCCACGACCAACTCGACCATGCCACGGCCGCCATCGGGGCCAGCCGGAGTGCCGTCGGCGCCGAGGCGCATCCCGGCCGATCTATTTGGCAATTGTCTCAATTGCCTTCCTTCGCACATCGGGTGACCACCTGCAAGCTACCCCAACGATGTCTACGGTGCAAGGGGCTTCGTCACATTGCACGCGACTGCAAGCAATCAAGGCGCACAGGCGTTCAGGGCTCAGGCGGCGCCGACGAGCAATCGGGTTCGCTCCGGCTCGGCCGGAGCCTCACGTCACCGCCACCGCCGCCTCGGGTGCAAGCGGCTCGCGGGACTCTGTTGAGGCTATGCCCGCGCGCTGGTGTATGTGCTCTGTGGTAAGGGCGACGGCGACGCCCCACGGCGGCGATGGAGGCGCCACGGTCGTTCAACCAGGGCCGACCCAATGGTGCCGGATGGCACATCTATCACCGGTGATGCCCAGGCCAGGCGCGGTGAGATGGTTGGTGGGGTCCTCGTCGAGCTCGACCCGCTGACACTGACAATGCGCACGGACGCCACAGTTGATCGTGACTTAACAGAGGACCCGATGCTGGTGGAGCTTGCAGCTTCGCTCGGTGGTACTTGGGCCGTCCCGCGGCCTCCGGCTGGTCACCCAACCCTCGGCGTCGCCTCACTGGGGCATTGATCCACGCCAAAGCGGTTGGTGTTCGATGACCCTTCCTGCATTGCTGCGCCCATGGTGGGTGAAGTCGACACTTCCGTGCGTTAAACGGAGGATCCGCCTCCATTATCGCCGGAGCGGGGGGAGCTATCGGTCTCGCCCACAGCTGACATTGAGCTTGGTGATGAGATGCCCACGCCACGTGAGGCCGCTCGACGCCTCGCACGGTTTTACGGATGAGGTGCGTGTCGGCGGGAGCCACCTCCGATTGCCTCTCCACCACGACAGAGACCGCCCCCGCCTATAAGGCTCGGGAGCGGACGGATAGCCGCCCAACCGTTGGCTCACATACCGACCTCGGTCGAGGCGCGTACTCCTCGAGCAACGGTTCGGCAAAGCGCGCCGCCAACCCGACTTCACCCTGCGCCCAAGAGTATACGGGACGCGTTGCATTCGGGGACTTTTGTCGTCGACCAGGTGGAGGTCCTTGACAACGCGTTCCCCATACAGCGGGTGTGCGTGGAAGCTCTTCGTCGACGATCCGTAAGCTTGGCGATGCTCACACTTTGGTTGTTCCTTTTATGTAATATCGACATAAAAATCCTCCGCTAGGATGGTCCAGCTACGGCTATGCTTGTTGACCTCCTTCGGCGCTCTTTGGATGCGCGTTGTATGTTCGTCTGAACTCTTCTCTTTAATACAATGACACGCAGGTCTTTTGCGTATTCTAGAAAAAAAAATCTAAGATGGAGCCGCTCGAAGGGTGGATCTGGTGCTCCAGATATGGTTTCCCAAAGTTAGAGATCTTCCAAAAAAAGCCCTTAGTAACAGAAACAATCCCCTAGTATTGACTTCACCAGATTTTGAAATGAAGGTTTGAATCCCAAACGAATTCAAATGAAAAAATTTCAACTGCAAAGTTTTATATCTTGTGCTTTTGATCACCCATCCGAGGTCATTTAAGTTTTTTTTAAAAAATATGAATTTTATATGACTAATCTTAAACCATAATTTTCGAGCTCTAAATGGTTTCAAATGAAAAAAATAATGAATTACAGAGTTGTAGATCTTTTCGAATACTACTATTTTCGTAAGACCTTGTATCCATCCGAAATCATTTGGAAAATTTTATTAAAAAATCAAATTATTTCTAGTGGCGCTAGTTTATGAAAACCATATATTTTTACTAGGTATTTTTACAAGGCTACCGCAGGTAGAAATCATCTATTTTTACTAGCAATAGACTTAAGAAAACAGCCAGTAAAAATAATTCATCTCGAGTTTTATGTCATGTTTGTGGAGTTTAATGAGATATACAACTTTATAACTAAAAAATTATTATCTAAAATTCTTCACATCTTTCAGATAACAAAAAATTGAAAATTTTGTGTTTTTTGTACAATTTTAGATGTTGACATGTTCTGTATCAAAGCAATAGCTATCTACGTATTTTATCTTAGTCTCGATACTGTACGTAGAAGGCTTGGATGGTGCGCAGAAAACCGTTGTGTCCTGTCGCGTGTGGGCCTAATCCTTTTTGACAAAGGATTTTTTGGTTTGCTTGTTTCCTAGAGAAGCTTCCTTGGATGCCTTCTTTTCTCCATTGCTATTGCGAATGACGTAAGCGCTTACCCAAGGTGTGTCGCTACGCGGCGGCCAACACCAGACAGCCTATCTACCACCCAGCGGCGGAGAAAGGATTTCTATGGTTCGTGCCAGGGTTCACTACCGTGTCTCAGTGCTCTATATCAAGATTACTGTCTGGTTGCTTCAGGCGACCAGTGAGATATGGCCTTGCGTCATGCTCAACAGTCAACTACCGTGGTGCTTGCATGCAGATCCACGGGTAAGGAGCTTGTTCATCACATCCGTATGTAGGAGAATCAGATTTCTCACCTTCTTGCCGTTAGCTCTGTAGAACTCATACCGATAACGTGTTGAGAAATCATTCTCAACGATGCACACACAGGAGCACAATAGGAACACAAGATGCAGTGAGGAAATCACGGGAGCTCTCTACATTACGTCTGATTGATTGCTGTATTACAAAGGAGACAACCGGTCTCCTATTTATAGAGCCGGGGTGAGCAGGCAGGGCTGCCCATCGGATTCTCCCGTTAATCTCCCTCACGTGGTCATTACATATTTCCATGCATTTTGTCTTTATGTGATTAGCGACCATTCATCAGTGATTCACTGTTTCAACAGTGATCACATATATCGAGATTCACCCACATCGCGGTAATCGTTTCACAACATCTACATCTTTTATTTATCTGAAGCTGTGTTTAGTTCCTACCAAAGTTTGGCAACTTTCTAAGATTCCTCGTCATATTAAATTTTTTGTCTCGTGCATAGAGCATTAAATGTAGGTAAACGAAATAACTAATTACACAGTTTGGATGTACTTTGCGAGACGAATCTTTTGAGCCTAGTTAGCCCATAGTAGGATAACAATTACCAAATACAAACGAAAAGTACTACAGTGCTTTTTAGCTTTACTTTTCAGCGTCTAAACACAGCCTTAGCCTCAATACTATACGATAGGTTTAGCAGTCACTCTGGGCGTTCGGTAATTCGGTACTGGCAATAATTCGGTTCCTGACCAAGTCGGTACCGATCGGTTCCAAAAAGTTTCGGTACCGAGCCAATTCGGTTTCGGTTCTTTCGGTTCGGTTTCGTAAATACCGAAAATACCGAACATGGTACATCAGCATGTAATATCTAGTTCAACAGCCAATTTTGACAAAAATTTAATATGACTCCATAGACAAATAGTGCCAAATCATACACAAATAAAAAAGTCACAAATACATAATATAGTTGTCCAACAAAGACCCATCAATATTACTTAGCACTACACAAATAAAACATATTCCAGAAGTCCAGCAGGCATAGCGCACTGCGCACAACAACAAGCATCATGCCCTTCATTTGTGTTTTCTTACCTAAAAGTCATTAAGCAGGCTTGGAGGACTTGTTCTTGCTGACTCTGGCGTTCGAGGATTTTGTTGATTTTGGTTGGGAGCTGATGTTGGTGGAGGTAACCATCCTGCTTTTTGCTGCCTTCAATGGATGACTTGGCAGCATGCCCATCAATAATGGCCAAGTCCTTGAACTCTCTAATTAATTCTGAAATATAATAAAGAGATGCTGCAAATAACTCAGTAAACAAAACAGCAAGAAAAGTAAATGACATAGAGATAGAGTTATGAAGTTATCACCTTCTTGATATCAAGTTAAATGTTCTTCGTTTTCTGAAAGATCCACTGGAGTTGTCCTTCTAAGCCAATCTTGAGTACAAACAAGAGCTTCAACCATGAATGGAGTGAGTGAAGTCCTAAAATCATCCAGTACACGGCCACCAGTGCTAAAGGCAGATTCACTAGCAACAGTAGAGATTTGGATGGCGAGCACATCACTAGCTAATTGAGAAAGTATGGGAAATCTAGTGGCCTGGGCCTTCCACCAAGCAAGAATATCAAATTTTTGACATCTTCTTCCAACTCCCCAGTCAAGCAAGACTTTCTGTAGGTGCTTACCAATGTCATCCCCCTTTTTCCCTTTCACCTTGAAAAAACTAATTATTTTTTATGCAAGCACTAATCATTGTCAATAAAATGGGCTGTTACAGTCATGTAATTATCTTGCTGTTGTGATGTCCAACCATCGGTTGTGAGGCAAAACATTTTTAGTCTAGCTTTCTGCTCCAAATATAACTGAACAACGTCTCTAGTGCATGTCCTTCTGGATGGTATGTCAAAACGAGGGCAAATAATAGACATGAACTTCCTAAAACCAGGTTTCTCACCATATCCAAATGGCTCCTCATCTTCTATTACCATTTCAGCAAAGGCAGACCTAAATAAGTCAGGGTGAAACTTCCAAGTGCCTACACTATTTCCTTCAGTAACTTGCAAAACGCCTTGTGTTGCATCATCACTACATCTATGAGGATTACGCTTGCAAACACTAAAATGCTTACGCATACGGGGCGTACCATTAAGAACTGGATGTGCTTTGATCTCAGCATGGCAATACTTGCACTGTCCCTTGACCACCTGACCATTTTCTTTGATTTTGATGAAATGGTCCCAAATTTTTGATCTAGCTGCCATCTCCTTTTTCTTTGGCCCATCTTCTTAAGCATCTAAATCGATCACCACCTGTTTCTCTCCATCGGCCGCAGCAGCAGCACCCAAAGATCCTTCCCATCAGTCCCATCGGCAAAGCATCCCCACCAGTGCCACCGGTCAAGCCATCACCTTCACTCCTTTTTCGGGTCGAGGGACCAATCAGTGACTGGTTGTTCAAAGTCTTCCTCGGCTGAGGCATCCGTGGAATCAAATCAAACATGAAGCACTAAATCAAACATGAAGCACTAAATCAAATCACTAAATCGAGAGATCTAGAGTCTTCCACAAATAAAAAATGAAGCACTAAATCGAGATCCACAAAGGCAGACTATCGATTCAGACTTACATTGTTGCAGGAAGCAATCGAAGTTGCCGTCTTCCGGATCCCGCCGGCCGGGGGACTGGCGTCGGGCGGTGGTCGGCAGGGACGAGGCGACAGCGACGGGCGGGCGGCTGGCGGAGCCGCGGAGGGCGACGCGGCAGGCGGAACTGGTGGCGGGCGGTGGCCGGCGGCCACGGGCGGCCGCGCGCGGGGTCGGGTCGGGCGGCGGCCGCCGAGGGAGCAGGAGAGACGGAGAGTGTGCGAGTGGAGTGGGGGAGTGACTAGGGTTTCTTCGTTGGGCCTGCTCTTGGGCTTTTGCGATTGCGATTTCTGGTTTCCACCCCGACTTTGGTACTGATCGGTAAATTGGTTTACTGAGGTACGGAACCGAAACTACCTCGGTAAATTCGGCCCAGAACAGGAACCGAACTTTTTGGTTTCGGTTTTTTTGGTTCGGTTTTCGGTAAATCTCGGTTCGGTTTTGGTTTTCGGTAAATCGTGCCCAGCAGCGATTTAGCAGGGGGTGGATGGCGCGCAGAAAACCGTTGTGTGTCCTGTCACGTGTGGGCCTAATCCTTTTGACAGGGACACATCCAGCCAATAGTATCAAGGCGAAACATCTCACCTAGGCCTTGTTTAGATTGCAAATTTGTGGGGATCGATATTTGGGATACCCATGAACGAGCTCTTGTCTCAGGCATAACCACGGATCGAAACATCCTGCCGTGGCTCGTGAGGTCCTCGGCTGGCGCGTGAGCTCTCCACGCAAGGGCAGGCCTCCGCCGCCTCGGGCTCTCGCAAATGAGCTCCTCGGGACGAAGATCCATCGCCCGCTCCGCCTCGAGGCCTCCGGGCAACGAGCTCCCTCGTCTTCGGCGCGCAGACCTCGTCCGGGACCTCTTCTCGCCCGCTCGAGCTCCCTTGCGACGAGCGCCCCAGAGACGGCCGCAGAGAGCTCGGCCCCGCCTTCCCGAAGAAGTCTGCGGGTGCGGGAGTTGGTCAACAACTCTCACGAGAAGCCCAACCACTCCTCGACGGACGCCTGTAGCCACGTAGAGCTACGAGGAGAGGTCATTCGACCGCCTCGCCATACCCCATCGACTCCAACGGCTCGCTACTGAGTGTCTTGCAGCACATACGGTACGCCTTCCCATCGAGCGGTATGGACGCCCCCCATGCCGAGGAGACGGTTTCCAACTACGATTAGGGACGAGGCGACGCCCGACCACCGCCAGCACCCCGATTCCCGCGTGCACGGCGACGACCAATTTCAACATCCGAAGCACCACCGGCTCGAAGGAAGCTCTAGCCCATACCGCGAGCTCATCCGAAGAGCTCTTTTCTTGCATCCAACACTCGTACATGTATTTTCACTTTCTTTAAGCCCTCAACTCGATGAGAGCTCTCGAGCCTCGCCCCTTGCGACTATAAAGGGGAGGCAGCCCTCCCGGTTGAGGCAAGGGGTTCAAGATTTCAACACCCAAAGACCCGTACTCACACACTCGATATTGGCACTAGCCTCAATCATAGAGACTTGGGAGCCCTCTCCCTCTCTCGCCTTGCTTGTACTAGCCCGGTATGAGCATTTGAGCTCGGATAGTGATCACACTTTGGACTAGGGAGCCCGATTTGCCCCGAACCAGTATAAATCTTGTGTCATTGTCTCTAGAGCTAGGCCATCGGAGGGACGCGTAGCCGGACATTCTTTGTGACGGTGGTATTAGACCCACGGCGGTTGGCGCGCGCGGTAGGGGGCAGCGCTAGTGCGACGTATATCTCCACTCCGATGGCTTCCTGCCAGCATCGGCGACGGCCGCTAGCGCTAGCGGACGCGCTTCGGCACCATCGATTTCTCTGGCGCCGTGGCGAGGAGTCCCTCACCGGCTGTTTTCACCCGCCCAATGCGGCGTGAGGACATTCGGTCGCCTCCGGCGTCACCGACTCGTCCCCGACGAGCATGGGGCGGGATTCGACATCCGCGCCCGGTCAGCCCCGTCCCGCCGCCGCGGATCGCTTCTTTCGTCCTTATCAAGGACCTGCTCCCGAGCATCTTGGGACGCGAGCCTCACGCAGCTCTGTTCGCGATGTGACCTTCTCCACCGCCAACGTCATCCAGCTGCGGCTACCGCCCGAGAGAGGAGGCGTTGTCGGTCGGCAGTTCACGGCAGCCTATGCCGGGATGTAACCCGACGGGCGCGGCGGGCCTTCCACTCTGGGGGGCGGCGAACCCCGGCGGATCAGCGTCCACGAGCTCGAGCTCGCCCTTGATGGGATGAGCCTCATGGATTGCGACCCCACAGCGTCAAGTGCTACATGTGCCACACCCCGAGGGTGCGGTAGAGGAAGTCCACTCGAGCGACGCCTCCCAACACACACCTCGGGACTCCGCCGCCACGCCCGGGCGAGCCGCTTTGTCGACCCAGCGTTAAGGCTCTAATTTGGAAGAGCTCGAGGAGCTCGGCGCACTGGCCAAGAACGAAGCCCTCATCGCCCGGCGAGGGAGGGAGACAAAGCAATCACGAGCACGAGCTCGAGCTCGCGAGGTCCACGACCGCATCAACCAGACGAGGGCCCGAACAGCTTCCGCCGGTGTTCGGGAGGGCATCCGGCACCCGGGCGACGCCGCAGCCGCTCTCCTCCGACGTTGCCGGGCCCCGAGGGACCCGAGGCACGCGGGACCCACGAGCAACTCAAAAGGCTCTGGCGTAGGCGGCGGTCCAAAGAGCGACAAGCTCAAGGCGTCTCACCGACGACCGTGGAGGAGCACGAGGCTTCCTCCCCACGAGGTCCACGCACGGCGACGGGTCGGCGAGAACCGCGATGCCGGGGACACCATCAATGCCCGACGCAGCGCAGGCATGGGCTGAGAAGAACGCCCCCGGGACGGCGACAAGTACCACCGCGATGACCCCGAAGCGCCCTCGCACCTACAAGCAAGCGACACGGTGGGCGCCACGACAGCGAAGAAGACAAGAGCCGCAGCCCCACGCCGGTGCGCCGCCCGCGGAGCCCGTCTCCCAAGCGGGACCGCCGGTCCTCGAGCTCGAGCTCGAGGAGGCCTAAGGCCTTCGGCTCACGCATCCACGACGCCCGTTCCCTTCTTGCTTCCGAGCCCCAACCTCGGTGCGAGAAGTACAATGGGGAGGCCCGACCCCGCCACATGGCTCGAAGGCTACGCCTCGGCTGTCAGGCCGAAGGTGCCGACAGCCGACTACTTCATCATCCGCAACCTCCCACTTTGCCTTGCGGATTCGGGCGCGATCATGGCTCGAGCACCTCCCCGAGGGCACCATCCACAACCGGGAGGACTTGCGAGACGTCTTCGTCGGCAACTTCCGGGGCACCTACGCTGGCCGAGCACGACGTGGGACCCGAGGGGCTGTAAGCAGAAGAAGGGGGAGAGCTTGCGCGACTACATCGAGGCGCTTCTCCAAGCTCGCAACAACCTCTCGAGGCCTCCGACTCCGAGATCATCACCACCTTCACCTTCGGCACCACCTGCGAGACCCCGATCCACGAGCTCGGTGTCCGAAGCCTGGCCGTGAAAGGCTCCTCGACCTCACCACGCATCACGCCGGGGAGAGGGACGCCGTCTCCGCCGTCACGGGCATGGGCAAGCCGGGGGCGACGACGAGGAAGGGGGGATCGAACACCCGCGAGAAGGAAGAACAAGAAGAACAAGCGCCCCCGGCGACAACGATGACGAGTTCGTGGCCGTCGCGGACAAGCGCAAGGCTAGCGGCAAGGGCGGCAAGGCCTTCGTCCCCAAAGAGCACCGACAAAATGCTCGAGGAACCATGCCCGCACCACGAGGGGGCCGGTCAAGCACAAAATGAAGGACTGCCGTCTCATGAAGAAGCACGTGATGGGCACGCTGCGTGGGGGCGACAAGGACGACGATGACAAGGCCGCAAAGCCGGCTCCCGACGAGTTCGACGCCGACATGTACATCGAGGGCGGCGCCGTCAACGCCGTCTTCGGTGGGGCTACCGGCCACGAGTCCAAACGCCGACGAAGCTCACGTGCCGCGAGGTCCTCTTCACCGAGCGGCCACCCCGAGTACATCAAGTGGTCGAGCTCGGCGATCACCTTCGACAAGGCCGATCATCCCCGACACATCCCGTACCTAGGGAGGTACCCGCTCGTCGTCGACCCCATCATCGGCACCATGCGCCTCGGGAAGGTGTTGATGCACGGCGGCAGCGGCCTCAACCTCCTCTACATCCACACACTCCAAGCCCTTGGCATCCCCAAGGCACGTCTCCGCCGTCGCCGGAGCCGATCCACGGGGTGGTGCCGGGAAAGGGAGATGCTTCCGCTCGGGCGGATCGACCTCCCGTCACCTCTCGGCGCCGGGACAACTTCCGCAAGGAGGTCCTCACGTTCGAGGTGCTCGTTCAAGAACGCCTACCACGCTCGCTGGGGCGACCGTGCTCGCGAAGTTCATGGCCGTCCCCCAACTACACCTACCTCAAGCTCAAGATCCCCGGTCCGAGGGGGGTCATCACCGTCGACTCCACCTTCGAGCGCGCGTTTGGGTGCGGCCGCCGCCGTCCAGTACGCCGACGCCGCCGTTGAGATCGAGCAGATGCTGCCCAAGATGGCGGCCTGGGCCGACGCCGAAGACTCCCTCGAGCTCAAGAAGAAGGCGATCACGAGCTCAGCCATCGAGCTCCAGAAGGTGGCGAGCACGAGCTCGTTCGCCGAGCTCGAGAAGGTCACGGCACGCGTTCGAGCCCGAGAAAGACGCCAAGGAGGTCACGGTCGACAAGGATGGGCGCACCCTCTCCGTGGGCGCCGAGCTCACCCCCAAATAGGAAGGCGAGCTCGTCGACTTCCTCCGTGCAAACCTCGACGTGTTTGCGTGGAGGGCCTCGGATATGCCGGGCATACCGAGGGAAGTCGCCGAGCACTCCTTGAACATCAAACCCGGCTCTCGGCCGGTGAAGCAAAGGCTCAGACGTTTCGACGACGATCGACACCAGGCAATCGCCGAGGAGATAGATAAGCTCTTAGCCGCTAGGTTTATCAAGGAGGTGTATCATCCCGAGTGGATAGCCAACCCCGTACTAGTTAAGAAGAAGAATGGGAAATGGAGAATGTGTGTTGATTACGGGTCTCAACAAGGCGTGCCCAAAGGATCCGTTTCCTTTGCCGCGCATCGACCAGATTGTTGACTCCACCTCCGGGTGCGAGACACTCTGTTTTCTCGACGCCTACTCCGGCTACCACCAGATCGCGATGAACGAGCTCGATCAGCTCACCACCTCCTTCATCACTCCGTTTGGCGCATTTTGTTACGTGACAATGCCCTTTGGATTGAAATTGGGCGGCGCCACCTTCCAAAGGTGCATGCGAAAGTCTTCAAAGAGCTCCTCGGAAAGCTCGTAGAGGCCTACGTCGGCGACATCGTTGTCAAGACGCGCTTCGAAAAGAGCTCATCCCGACCTCGAAAAGGTCTTCGCCAAGCTCGAGAGTTCGGAGTCAAGCTCAATCGAGAAGTGTGTCTTCGGGGTCCCTCAAGGGAAGTTGCTTGGCTTCATCGTCTCCGAACATGGCATCGAGGCCAACCCCGAGAAAATCGCCGCCATCACGAACATGGGGCCGATCAAAAACGTCAAGTGCGTGCAACGGCTCACGGGATGCCTAGCCGCGCTAAGTCGTTTCATAGCTCGACTCGGGGAACGGAGCCTCCCACTCTACAAGCTGGCTGAAGAAGTCGAGCACTTTGCTGGGACCGACGAAGCCCAAAGCCAAGCTCTCGACTCGCTGAAGCAACTCCTTGCTAATCCGCCCGTACTCGTCGCTCCCACGCTCAACGAGCCAATCCTCCCTCTACATCTCGGCCACCTCGAAGGTGGTGAGCACGCGCTTTCGTCGTTGAGAGGGAGGAGGAAGGACACGCGCTCAAGGTACAACGCCCGATTGTACTTCATCGGCGAAGTCTTCACCGACACCAAGACCCGCTACACACGGCTTTCGTGGTACGGCCGCCGATCACCGATCACCGGCGCCAAGCTCGGGCATTACCGACTCCCATCCGGTCAAGGTCGTCTCCAAATTCCCCCTTGGCGAGGTCGTCCGTAGCCCCGAGGTTACGGGCCGCATGGCCAAGTGGGCTATTGAGCTCATGGGGCCCGACATCACCTATGCCCCCGGGGACGCCATAAAGTCTCGGGCTCGGCGGACTTCATCGCAGAGTGACCGAGGTCCAGCGGCCGCCTAGGCCCGACGACATCGAGTGCGGGACGCTGTACTTCGACGGGGTTCAGTAAAGAAGTACGGCGCCGGCGTCGGACTCGTCTTCATCTCTCCAAACAAGGTGCGCATGAAGTACTCCATCCGCCTACACTTTCCCGCTGGCCCAACAACGCGTGGCGAGTACGAGGCTCGTGAGCGGCTTGCGCCAGCGTCGCGAGCTTCGGGTCCCGCACCTCGAGGTCCGGGCGACTCGAGCTCGTCAAGAACCAAGTCATGAAAGAGGTCGATCTGCGTCAACCCAAAGATGATCGCGTACCACCGGAAGGTCCGAGCTCGAGGAGCACTTCCACGGGCTCGAGGTCAACCACGTCCATCACCACCTCAACAATGACGCCGACGCCCTCGCCAAACTTCGCATCGACCGCCTCCGGTCCCACCGGGCGTCTTCATGCACGAAAAGACAAGCCGCCGACGGCTCAAGGGTGAGCCCACGACGGCGACGCGAACTCGGTCGCCGACGCGCCAGGTTCGGACCCTATGGAGTTAGACGGTCCCCAAGCTCTCCCAACACGGGCCCGCCTAGCGACGAGCTCAAGCCCGGTTGGCTCGGGGCTGGCTCGGGGCCGGGTCACCCGACCGCGACGGCCCCAAGCCCCGACCGGGCGGATCCCGCTCCTCCGAGGGTTCGGGGAAGGCAAGCTCCCGGGGCAAGAAGAGTCAAGACGCCCGCGCGAAGGGCCAAATCATTCGCCCCTCGTCGGGAAGAACTCTACAGCGCCTCCGGCGCCCTCCAACGCTGCGTCACCTTCGAGCAAGGGGAAGAGCTCATCAAGGAGATCCACTCCGGCGAGTGCGGCCATCACGCGGCTCCATGAGCTCGTCGAAAAAGCTTTCCGTCAAGGTTTTTACTAGCCGACCACCGTTGCGACGCATTTGCTAAAGTCGTCCGACGCCTGCGAAGGTTGCCGGTTCTTTGCCAAGCGGATGCACCTCCCGACACAATCCCTCCGGGCGATCCCTCTCACGGCCGTTCGCGATGCGGGGCCTTGACATGGTGGGACCTTTCAAGAAGACCCATTTGGGGGGACACACGCACCTCCTCGCCGCCATCGACAAGTTTTTGAAGTGGATCGAGGTCATGCCCATCGCAGCGATGCCGAAGCTGAGGAGACCGTCAAGTTCTTCACCGGCATCATCCACCGCTTTGGCGTCCCGAACTCCATCATCACCGACAATGGCACCAACTTCGTGGGGGAAGTCTTCATCGACTGGTGCAGCGATCACGGCATCCACGTCGACACGTCCTCAGTCAGCCACCCAAGGACTAACAGGCATGTAGAAAGAGCTAATGGCATGATCCTGCAGGGCGTGAAGTCACGCATCTTCAAGAGGCTCGAGAAATACGCCCGACGGTGGCTCGCCGAGCTCCCCGCGGTCGTATGGAGTCTCCGCACAACACCGAGCAGGGCCACGGGGCGGACACCATTTTTCCTTGTCTTCGGGTCCGAAGCCGTGCTCCCCACTGACCTCGAGTATGGCTCGCCCCGCGTCGGGCCTTCAACGAGCACAATAACCAATCGCTGCTCGAAGACGCCGCCGATCAGCTCGACGAGGCTCGTGACATCGCCCTCATCCACTCCGCCAAGTACCTACAGTCCATGAGGCGCTACCACGACCGCCACGTCAAGGGACGAGCTTTTAGCGTCGGCGACCACGCCCTACGTCGGGTCGAGCTCGAAAGACAAGCACAAGCTCGGCGCCTTGGGAAGATCCCTTCACCATCGACCAAGTCTTTGAGGCCGGGCACGCATACAAGCTCAAAGACCACCAAGGCCGAGTCCTCACCAACGCATGGAACATCGAGCGACTACGTCGCTTCTACCCTTAAATGTATTTCAAAACCTTGTAGCCACAAGAGCTCAATAAAAGCACAAATTCGATGCAAAATATGTGCAAGCGTTTCGAATTCTTTCCTTAGCACGCTTGAGCAACGGCCAGCCTTCGTCCTGGCAAAGGCCTGCCCTTGCTCGGGGGCTACAAGGAGCGGGGTGCACACCCCACATTTTTACACACCGTTTTTTCGCAAAACTCGCAAGTTTAGAGCTCAGCGATGAGCTCAAACCCACGAACTCGCCCTCTCTCCTCTTAACTCAAATGACGTCCCGAAACGACTAAGTTATGGGCTCCTTTGCTAAAAGAGCATGGCGCGACTACCTAGCGACCTCCGCGCCCCCACGGCCAGCGAGGAATGGCCCGCCATCCGGCTCTCGAATCATAAGCTCATAAAGAGTCAAAGTAAGAACGAAATGCGACAAAGAGAAGAAGCGCGATATCCATTAAGCACGAGCTTCCACCAAACTATCATACGAGTTTTACGGTTTGCCTCGACTACGAGGACTTAACAAGTTCACAAACAAAAGAGGCCAAGCCTCGAGCTCCTACTCCCGCTTGCAGGTGGGTCCCTGGTCCATCGGCGTCGGGGCGGGCGTTCCGCGCAGCTTCCCCCCTCCCGTGTGGGCTCCTCGGTCGCTCCGCTTCCACTGCGGGGGCTCAAACCTCGGTGGCGAGCTTGAAGAGCTCGGCCAGATAGCTCCGCGGTGGCAACCTCAAAGAAGAAGCACTTTTCCGCCGGTGTCGGCATCGTCAACACCCGGCGCCCACCCCGTCTTCGGGGACGTTGACCTCGGTAGGGGTAGTGGGTGAAGACGACGCCGATCGCTTTGTGGACCACGCGGCTGGCATCCTCCGTCACCTTGCGCGGGAGAGCTGACACCCGCTCGACCGGGTCCACCACGTCTTCCACCCCGAGGACATCGCGAGGCGTCTTCAACCCGCGAGACGCAAGGCCCCCGTGTGCACGCTTCGAGCTTTCGGCCTCCTCCACGGCCTTAGCGGCCGCGTTCGGAGGCTCGAGCTCCTTCCTCGCGTCGACGAGGTCACCGGGTGCACTGTGTTTTAGGTCCGCCTCCTTCTCTTGCAGCTCGAGCTGCGTGTGCTTCAGTGAGGCTTCAGAGGCGGCGAGCTCCCGCTTCCTGTCCTCGGCCTCCCGCGTCGCCTTCAGAGAGCCCCGCTTCTCATCTGCAAGCAAAAACAACGGGTCAGAACACAAGTCATAGGACTACGAAGACACGAGGCGGAGGACAAGCCGCCCGCTTACTCCACAGCTCTTCACAGAGCTCGCTTTCGTTGCACCACAGCTCGTGGTTTTCGGCCTCCAGCCGATCCTTCTCTGCCTCCGAAGCACGCAGCATACACCACAGCTCGGAAGCTTCGTGGTCGTAGGCTAAAGTCCCGCCGACGAGGACAATCAGCCCGAACGCTGAATGAATAAACGGGATAAAAGGGCGGGGGCGAACACTTACCCCGGGAGCTCGAGTCGCGATGACGAAGCTGCTTCGGCGAGCTCGTCCTTGTCCTTCCGGGGGGACTCGCGCTCCGCTCGAGCCGCCGAGCGCCGAGCTCCTTGTCATCAAGCCTCCGGCGAAGAGACTCGAGCTCCTCACCCCGCATCTTCTCACGCCGCCGCTATGGGCGAGCTCGAGCTCCTCCCGCACCGGACGCCCGCAGCGATGTCCACCTTCTCCGGGCCTCTCGAGAAGCCCGGCCTTCCACATCACGAACGAACTCGACGACATTCTCCGCCCGACGCCGAGGAACCGGTGCCGGAGTTGTGTCGCGCCGAGCTCCTCGCACATCTCCGCGCACGCCGTCGACCTCCCGACGAAGCCGCCGGCCCTCGCCGAGCCGCCCGGCTGGTTGTACCCCGGATGGAATCGCACACTCGAAGAGCACAAATACGTGAGCAACTCGAAAGAACGAAGGGGGACACCGGGCGTCACGGGCGGATCTGAACTCGCAAAGGCGCTAAGCACGCACCTGCCGGGTCCTCGGGACGGCGAAGGTGCTCTACGGCGTCATCGGGCGTAAGTCGGGGAAGAACGACGTCCGCGCCCGATGGAGGGAGCTCGCCGCACGACACCGCACCGACACCTTAGCCCCATTGACCTCGATCGCCCCGGGCGAGGAACGGCACCCTATGGGCATCGGCGACATTGGCGGGCGGCGGCACCCTCCACGGCCTCATCCGCTAAGGCCTCGTCCTCGCCCGCACCATCCTTGCCGCCATCGCCGGCATCTTCATCGTCGGAAATGTCGACGACCTCCTCAGCTGGGGGTGGGCCACGGCCGTGCGGGCTCCCCTCCGCGCGCTCTTCGGTGGCCGGGAATCTCCTCCGAAACCACCTCCTCCGTCTCCTCGCCGCCGAGGAGCTCACGCAGCCTTGGGTACCGGGACGCTCCTACCGCCCCCGGTGAGGCCGCCGGCCGAGGCTCTTCGATTGAGCTCGGCACGGTCTTCGTGGCCTCGCCCACTGGGATAGTCGGCGCCGACGAGGAAACCAGGCGCGGGAGGTCTCGAAGTCGGCCGAGGCGCTGGTCAACAGCGGCCCCTTGAAGGGGAACAGCGCCATCATCTTCGACCCGAGCCCGTTGTCTCGCCTGCCATCCTCGACGCGGGGTCGCCGCCGACTCGTCGCACGTCGCCCGTTCCGTTGACAGCTCGCCGTCACCATCGCTGAAGCTTCGCTACCGCCGCGCCAGAAACTCACCGCGGTGTCGAGCTCATGGTCAACGGGCGCCATCGAAGCCGCCATCTCTAAGCCCGAGCCCGGCCCACCGGGCTCGCACATCCGCCCGTGGGACGCTTCACGAGAATGCACGCCGCCGCCACCCTAAGCACAGCCGGGAGTCGCGACGCCACGGCCGACCATCACAACCAACGGCAACATGAAAGATGAAGAGCTTACCCGGCGGGCCACCCTTCTCGCTTCTTCTTCGCGCCTCGGCCGCTCAGCCCCGAGTTGCCCTCGATCAAGCGCCCAACGCGTCGGGGCTTGGGCGCCGGTGCGGCGAGGTGCGGGCGGGCGCCCCGCCGGGGGCCATCACTGCGGGTTGTGAGCTCGCGGGTCCCGACGAGGTCCCAACCCCTTAGCCGAGGTTGCCGCCGACGTTGAAGGTGCTCCCGGCTGCTCGACACCGGGCTCCACCTCCTCGACCGCCTGCTCGCCGCCCCCCGCCGGACGAGCCCGCCTCCTCGTCCCGAGCGAGGGGCCGCCTTGCCTCAGCCCCACGGGAAGAGGAGGTTGAGGAGCCGGGGCCGCACCACGCCAACTTTGTAGAGCTCGAGCTCATTAAAAGATTCAAGGCGACGAAAGGAAGAGCCGAGGCGAAGCGTAACGCTGCGGCGAGAGGTCTGGGTCGGGGAGGACCTGGGGAGCTCTGGCGCCCTCACCCCGACCGTTACTGTTCATCCAAAACTCCACCTGGTCGACGGTGAGACCAGGGGCGTTCGCCATCCCCACGAACGGAGCCTTCTCCTCCACCATCTCCCACATCCGAAGAGTTCGCGCTGGAGGGGGCACCACCGCCTTGGCGGAGCCGGGCCTCGATGATATGGTTCACCGTCAGCCTGGCGTCCCGGAGCACCTTGATCTTGCCCACGGCCGCCTCCACGCCCTCCGTCGTGTTGTCGTGGCGGACCCCTCACGCCCACTGGCTCCCCTTGTTGAAGGTGCGGCGGTGTACCGCTGGCGGGGATGGGAGGAGTCGTTCTTCGGGTAGAACCACTCCTCCCGCCACCGGGGTTCACCGACGGAAGTCGTTCTCCCGGGAAGGTCTCCCGGGACCTTCCCCCGCGCCTGCATCGGCACACACGCGATCGGCGCCGGGCCGCCTCCCTCCCCGCAACGGCCGGATCTTCGCGAAGATGTAGTGCTTGAAGAGCTCCCGGTTGGGGGATCCCCAACCACCCTTCGCAGAAAGCATCGAGAAGGCGGAGAGGAGCAGCACCCCGTTCGGCGTGAGGTGCCGGAGCTCGATGCCCCGCAGATCGATGAGCCGTCGGAAGAGTCGCCCGCTGGGCATACCGAGCCCGCGCCGCGGAAGGCGATGAAGGAGACGACGCATACCCGCCGGGCCGGTCGGCACCGCGTCGCGACGCCCGACGGATGATCCGCTCGCCCGCCCGTCCGCGGGTGCGCAGCCCGCCAACGATGCGCACCGCCGACAGCGCCCCGGCCACCGTCGAACGCAGCCACGAACCCATCTCCGGTCTGGGGCAAGACGCCGCCCGGGCGTGGAGGTGGAAGATCGGATCTATAGGCGTGCGACGGTGATGGAACTCTCTCTCGTGCATGGAGGAAGGCAGGAGATGGGAAGGTAAATCCGCCTCCCCGATCTCTTCCTATTTATAGAGCTCCGGCGCCGGCGGAGGCGACGAGATGAAACCGGGGGCCCACCACGCACCACGCCCCCTACAACCGACGCCGCGAGATCGACAAAGACGCACGACATCCGGGCGGAAGCCGAACGGCCGCAGCATTAATGGGGCAACTCCCCACCAACGGTTAGATCTCAACGGTTATTTTTTACACAACGGGTAAAAATCCAAGAGCTGGCGCAACGGTCGATTTGCCGAGCTCAAAAAACAGAGCTCGCAACGCGAGCTCACCGCCTCAAGGTTCAAAGGCCGGCTCAGCTCGAGAGCCGAAGGCCGCCCGGGACATCACGGCGAGGAGCGCCACGGAAAGCCGGCGCCCGACGGCCCACGCCTCGAGCTCCCGAAGGGCTCGGGGCTTTCGCTTGCGCGCGTCCGGTCGCTGAGGGCTACGATCGACTCGAGCTAACCTCGTCGACCAGGCGTCTCGCCCGGACATCGCTCGCTCGGGGCTCGAGAATCACGAGTTGAATCCTCGAACTTGAGGTTGATCCACCGCAGTGATCAAACGAACGAGCCGACGAGCTCGAGCCTCACACGGACTATCCGATGGCAGCCCACGAGCACTCGATCTCGGCCAACGAGGCAAGATTGAGCTCGAGCTCACCACCCCTGCGAGCAATCGCGAGAGGAATGGGTCGACGAGCCCACGAAAACTCTAAAAAAGCCTCCGCGAGAACTCATTGTTCTCACGGAGCCTGAAAACTACACCTGGTGCGCCGCACGCACCCACGACCAAACATCAATCCCACAACAAGGGCTGCCTCCACGGCGAAAGCCATCGCGGATAGCATCAGGGGAGAGACCTCATCTCTCCCAAACATTTCGAGGGAACTCTTGTGGGGCATCGATATTTGGGATACCCATGAACGAGCTCTTGTCTCGGGCATAACCACGGATGAGACATCCTACCGTGGCTCGTGAGGTCCTCGCCGCACGTGAGCTCTCCACGCAAGGGCAGGCCTCCGCCTCGCTCGGGCTCTCGCAAATGAGCTCCTCGGACGAAGATCCATCGCTCCGCTCCGCCTCGAGGTCTCCGGGCGACGAGCTCCCTCGTCTCGGCCGCGCCCAGACCTCGTCAGGGACCTCTTCCCCGCCCCGCTCGAGCTCCCTTGCGACGAGCGCCGCAGAGACGGCTGCAGAGAGCTCGACCGCCTGCCTTCCCGAAGAAGTTCTGGCGGTACGGGAGTTGGTCAACAACTCTCGACAAGCCCAACCACTCCGACGGCGACGCCAGCCACGTAGAGCTACGGGGAGAGGTCATTCGACCGCCGCCATACCCCGTCGACTCAACAGCTCCTCACATTGTCGCGAGGCACATACGGGTACGCCTTCCCATCGGCGGTATGGACGCCCCCCATGCCGAGGAGACGGTTTCCAACTACGATTAGGGGCGTGGCGGCGCGACCACCGCCTGCACCCGATTCCCGCGTGCACGGCGGCGACCAATTTCAACATCCGAAGCACCCCGGGCGCTCGAAGGAAGCTCTAGCCCATACCGCGAGCTCATCCGAAGAGCTCTTTTCTTGCATCCAACACTCGTACATGTATTTTCACTTTCTTTAAGCCCTCAACTCGATGAGAGCTCTCGAGCCTCGCCCCTTGCGACTATAAAAAGGGGAGGTAGCCCTCCGGTTGAGGCAAGGGGTTCAAGATTTCAACACCAAAGACCCGTACTCACACACTCGATATTGGCACTAGCCTCAATCATAGAGACTTGGGAGCCCTCTCCCTCTCTCGCCTTGCTTGTACTAGCCCCGGTATGAGCATTTGAGCTCGGATAGTGATCCTTTGGACTAGGGAGCCCGATTTGCCCCGAACCAGTATAAATCTTGTGTCATTGTCTCTAGAGCTAGGCCATCGAGCACGATTAGCCGGACATTCTTGTGACGGTGGTATTAGACCACGACAAAATTTTTTTAACTTGAACTCCTGTAGTACTTTCGTTTGTATTTGGTAAATATTCTCCAATCATGGGCTAACTAGGCTCAAAAGATTCGTCTCGTGATTTACAACTAATCTGTGCAATTAGTTATTTATTTTACCAACATTTAATGCTCCATGCATGCGTCAAAAAAATTGATGTGATGGAGAGGAAGTGAAAAAACTTGAAACTTTGAAGGTAACTATACTGAAACTCTGATTTAGGTTGATTCTTCCATATGAATTCATCTATATTCAAACTCTGTGCATCCATACTAATTTCTTAATTGTCAAACCTCATTGCATTTAAATTTAATTTTGAGTGGCGCAAGAGGATTTCTAGGATTTTTTTCGACATGCCTCGTGATATTGGTTCACTCGAATGGAAGATCCTACACAATTTTTTAAAGCGGTCACTTTTTGTTCACTGCAAGAGAAAAGCTCTACTAATTAGCACAAAAATCAGCAAAAGATTGTACAACCCCACGACTTCTCTTTTCCGAAAAAATATTTCAGCATCTTTCCATGCGCACTATTATGTACACAAGTTTTGTGTGGTGTAGATGCACATAGAAAATCTAGCATCTAGAAATTTCTAGAAGCTTCATCTGTTGATGAGGTTTGGATACTATTGCTGCTCACTCAAATAAACCCTCACGATGCGACGATGCCATTGTGTCCCGAGACCCTGACGGGTGGGCCCGGTGTCACGTCGTTAGCACAAGCAACTCTGCCAAAGCAATGCAAAGTGCATGAGTGATGAAAAGTTGGCGGTGCCATGCGTGCCGATGAAATGCAAATGCATGCGTTTGCTGCGACTTAACCATCACCATTTTAGATCCACCTCCTCCCTCTTTTATACCCGCCGTCACTCCCTCCGCAACAGTTCCATCGATCTCCACCAGCAACCATGGCCACCATGTCGTCGTCGTCGTCCAAGACGCTAGGGGCACTGACGATGACCTTGGCTCTAGCAACCGTCGCACGGGCTGCCGCCGGAGGGCGGCCGGTGCCCCTAAGCTGGGATGCGCCGTAGACCTCGCCGCCGGGTGGCCCCCGCTCGCCCACGAGCCCGGCGGAGGGTTCAAGCACCTGTGCCCCGACACGTGGACCAACGACACGGACGTCGAGGTCACGCCCCAGGACTGCGTCGACCCCGGCGAGATCAAGGTCGTCTTAAGCCCCAAGCCCGACAGCGTCGTCTCTGGCCACCTCTAGCGTCCGTATCCATTGGCTCCCTCTCGGGTCGTCTCGTCTCTAGATGCAACCTCCATTGCTACGTGACCTACACTGATGGTCCGAGAATAAGAGTGCTTAGTGCTCCAATTAGTCGTGACAGTTACGGTAGAAGAAGTATAGTATTAGCTTTGGTACCACTACCAGTCTACCACCGGTGGCGACAGGCGGTGTCGCCCGAGGTCCGTGCGCAACCACCTCGAGCTCTCCGTCTCGCTCGAGGAGATCCTCGTCAGGACGTAGCAGCACTTGGACCATTTCCTCGTAGCACCGACGGCGTAGGCTGCGGCTGCGGCTGCGGCTGCGGCTCCAGTCGCTGGAAGCGTAGCGAGAAACAGAGCAACGAAAGGAGCAAGGCGAAGCAGAGTGCGGGTTGCTCTGCTCTGCTTCGTTTGTATGCAATGGAAGCAGAGTAAGGGCGCCTGCCGGGGATTTCTTCCATTTTTGGATATAGGAGGACAGCAAGATTTGTGAGTTTGCGTGTCCACACACAAGGCCATGCTCACGTCAAGAGGAGCAGGCCGCCGGCCAAGCCATCATCAAGAGGCCTACGCAGAGGACGTACGTCTTCGGCGACGACGGAGTGCGACTTACTTCAGCCTTACATGATCCAAGAGAACGACGGCCTTGCTCATCAAGCAGCCGCCACAACACGGCGACATATAGCAAGCAGGAGGGCCGCCTACGCCTGTCCCAGGGAACGGAGTGCATCTACTGTGCGCCTCTCGACGCCGGCGAGGTAGACACCATACCTGCGCCACGTACATCCACTACGCCGACTATGCAGCGGGCTGCCGGCCAGCATCTTCGTCTACACCGACGACATCTCCGCACTGCAAGGGGTGAGCCCGGACGCCATCAACAGCGGCTCCATCTACCTCGACGCGGCCGTCGTGTTGAAGAAGGGAGACCAGATGCCGTCGACAATGGCTCCACATATGCCACGACGCCGCCGTCGTTGACTACGACTCCACACCTACACCATCGAACCCGCCATAGCGGTGAAGATGAGGCTGCCCCGACGACGTGCCGGGAAGGCGAGCGCACACATCGTCGACCACAGCTAGATGTACGTGCGCTCGCCAATGCAAGCTGCATGTATATGTGTATATGCGCTTCAATTACTTCTAATAAGAGAATGTGGACATGCACGTGCTAATTGTATGAGCGAACTACAGGAGCTCGTCGAGCCCTATTTGTATAATTTTATCTTTTCTATTTTGTGTGCATCAGGTAAAGCTGTTCAGGCAATGGAGCTAGCCATGTACTTCAGCTACTACCACCACCATGCGCCAGCCCGCGCCGACGAGGCGGACAACATAAGCGAGAGCGCAAGTCTTCATCAAGCTACTACAACTTCAACTACACCACGTGATCAAGTTCCATTACGTACCACGACTACGTTGCCGAGGAAGTCCAAATCAGTCCAAGCTACATCAACCATGCAAGTGCTACTACCACTACAACTCATGTGCCGTTCAACACCGACGAGGCGAACGACACAGGCGGCGTGGCTAACGCTCTAGCTACGTTCCACCGGCTCATGGACCGACGAGGCCATGGACACGCCAACGCCATCCACATCTACACCAACACACGCATGGAGAAGTGAAGCGAAGATCGGCGGCGGCGACCACAGCAGCTTAATCGGAGGTACTCTGTGAGCTACTTCATAGAGGAAATTAACTGGGAGCTTTCCGAGGCCCCAGGAACCATGAAGACTATAATCACCTATGTCAGATCGCCGCCAGGCTACCTATGGAGCGCACATGTACTTGGGAATATATATTTGTATTTTCATTAAATATGAATAAAGTTTATGTTCTCTTTATTTATTTCTTTTGTGTACTTTAGTACACTGACACGCCCACGCATTTATTTTTATTTCGCATAGAGATCCTCCCTTTCTTGAATGATTTTTGTGCGGAAACAACCAACACCACACGAAAGCAACAAACCTCAGAAGCAACAGTCGTAGAACGAGAACATGCAAACTGCGCACAGCTCTTCTTTGACGTACCATGGTTGTCATGCCATGCCATCTTCAATCCGTTCCAGAGCCTGTTGCACAGCTCGTCCGGGAGTCTGATGATGGTAAGAATGCTCTTCTCTGACGCTAAACATACACACGCCTATCGGAATGTACAACAGTAAATCAGCTGGTTAGCAATAATGCAAGCTTTAGTAATTAATTGCCATCTTTTCAAGCAAAGCACGGTACAGTTCGTTTTGTTCTTCTAATTTGGAGCCGAGATTACCTCGTCCACACGGTACCTTCTCTGACGATGACATGATGTCTCTCTCTCTTCCTCTGTTTTTTTAGATAAAGAATAATAAAGCGTACATTGTTAAAACAACAAAACATTGTTAAAACAACAAAACGTAGCCTTTTGTCCCAAACAAGTTGGGATAGGCCAGAGATGCAACCCGAAAGAGATAAGGAAACAAAGAACACATAAAGGGCACAAGAAAAATAAGATTATGAGGCATGTTAATTGCTAGTCTCCAGGCGCTCCTATCTATAGCTAAATTATTGGAGATATTCCACTCTTTAAGGCCTCTCTTAACTGACTCGTCCCAAGTCAGTTTAGGTCAACCTCTACCGCTCTTTACACTATCGACCTGCTTTAGAACCCCACTACGCACTGGCGTCTCAGGAGGCCTCCGTTAGACATGGCCAAATCATTTCTCCTCAATTGGTGCTACCCCAACCCTATCTCAAATATCGCCATTTGGACTCTATCCCTCCACGTGTGCCCACAACACTACCGCAACATACACATCTCTGCTATCAAATTTGTGAGAGAAACTGAAATAAACTATGATAAGAAGAGAACATCAAGTGTCTGGTCCAAACGAAAGTGACATCAACTCCTGTGCTTATTCCTGTATCATATGTCCACAGTTCAAGCACGCGGATCTATCTATATCTACGTCATGCACCGGCTTGCCGGCATCAATGGAGTCACTTCAGGTGGGGCTCTCACCCCTCCGGTGACCTTTTTTTAATAGAAGATTTCCTTATAGGGTGGAATATCCCCTTCATAAGCAAGGATCTAATCCTATCACAAACTCTAACTTACTTTATTTCCTAACATTCGAATTGAGGACAACGACGGTGATGTGGGCGCGCCCGGGCGCCCCCTCCCTTGGCACGCGGCCACCCTCTCTCAGGCTGGCTCGACTCGCGTCAAGCCCCCTTTTGGGCGGGTGACGCCCCCTTTGGGCCGGGCCGAATCTGTACTGTGATAGGGGCCGAGTGTGGGGAGCAACTGCTCGGCGCACGCGCACCACAAACGAAACCGGCGCGCATGCACTGATAATGATAGCGGCGCACACGCGCTACTAAAAATAGCGGCACGCACGCGCTACTAAAAATAGCGGCACGCACCCACACCAAAGTGGTCTATTTCTACGGGCCTCCCCGTCAAAGGTCAAGATTTTATTTTTGCGGCCCGTATTTTTTTTAGTTTCTTCTGTCAAGCATTTGTGGGCTAAAAAAATTTATTTTCTACAAGCTAAAATTTTCTCTTTCGGGACATCAGGTTTGAGGGTGAAATAAAAGGGTGGGGGATGGTTTCACATCCATATGGAAGTGAAAGTACAAAAACAAGTATGTCCAAAAACTTTGGGCTATCATATCATAAACTTTGTACTGATAGTTCAAAAAAAATACACTCGCAACCTAAAAAAGAAATTTTGACCAATTTTGAAAAGACACTAGCCCCAAAACCCATTGCCCTGGTAGGGGGCATACTTTTGAAAAGACACTTCCTAAAAACCATTGCCTAGTAGGGGGCATGCTTTCACCAAACACTTGCCCAAAACACATTGCCTAGTAGGGGGCATGCATTTAAAAGGACACTTGCCTAAAAACCCTAAATTTAAAAATCACTTAGTGACTCGGCAAACGCCATGAACCCTAATCTCAGTAGACACTATATACACTAATCTCAGCAGACGCCATGAACCCTAATCTCAACAAAATGGCATGAACACTAATAATCTCAGGAGACGTTACATACACTAATCTCAATAGACGCCATGAACCCTAATCTCAGCAAACGCCATGATCACTAATCTCAGCAACGCCATGAACTCAAATCTCAGCAAACGCCATGAACTCTAATCTCAGCAACGCCATGAACCCTAATCTCAGAAAAAGATATGAACCCTAATCTCAACAAACGTCATGAACCCTAATCTCAGCAAATGACCGGAACCCTAATCTCAGCAAACGTCTTATACCCTAATCTCAGCAAACGTCTTATACCCTAATCTCAAAAAACGCCCTAAACCCTAATCTCAAAGAAACGTCTTATACCCTAATCTCAGCAAACGCCCTAAACCCTAATCTCAGCAAACGCCCTAAAACCTAATCTCAGCAAACGCCCATGAACCCTAATCTCAGCAAATGACCTGAACCCTAATCTCAGCAAATTGCCCTAAACCCAAATCTCAGCAAATGACGTAAACCCTAATCTCAGCAAACGCCCTATATCCTAATATCACCAAACGCCCTGAACTCTAATCTCAGGAAACTCTCTGAACCCTAATCTCAGCAAACGCCCTGAACCCTAATATTCAGACTCTACACCTAAATTCAAGAACTTTATACTAGATCATTTCAAACTTTCTAATGAAATGCTATGAACTTTGTACATCCAAAAATGTAACTTTAAATTTCAAAACTTCGTGCTCCATATTTAGAAACTTTATACTGAAGCATTTGAAACTTTATACTACTAAACATAAAACTTTATCATCATAAAAATTGTTCGAAACATATCCAACATGGATCTACTTTCATAGATCTTGTAGTATTGAATTTAATGGTGCAAACAAAATTTAAAATAGATGTTTAACGAGAAAGTTCTTATATTTTAAAATTTGTATACATGTTTCAAAAAAAAATCGATGTGATGATGCATGTGCCCGGTCCCCTTCCGCGATGCCCGCTTAATTAACCCCGGAGTCCCGCTCCTGTGCCACACGTGTCCGCGCGCTGCTTGCTGTGCTAGTGTCCGTGCGTTGCCCGCTTAATTAAGCCCGGGTCCCGCTTCCTGTGCCACGTGTCCGCGCGCTGCTAGCTGTGCCAGTGCACGCGGGCCTAATAAGAATCATGCCGAGTGTGCACAGTCCGCGCGGTGCGCTGGAGTGTACCCAAGTTTTTTTCCTTTCGTATCAGGCTTCAACAGACGACAGCTAACATGCCCAGCTGATACCAAGATATAGAAACCGTAATGCTAAAATCCATCATCCTCCGATCTGCACACTTGTGACCACATCTTACTATTACTAATTGGAGGCTCCAACGAGGCTCCTCGTTAACTCTCACCAGATGCACTAGAAAAAGATAAATCTTAGAAATTCCCACAATATTAGAAACATCTAGCCATCCATTTGGTAGTCTCTAACAATGATAGCCATTAGATGTTGTTTCTAAAGAATTACCCACCATTGCCATTATAAAAAAACGATGTAAAATAACCCCTAAATCTATATATAAATTACCCACCATTGCCATTATGAAAAATAATAAGCATCTAATTAAATTTTGCATAAAACATATCCATTATTAAAGCTAGATATGACATCTAAACTACATATCGAAGCATTGTCCTCCCTCCGGTACCTTGAAGTGGCTCCGTTTTATAAAGAAAAAAAAAAAACTTCTATTGGCACCTCGATCTGCCACTTAATAACAATATAATAATATAAACCTTATGCACGTGGTATATAACTCCATCTAATCTTTAACTCTTCCGCCGCAACAAATCATGTACCTGAACCACTCGATGGTTCCTCCAGGTAATCGATCTATATCAATCTCAATTTCAACCTTCTATAATGCTATTTCTATCACCAAAGCGACTCAGGCGGCAAGAGATGCAGCGAGATGAACAATGGAGAGCATGCGGCTGGCAAGGCAATTAACAGAACCTCCTCTCGGCGTGGGGGAGAGGGTGTTGCATTGCTGTAGCATGTATGCATGTGGATGTATGGATGTTGGATTGGTGTATGCATGAGTCTCCGTGAGGAGATCGACCCCTCCTGTTCCTTCGTCAAGACAGGTGCGCATTCTTTATTTGGATTGGGTTAGATTAGATTCGATTTCCACCACCTCCATCTGCGTATCTACCTCCGCCACCACCAAGTCGTTCTACGATGACACGGACTATCAATCTACAAAAAGTGAATCAAGTCACAATTTTGTCCACCTCTTCTTCCTTCCAATCAATGGCATTAAGTGTACGTGGTTTTCCAGCCTTCCATGCAGTAGTTTCGTATAAATGTGCAGTCCATTTCTTGCCTGATTTCCTGTTTTCAGTTGTTACAATCAGCTGATTTGTTGGTTCTGTGTTTTGGATCTCATAGAGAGGTGGGTGGCATCGACTAACTGAAAAGTCCATGTGGAGCTCCATCAACAAGAACCACGAAAACATGCATTGTTCGGTTGAGCTCCATCAACAAGAACCACGAAAACATGCATTGTTCGGTTGTCCCTGGATGACAGTAGCGACCTGCATGTATGTGGGTCCCCTATGATGACAATTGACCGGCTGTCGGCGACAAAAGAGGCGTTTGGTTTACAGGGTAAAGGGGTTGTTCAGTTATGCAGTGTTATGACTCCATACAGGTACGTTAGAGCTCAATTCAATGCAAACCCGGATTAGAAATACGATTCCTACACCATTTAATTAGTCTATATAGCTACATAATTATTCTTAAAGTATCCAGTTTACCTATCACAGACAATAAAAGCCAAATTAGATCAGCGGCGAATGGTCATTAGGGTCAAGTTCACTATGTGATATAAATTTTTATAAGTTTAAACAGTATTTTACTAAGGATTTTACAAATTTTGCCGGAGTCGACAGACCCGATAAACTCCCTGATTCGCACTGATCCTAATATCCACGATACACTATACATACAAACAAAAATAATAGAATATTTTATCCAAGAACACAGATTACAACACCTTCTATGGCTAATTGACAATCTTTTCCACTAATAAATGGATAAGACTTAGAGAATTCCAAATGTTAGTCAAGTACAATAGTAGATTAATATTGTACAAAAAAATTCTACATGAGTGGAGTGTTTTTTGAATTTTAAGTTATTATATATATCGCCATTTTTTTATAATCACAAAGTAAAACATCGTTCATGCTAACTACACGCACACACACTTACCCCTATCAACACACGTACATAGATCCCACCCTATGAGCACCTCCAAAGAACTAAGCCGGTAAATCTTAAAATTCACGAAGTCACCACACTCCAAAGGTGGCTCGCTTTTGACGGGGACATCACGTACCACTTAGCATAGCACCATTAAATCTTGGAAAAAAATTAGAAAAATACAAGCATTTATGCCAAGTCGAGGACTTAAACGCAGATGGACAGATTCCACCACAAGAAACACTCAACCAATTGATCTATGATCAGTTCACTATATGACCCTCGTTTGATAGACTAAATATTAATAGAATATTAATTCTTATATCCAAGAACACAGATTACAACACCATCTCTAGATAATTGGCACTCTACACCCTTAATGAAAAGATAGCACTTAGAGAACTCTAGAATATTAGTCAAGTACGGTAGTAGATTAATATTGTAAAATAAAATACTACACGAGTCCAATGTTTCATCTAATTCTAAGTTATTGTACGTCCATTTTCTTAGAATTACAAAGTAAAACGTCGTTGACATCAATAATATGCACGCGTACTTACACACATACGCGGATACTACTCTATGAGAGCACCTCCGAAGAACTGGGCCTAGATCTTGAAATTCACGAAGTCACGACACTCCATAGGTGCCTCGCCGGCCGATATATCACCTACCACTTATAACATATCACCATTAAATCTTGGACTAAATTCAAAAAAATACGAGCACCCGTGCCAAGTCGAAGACTTGAAGCAAAGTGGACAGATTCCACCACAAGGAACACCCAACCAACTAATCTACGATTCTGATTAGATCGTTATACGACCATCTTCTGATAGACCATGATCATCATTAACAATGATAGTCATTGGATTTGATCTATTTTTGTTAAAAAAAAAACTTAAACACTGTTGGCATTTCTAAACGCGTCATCAAATTAAGGGTAGGTAAAACCTAACTCCTCAACGACGCCTAGAAACACTGGGTATAAAATAAATCTACACTTACGTTGTCACATATAAAAATCTTTATATCCGCAAGCGCACAGATATAAACTGGAAATAAACTTTATACCATTGTAGCACTTCACCTAGGATGAACCAGGTATCATAATTTATATTTTCCCAAAGGAAGGACTGTGAGGCAATATTCATATGACTCATGGCAATTCTATATTCTATGCACATAAAATCAATCATTCCAATACTATAGCAGGGGTGAAAAGAATGGATAAATAATAAATAAATAAAGATAATAATAAAAGATAAAGATAACAATAAAAGATAAAACGATGCCTAGGGTATTCCGTTGAGATAGATAGATATAGAGACTCACTAATATTAGTATAGATATCATGGTTATTCTGAGATGGACTTCAAGTAACTATCAATCATCAAGTCAAAGCATAGCATGTAAAATATTCTCATGTATAGAACAAGCAAATCATATTATATAGCAAGAGGGATATCAACTAAGGAGGATTTATAATGAGATAAACTAGCCTCCGTCGCGACCATATCCTAACGTTAACTATATGATGAAGGAGGATTATAGAAGACTCAATAAGGCTGTCACCCTTACGAACTACCCCAAACTTTTGCGGCGTCGCCCGCGAGAGGAAATCGTATCGCTCTTGACCGTGAGGAAAGCGATCGCCGCTGTTTCCGAGTCAATTTACCGAGTTTTCAGGAGGTCTTTCCTCTGAAAATTTTGTGGATTGGCTTGATCAGGTTGAACGTATCTTTGACTATGCAGATGTTCCTGAAGTTGAGCGTGTCCCTGCAGTTGCCATGCGACTAAAGGGGCGTGCCTCTGTTTGGTGGAAGAATTTAGAGAAGAGTCGCAGGACCCGTGGCAAAAGAAAGATTGATTCATGGTCCGCTATGAAGGAGAAATTGCAGCGTGAATTTCTTCCTTTTAATTATGAAGAAGTTTTATTTATGCAGCTCCAGAATCTTCGTCAAGGCTCTCTGAGTGTCGATGAATATACACATGAGTTCTACCAATTGGTTTCACGCAATAACTTGAGTGATTCCAAAAGTCAGTTGGTGGCGAGGTATGTGGGTGGCCTGCGTAAATCTATCCAGGATGTATTGGCATTGCATATGAATTTCACAGTTTCAGAGGCACATCAACGGGCAACAACTATTGAGAAACAGCAGCAGCGAGCATGTCGTTCTAATAGCACTTCATTCCGTTTGCAGTCTGACAATACACCATCAACGGGGGAGGTTATTGGAAACGGAGGAACACAAATCACAAATTCAGTGTCTAGGCCCAAAGGTGGCAGTGAAGCATCTAAGTCAACATCATCACCCCGCGCTCGCTGTTTTAAGTGTGGTTCTACAGACCATCTGCAGAGAAATTGTCCAAAGAACAATAGCAGAGATGGTAAAGGACTCATGGCTGAGTTTGAGGAGGAGAGAGAGCAGCAAAACAATCCTGTATATGACAGTTATCCTTGATATTTAAGAGAGAATGATGCTCACCATGGGAATATCGAGATGAAGATCCTCCTACGGAAGGTCTTGGTGAATAGAGGTCCATCTCGGAGTGTGCTTGGTGTGAGCTTTCTCTTGATCTACTTCTTGTCACCATGGATGAAATGGATTTCCATCCCTTCATGGTTGTCTTGCTGCAAGAAATTTCTCCACAAAAACTAGGGGAAAGGTGAGGATTAGAGAAAATAAGCAAGGATCTATCACTTCACCTTCACTTCCCTTAATCTTTTCTCAAAAAATAGCTCAAGGTGGCTCATGAAGTTGTGCTCGGTTTCGTGGCCATTGGAGTGGTTTCTGGAGGTGAGAATGAGATAGAAAGGAGGTAGGAGAAGAATGGGAGAGAGAGGTGGTGGTGGGGTGCCGCCCGGCCCCTGGCTAAAGCCAAGTGGGCCCCACTTCCTCGAGATGCTCCTCTGCCATGTCTTGGTCCTCTCAATTCACTCCAATGCCTGTCTTTTGTACAGAATGGTCCCATGTGGGGTTGGCCTTGAAATTTGAATTAATGAAAAAGACAAAAGGTGTAGTAGGTGGGAGAGATGAGTGTATGACATGTGGGTCCCATGTGTCTCCGTATTTCTATCGTATAATACCCCACAAAATGTAGCACAACAAAATTTATTTTATGAATCTATGAAAAATATGAATTCTAATGATGGTAAATTCATAATTTTCTGCCTCCACAATAAATATTACTTACGGGGGTTTTGACACAATCAGAAATCCTATTTATATGGGGCTTGGAATAAAATGCAATGAAAAATTTATTTTAGAATTTTCTAGGCAATAATCATGGTTAGAAATAAATAATAATAATGCATAAAATTAAAAGCGTAGATTCTTACCGAATTACCTTTTTATTGCGGAGCCGGAGTAATTCCATCTTCAGTGGATCTAATTGGTTGATCTAGTCCACCTTCTTGCTTATTTGGAGATATTATTAGGTCCGTGTCTTCATTAGCTTCTACTAGAGAGGCTTGCTCTGGTCGTGGCTTGAAAGCGAACTTCTCTTCTTGTCCATTAATAGTGAATTTTATTTCTCCAACTCTAACGTCAATGTGAGCATTGAGTGTACTTAGCAGAGGTCTTCCAAGTATAATAGGTGTCCTTGTATCTTCTTTCATATCAAGCACCACAAAGTCTACTGGGACAACAAAATTTCGGATTTGTACTGGAACATTCTCTGCTATTCCAATAGGATAACGAATTGATTGATCTGCCAATTACAAGCATATTGAAGTAGGTGTGAGTGTCGTGAAGTCGAGCTTGTCAAAGATTGTCTTTGGCATGACACTGACACTAGCTCCAAGATCACACAATGCACTCTCAAAAGTTTGACTTCCAATCGAGCATTCAATAGTAGGATGTCCAGGATCCTTCTCCTTGATGGGCACGGTATTTAATATTGCCGCACTACACACCTCTGTTAGATGAATGACTTCCATGGTAGGAAGTGGCCTTTTATTATTGAGGATATCTCTGAGATATTTTGCATAAGTAGGCACTTGCATGGCATCCATCAACGGCACATTTATATATAGCTTCTCAATCACTTCTATGAACTTTTCAAATTGCTCATCACTCTTAAGTCTTCTCTCTTTCCGTCTTGGAAATGGCAAGTTTTGTGTATCATGATAATCACGCTGCATCTCATGATCTTCTGGTATAGCTTCTGCTTCTGGTTCAACTCTTTCTTCTTCAGCTTCTGATCCTGCCTATGCTATCACTGACTCTGAGGGCCTCCGTGCTCCCTTAGGATAAGGTGGGTCACGTGTGGATTTACCCCTTCTGGTAGTAACATTATGCACTTGCTCGTGAATAGGCATTCTAGCAAATAGATGCAACACCTAAGATTTTATCTTCCTATTGAAAGCATCTTGTTCGTGAAAAGCAGATGAGAACTGATCCAATCTTGCATTAACACCTTCTAATATCTTATCATGGGCAGAGAGCTTCTTATTAACCATCTCATTAACTCTTGATTGCTGAAGAATTAATTCTCGTAGAGGAGGTTGCTTAGCTTTGTACTCTCCTTGATACTTGCTCTGAATGATTTGTTTTGGCTGAATTTCTCCCCGATCCTTACATTTGTAAACCCGACAATGCTAAGATCCTTGGGTTCAGGGAGACTCCAAGCGTTTCCTTTTTCGATTACGTGCGAGAATATGCATCTTGAATGGCTTGTCTAGCTTCTTTGTATCTTCTGTGTCCTCAAGCCAATCCATTAACATATCCATCTTGGTTGACACAAAGACGCACGTTCTTCCGAAACTTCTTCACTCTCATGGCATGGCTGAATGTTGTATGATGTCCATCCATGATTTTTCGCTATTTTCTCCATTGTTTCTTGAGCTTCTTCAAGAGTGAGGGACATGAATGACCCTCCGGCAGTAGCATCCGAGATGTTCTTGTGATCTTACGATTAAGCCATGGAAGAAGGTCTGTATGAGCAACCATTCTTCCATTCCATGATGTGGGCAATCTTGAATGTATTCTTGAAAACACTCCCATGCATCCGAATAGTTTCTCCTTTCAAGCTCTTTGAAATGTTGTGATTCTCGCCTCTCATCATATTAGTCTTGCTATTTGGAAAATACTTCTCTAAGAATGCTTTGGCACATAATGCCCAAGTAGTGAATCGCTTCTTTTCCATGTAGAACCAATGATTCGCTCTTCCCTCCAATGAGAACGGAACAAACGAAGGAGTAGTATTTCATGTGGAATGTTCTTGATAGCAATGGTGCTACAAATCTCGAAAAATTCTGCAAATGAGTAGTGGCATCCTCATGTAGCTTCCCACCGAGAGTGATGGTTTGAATCAGGTTGATGAGGCTTGGCTTCAACTCAAAGTCTTCCTTGATGTTCAATTACGGTCCAACACGAATATTCTCAATGCTAGGAGCTGAGAATTCATGCGAGTCTTGGTTGCCATGGCGTCAATCGACTTCAAATCTTTTTTCTTCAGACGGTTGATAATAAATTGATGAGAAACCGATGATCCACAACCAATTATGATCTTACCTGAAATAAAAAAAAAAAAAAAAGAAAACAAGACAAGGGTGATCCTGCTAAGGTAAAGGTTATGATTTTATGTAGCAAATTTTCTAGTCTAGAGCCATATTTACTCTTCCTTCCCCCGACAATGGCGCCGTAAATGCTTGTTGGCATTTCTAAACGCCGTCAAATTAAGGGTAGCTAAAACCTAACTCCTCAACGACGCCTAGAAACACCTGGGTATAAAATAAATCTACACTTACGTTGTCACATATAAAAATCTTTATATCCGCAAGCTCACAGATATAAACCTGAAAATAAACCTTATATCATTGTAGCACTTCACCTAGGATGAACCAGATATCATAATTTATATTTTCCCAAAGGAAGGACTGTGAGGCAATATTCATATGACTCATGGCAATTCTATATTCTATGCACATAAAATCAATCATTCCAATACTATAGCAGGGGTGAAAAGAATGGATAAATAATAAATAAATAAAGATAATAATAAAAGATAAAGATAACAATAAAAGATAAAAAAAACGATGCCTAGGTATTCCGTTGAGATAGATAGATATAGAGACTCACTAATATTAGTATAGATATCATGGTTATTCCGAGATGGACTTCAAGTAACTATCAATCATCAAGTCAAAGCATAGCATGTAAAAATATTCTCATGTATAGAACAAGCAAATCATATTATATAGCAAGAGGGATATCAACTAAGGAGGATTTATAATGAGATAAACTAGCCTCCGTCGCGACCATATCCTAACGTTAACTATATGATGAAGGAGGATTATAGAAGACTCAATAAGGCTGTCACCCTTACGAACTACCCCAAACTTCAAAGATGAGAGGTCATCCGCAAATAACTTATATCTAAGCACCATGCCTACATATAACTTATGACTTAACCCCTCGAGATAAAGGCTAAGTTGTCCACGATCTCAAGCATATAATAATCAATAACTAGAACTATATCAAATATCAAACTAGAATATACTAAGAACATAACAATCAATAATATAAGAAAATAAAGCATAATCATAATGAGAACTCAAGATAAATTTATTACCGAATATCTCCAATATAATAGATCAAATCCCCGAGCCGGGCTCACAATCTCCTTTGAACAATTAGACAATCTACTACTCTTGATCCTTGAAGAACTAGAGCTCTCTAATCTTCTAATCTCTCGGAAACCCTAGTACTACTTTCTAATGTAGCTAAACCCTAAATAATCTGAAGACTAATGACTTCTTCTCTCAATTCGAATTGGGGTTGCGGGGAGTAGCTCTGCCCCTTCTTTTATAGCCCCTTGGCTGAATCTCGGCCCTTGGATCAAACCGACTTGATTGGATGGACTAGATCAACTCCATAGGTCGGTTGTAGGAAGGTTCAAAAGCTGGACACGTGGATCCCCAGGGGGGGTGCCGCCGCGGCACGGGCGCGCCTCCGCCCCGGCTGCCGGGGGTCCGCCCTCCGGCCTTCTTCGAGCTTCATTCTCTCATCATTTGTACCCCTGGAATTTACTCCAATGCCACGGATTTTGATCTTTTCTTCCGTTTCTTAATTTCCTCTCTTTTCACTCTTTTTCCGGGGTTTTTTCGAAGTTCTTCCCGCAAAAAAGTGTATGCACCAAAACTCGTGAAATTCATTAGTAATAACAGCATTTATCTAGCATTGAACCTTGTTTGATGGTTAAAAACATATATAAAAGTGGTTAATAACTACCGTCAACAAACACCACCACCAGTTTAGAAATAATCTAAAATAACCTCGAAAATCATAATCAAAATTATACACCACCGGCATTGCATAAGAATAGCCTAATTAGGCCCCTAATATTCTTTTGAATTAGCACATATGATATTATTGAAAAATTATATAAAGTAGCACATAAATGGGTATCTAATTTATCCACATGCACAATTCAATTAGCAATAATATAAAGTATTCGTAAATCTAAAATTTCTATGCGATTAATTATAACACTACAGGAATCCGCTTCTTTGCCGAGTGCGGATAGGTTTGCCGAAAGTGGCAAAAATCGGGCACTTTCGGCAAGAGGGTCTTTGCCAGTGCCAACGAGCACTTTCGACAAAGAGAACTTTACCGAGTGCCCGGCGTCGGCGAAGCACAAAGACTCGGCAATGTATACATTTGCCGAAAGTGCACGGCTGCCGGCAAAAAATACACTTTCGGCGAAGGATAACGCGAGGGAACGGCCACGTCCTCCGTCACTTTTGCCGAAAGTGCCCGCCGTTAGACACTCGGCAAAATAGGGTTACTTTCGCCGAGTGCGGCGACGCCCGTGCACTCGGCAAAGCACTTGTTTGCCGAAAGTGTCGGACTTGGCACTTTCGGCAAACTATGCATTTTTTTTGATTTTTTTTCGTCCCATATTTTTTTGTGTGACATTAGTAAAGTAATTACATCTCATCTTCATAATTTGGGACAGTTTCAAGTTGTTTTGCTATATTTCATGAATTATTTATATTTTCTTGCATTTTACGGACCACTCCAAATTTGAACCGCAGTACATGAAATAATGGACATGTGGAGATGTCCCAAATTTCATGTACCTCATGTTTCAAATTTGGAGTGGTCCGTAAAATGCAAGAAAATATAAATAATTCATGAAATATAGCAAAACAACTTGAAACCGTCCCAAATTGCGAAGATGAGATGTAATTAGTGTACCAAGGCAACACAAAAAAAATGGGGCAAAAATTCAAAAAAATGAATAGTTCTGCCGAGTGCGAGTGACACTTTGCCGCAACGGTGCTCTTGCCGAGTGCCTAGGACGCGTGGCACTCGGCAAAGGGTATTTTTAAAAATTAGCGGTGCCTTTGCCAGTGCCGGCTTTTCAGGGCACTTCGGCAAAGCGGGATAAGTGTCTGCGCGGCTCCTCTTCTCCTCTTCTCTCTCATTCGCCCAGCCCGGGAGCCCATCGCGCCGCCGCCCGCCCGTCCCGCGCGCCCCGCGCCCGGGCCGGAATCGCCGGATCCGCCCCGGCGCCAGCCGGACCTCGGCCAGCGCCCCGCCGGCCCTTCCCGCTGGGCCCCCTTCCGCCGCCGCCGGACCTCCGCCCCGCCACGCGCCCCGCTCGCGCGCGCCGGGCCCGCGCTGCCCGCACCTCCGGTAGCGCCGGCGGCGGCCGGCTTTCCGTCGGCCTACGCCCGGCCCCCGCCAGCGCCCTCTTCAGCCGGCCTCCGCCCTCGCCCGCCGCTCCCGCCGCCCGGGGGCGCTGGGCCCCGGTGGCCTCCGGCCGGATCCGCGCCCGGCCCCGGCCCGCCGCCCGCCCGCCCGGCCCTCAGCCCCGCCGGCCGACGCCCCCCGCCCCGGCCGGCCCCGCCCCCGGCCCCGGGAGCCTGGGAGGAAGAGGGGGGAAAGGGGAGGTGAGGAAGAGGAAGGAAGGGGAAGGTGAGGAGGAAGAGGGAGGAAGGGAAGAAGAGGAGGGAGAAGAGGGAGAAGAGGAAGAAGGAGGAAGAAGAGGAAGGGGAGGAGGAAGAAGGTGATTGACGCTGGTCGTCGTTCTTCGTGTTGCCACAGCCAAGGTAATTAAGCGCTATTCTTCTAGTAGTGTTAGTTGTAGGGTTAGTAGTAGTAGTTAGTAAATAGTTGTAGGGTTAGTAGTTGTAGGGTTAGTATTAGTAGTGTTAGTAGTTGTTAGTAATAGTTGTAGGATTAGTATTAGTATTTTTAGTAGTTGTTAGTAATAGTTGTAGGATTAGTAGTAATTGTTATGGTAATACTTGAGAAGTAAAGTATGTGGTTGGATATATTGATGGTTGGTGGCCTTCGTGCCCATATTGGTGGTTGGTGGCCTTCGTGCCCATTCTCGGTATATGCATGTGGTTGTTGGCCTTCGTGCCATGTTTTTTTGCAGGTTTTGGGAACCTCCCCGTGCAGGGGAGGTGCTGCCGAAATTTAGAGTCGACACTAACTATTTTTTGGCCTTGTTTTGTAGGAGGACCTGTGGGAGGGACTCGGCGACCCCGGTCGTCCTCGTGGGCGGGTCTTGCTGCACCACGTCTCCACCGACCCCGTAGGTATGAATCACCTCCGTCCCGTCCTTGTAGTTTTTTGTTCTGAGCGCGACCCGTTAGGGGCGTCTCCCGTCCGAAAGAGATACTGGCGTTGCGCGCATCTCGTGCATATCGGGCGACCGTATCTGTTTCGGATTGTCCACGTTTTTGGACAGCCCGTGGATGCGTGACAAGGTTAGCATCCATGCTCCCGTCCGTCGGCTGGATTTTTCGGCAAGACACCTCCTCGTTGTTCTCGGATACACACTCTCCCCGCCGGGACGTGTATCGGGAGAACAAATGGGAGGTGTCTTGTCGAATTTCGGCTTTCGGGACGGGACCTCGAGCATGGATGCTAACCTTGTCTACGCATCCTCGGTGGGATTAGGACCTACCCTCACCTATTAGATGGTAGGAATGCCGTGTAGATGCAATTTTGCTTATGTGGCTGGCCGACATGGGCGTATGATGAGGATGGATAACCGTGAGTGGATGTACACGGGCCGCCAAGTAAGAGTCTTGAATGGGTTAGGGGGACCGATGCTTTCTGGAACATGCATTTGGCCCAGGCGCTAAAGGGTCTGTTCGGATGCCGTGTCCGTGCGGCAAATGTAAGAACAAGAAAAGCGAGTCAAGATTGAAATGGGTAAACATATTTACAACAACGGATTCGTCCCAAACTATAGCCGGGATGGATCTTCCACGGCGAAGTCGATCGTATTAGAGAGGACGTGGTGAGGCCCCTCCTCGAGGAGTATGATCAAGATGCGGGATGGCGGACATGATGGCAGACTTTCACGATGCACGCAGTTCAATGGAGGATTGGAGGAGGAACCCGAGGAAACCGCAAAGGCGTTCTACGAGATGATGGAGGCGGCACAAAGAGCCCCTTCACGAAGACAATGGTTACGGCCGGATGCCATTTCACGCCTTATAGCATTGAAGTCGCAATTGAGCATTAGTCGAGACGGCCGACACCCGTTGTCGATTATTGGCAACCGCCCGGAGGGTCACGCCCCCGCCGAAGAACACGCACGAGTCCGCGAGACTTCTTCGTGGACTCAAGATGCCGTATGAGTCGTACCATGCTTGTCCAAAGGGGTGCGTCCTATTTAGGGGAGATCTCAAGGAAGCAACGCGATCTGTCCAAAGTGCAAAGCCCGTAGGTTTGTGGAGGTAGAATGTAGTGATGGCAGGAAGAAACAGCCCAAGATCCCCGAGATGGTCCTACGACACCTTCCTTTTCGCATCGAGGCTCCAACGGCTGTACATGACGGAGGAGTCCGGAAACAAATGACATGGCACAAGAAGGGCAAAAGATACAGCCCCGAGAAGTTGGTACACCCATCGGATGGTGATGCATGGAAGCACTTTGATAATATGCATCCCGAAAAAGCTATGGAGGCTCGAAATGTACGGCGCCAGAGCGTTTGCAACAGATGGGTTCAACCCGTATGGTCAACTGGCGGCCCCGTACACTTGTTGGCCCGTGTTCGTGATCCCTCTCAATCTTCCCCCGGTGTCATGTTTGAGCTCAAGCACCTGTTCTTGACGCTGATAATACCCGGGCACCCGGGCAACAATATGGGTGTGTTCATGCAGCCAGTGTGGGATGAATTGCAAGATGCTTGGCAAAATGGGGTACTGACGTACGACCGAGCTACAAAGACAAACTTTACAATGCATGTGTGGTACCTATATTCAATGCATGACTTTACGGCTTATGGCATATTCATAAGATGGTGTGTTCATGGGAGGTTTCCTTGCCCAACATGCAAGGCGGTATGCGATTCACCTGGCTTCTCAAGGGTGGCAAGTATTCTTCGTTTGACAAACATCGTCCAATTCCGCCCGAGGACCATGAATTCAGACTAGACAAAAAGCACTTCACGAAAGGTGTTGAAGTCACCGATCCCATCCCAAAGTTTATGACCGGTGAAGAGGTCCTTGCCGAGCTAGCTGGTCTCAAAATCGATGAAAAGAAAGGTGGTTTTGATGGATATGGTACCCACACATGTGGACTTATATATCGGGCTTGACTAATCTCCCCTACTACAAGGATCTTCTTCTTCCACACAACATCGATGTAATGCACATTTAAAAGAATATCTCTCGAGGCACTCTTCGCAACAACCATGGACCTTAAGAAGTCAAAGGACAACGTTAAGGCTAGACTTGACATAGAGATGATTCTGCGATAGACCAAAGCTAGTGATAGAGACCCCTAGCCCGGAAGGAGATGGAAAAAGGGCCCGGCCGACTACATCATCAAAAGGGCGATAGGAAGGAAGTGCTACGATGGATGAAGAAGTTATCGTTCCTCGATGGGTATCGGCGAACCCGGTAGTAGGGGAGTGAACTTGCGCACTATGAAAGTCTTAGGGATGAAGAGTCATGACTTCCACATATGGATTGAGCGGATCCTTTCCTCGCGATGACTCGGGGATACCTCCCCGAGCAAGGTGTGGGCGCCCCTGGCAGAGTTGAGTTTTTTCTTCCGCCCGCCTTTGTGTTAAGGAGTTATCTTGGGATGCGATTGCTGATCCGGGCGCGGCCGCACCCGTGTTGATCCGCAAGTTGGAGATGATATTTCCACCTGGCTTCTTCCTGCCGATGCAAAGACCTGATTTTGCACGCCAAATGAGGCACGGTTGGGGGCCCGTGGGTTCCGTTGGTGCTATCCAATCGAGAGGGCTCTCAAGGTGCCGGAGAAAATGGGGAATAAAGCCGAATTGAGCCTTCCGTGCGAGAGGCATACATTCCGAGGAGGTGTCGACCTTCACACAGGGCATACTATACTTGAGAAACTTCCCGGCGCCCACAATCCTACCCCTCGTTACAACGCCGACGAGTTCATCGAACCTCAGCCTTTTCAGAGGGCAAGTCGGAAGAGGAAGCGCAGCTACCCACAAGCACTTGTCCTTTGATGAGTGGCGCACTATCATGCTCTATGTGTTGTTGAACCTTGACGAAACTGCTCCTTATCAACAAGTAAGTTCTCAATGAGCTTGTTCCATACGCCGTCACTATCCTCCACCTATCGACCCTAAACCTCCGGCCTTGTTTTTTTCAGTGGAATTTATTGGTCAACACCGAGAGAGGGAATGAGGCTCCTACCTTGCAACAAGAAGACAATCTTCTAAAAAATGAGCAGCCCGATTTTATTTCCCCGGTTCTCGCTCAAAGGTACCATCCAACTAACCTCGTTCCGACTTTGATATTCCACTTTGGTCCTAGTAACATATAATGTAACGATCTACGTGGCCTCACCTTCCGTGCCCGCATTTATGCGATGCCGAAATGTGCGAAGATTTAAAACAGGTGGGCGCGGGCTTCCCCGTAGGGTCAACTCGCTCACCGCTTATGATGTGAATGGCTATCGCCGCACGAGAAGCTACGAGGAGAGTCGGCCCAACCGCAAAACAACGTGCACCGGAGTTAAATGACGCCCGGCTTGGATAAGAAGGACTATTACGGCATAGTCGAAGAAATATATGAGCTCAACTTGGGGTCCTAAAGAGCTCAAGCTAGTGGTATTCAAATGCCATTGGTTTGATCCCGATGACACGAAAAGTGGACCCTACGATTGGGCAAGTCGAAATCGACAGATTCCGTATATGGAGGAGAGGATGTCTATATTGTGGCTAATATACACGCCACACAAGTTTATTACCTCCCATGGGCGTGCTAAAAACACGAGGACTTTGCGGGTTGGTACCTTGTGCAGCGGTATCGCCAAGACGGTAAAGCGCTTGTTCGAACGATGATGATTACAATCGACCCAAACACCGAAGAGTTCTATCAACCCGAGGGGCTAGAAGGACGTTTGGAGATAGACATTCTTTTCGCCGATGGGCATGGAAGTAGACAACGCCATCGATGAGGACGAGGGTGATGAGGTGCAGGATGCTAAGGACCCGCAAATTCTTGAACGATGGAGGTCGGTGCGTGAAGGAGCTGTGGAGGGTGATGCACATGCCGAGGACGATACAGATGATGAGGATGGTGACATTGATGATTACAATAGTGGTAGCGATAGTGATGACTACATGCCGCCTTTAGGCATTCGGGAGATAATTTCTAAATCATGTAATACTATTTTGTTATTATTGTTACCTTTCAATTATATTTCGTTCATTTTGCAATACTAATTGGTTTACTATTTGTTTTTGCAGGGGACTCGACAAAATGCCAAAGGAAGGCGGCAACGCCGACAGGGGTCCTTCCCGCCACGCGAGACCCCCTCACCCTCTCCCCAGCCGACGAGGAGGAGGCCGACGAGGAGGAGGCCGACGAGCGCCCCCCGACGGTGGAGACGCCGAGGCGTCGGCCGACGTCGTCCGTCCACCAGGAGGAGGCTTGACTTTGTGTCGCGTCGTCGGACCAGGGGGGCGGGCCGGGCGGCCGGCCGTCGTCGGGCCAGCCCTCGTCGGGCCACACACCTTCCGATTTCGGACTCCAAAGGCCGAAGAGACACCCACACGCGTCCTCCTCGAAAGTGCCGCCAAGGTCTACCCGGCCGGGGCCTCGAGCCTCCCACGGGGGCGATCCCTTTCACCGCCGCCCCGTGATTCGACCCAACGGTGAAAAGTAAGTAGCCATTGATATTTTCACTACTTCTTCATATGACATGTTGAAAATCGAACTTCAAACTAACAATTTGTTTTAATGCCTCGTGCAAAGAATCGGAAGATTGTAAGCGGGGGGCGCGGCGCGCCATATCAATGGCATCCGAGCCTGCCGATTAGAGAGAACTACCACTGGCCCGGTGGACCTCGGGGAACAACGTGAGGGAGGTTCCCCGACGTGGGACCACTTCCGTCTTGGCGTGAACGAGGCGAGACTTGCTGGGGAAGATCAAGACGGACTTTTGGGTGAGTGTGTATGCGGGGATTACTTCCACGTCGTTTGAATACTATGTTTCTTAAATAATTGAATGATACATGTTTTCTCGTATGCGAGAACTACTTCACGTGCGAGGCGGGGAAGGAGGAGGAGGCCGCTAGAGTGCGGGGCGTGGTCCGCCGAGAACGACTCAAGGACCTGTACCACCAGGCGCGTGTTCTTGCATCACCTCCTACAACGCGCCGGCGTGCTTGGCAAGGTGGTGAAGAAGAACGAAGCAAGGAGATGATGCTCCGGAGGAGACCGACCTCACCAGTGGAGCAAAGTACATCCGTGTTCGTAGAACGCATTTATTCAGATTTCTTCAATAAAAAAAATAAGCGGACTTCCATTAATCCTCCGCTATGTCATGCGGATGTGTCAGGAGTGGTGCAACAAGTACAAGGACTGCCGAGGCCATTGTGGACAAGTGGCTCTTGGACGAGACGCATTTAGTACAAGAGACTCCGTCGGAGGTGTCGCGCTGGAGATGCAAGGCGCTCCACACCACCAAGGCAGCGTGCCCCTCGGTGTATATGGATAGATGGGTACGATTGTGTTGATATTTTTATTCAAGCGCTCAAATCTCTTCACTTCTAACCATCTCGTGTTCTCCTCGCATCGGCCTTCGCATGGAAACCGGGAGGTCAGCCGAGTACGCCGGGTGGGCCTTGACTCCGCAGTACGGCGGGGGCGATCGACCCCGCCAACGTCTACGACCCGGCGAAGGCCCGAGGCGTACAGCAAGAACAAATAAGCGTCTACCCCAAGAAGCACCCAAGACGCCGAGGCGGCCCGGCGCTATGGGAGGACTTCGATCCGGCCACCGCGCCCCGACCGCAGCACTGGTGATGAGGTTGGGAGGAGGGAAGCAAAGACGGCCGGTTCGGATGGCCAACGGCGCGATCGACCCGTCCCCGTTGGACAGGCCGAGGGTGATTCGCTCAAGGAGCACGACCTCCACCGACATCCCCATAGCACCCTCGGTCGAGCTCCATGCGCATGCGGGTAACTTCAGTTTCATCGGCCGCTCACCGGTTTTACACATTTTCGCTACCTATGCATTGTTTCAATGTTACGGTTGTAATATTGCAGGTCCGGATGGCGTAGCCTGGAGGCCAGCAGCGCGGCCCGGGCGCAAGAGTTTGCGGCGCAGGCGGCCCGGCGAGCAGGCCCATCGGCGGGAGTTGAGGCAATCACGCAACACTCGGTGCGCCAGTACGGGCGGGGCGTGGCGAGCTACTTCGGGGCCTCGGATCCCGGGTGTGACCCCCGCCTCCGTTGCCTCCCTCACAGCCGCTCCACCCCCCGTTTCCCGTTCCTCCTCGTGAGCGGACTCCGGTGAGTATATGTTGTTGTTCATTTATTTGGCATGTGCGGCTCACCCGCGGTACTAATGAGATCGCCTCACACTTGTGCAGCTACAAGTCGGCGGGTTCGAACCCGACTCCTCCAGTGGCCCTTCTCCACCCCATCCGGCCTATCCGGTCGGCCCGACCGCACAAGACACGTGGCGGTGGCGTTGCTCCTCCGGCGCGCGTAAAGAGCCACACTACGGGCTTCCACACGTCCCTCCACACCACGGGTGGTCGTACCCGGTCGGCGCCGCTAAAGACGGGTGGTATCCGGGGCAAGGTGAGGGCTCTTCGCACCGGGGAGGCCACGGTTCGGGGGCCGTCAAGTTGAGGTGGTGGTGATGGATTTATTTTAGATGTTGGATATGTTGCACCGTGGACGGATCTCGTTTCGATGTTGGACATGTTAGATTCCGTTTGGTTGTTGGACATGTTGGATTTTGTGGTATTTGTGGATTATATATGTGAATTTGTGGTATTTGTGGATTATATATGTGAATTTGTGAGATATGTGGATTATATATGTGAATCGGTGATCTATGTGGTTTATGATGTATATATGAATGTTTATGGTATATGTATATGTTGATTTGCAGCAACAAGCAATAGAAACAGTAAAAAAAAAAATGAAATTCCCAGCTTTGCCGAGTGCCAAGATTCGGCAAAGCCGGGTAACCTGCCGAAAAAATGGCGAGGTTTGCCGAGTGCAAAAAGGGGGCACTCGGCAAAATGACCATAACTTTGCCGAGTGCCTCCGTACGAAAGACTCGGCAAAGTCTATTTGTTTTTTCGTAAAATAAATACTTTTGCCGAGTGCCAACATCCGCACTCGGCAAAGATTTAAAAATATTCAAATCTTTACCGAGTGCCGAAGTTTGGCACTCGGCAAAGGCCCTTCCATATTTAACGGTCGACGCCGGGTTCGCCGAGTGTGGTGAATGCGACACTTTCGGCGAACTCTTCGCCGGCCGCGATTTTGGCACTTTTCGGCGAAGATGGCTTCGCCGAGTAAATCTTCGCCGGTGCGGGTCGCCGAGTGCGGCACTCGGCGAAGCCTTCGCCGAAGTGCTTCTAAGCATTTGCCGAGTCGCGCGCGCGCACTCGGCAAAGGACGCGGCCTGTAGTGTAAAAGGATTAATTGTATAATGATTTTAATTATCCGGTCATGTTATTGGTAGTATGTAAAGAAACTAACTTATGATCTACATGTATGCGCAGTGTTGTACATGAAGCATGTTGATTTTCAAGCCAAATACATAGATAACATTGAATTAAACAATATTTGAGCACATATGAAAGTACAATCCAAAGGTGAAAAATATGAAAGGAGATTAAAAAAAAGTATACAAAGCAATTGTTAACACAACTCTATTCAATGTGAATAATGGAAAAAATATATTTATACAAGTATTTGCAAGAATGGAAACATAATAAAATGAACTAAATAAACTTCAAACACAAATAGATGTCCGATGTGATATGAGTACGGTTTTTTCTTAGAAAAGACAATATGAGTACTGACGGAAAAGTAGATAAAGTAAATTTATTAAAGCCTACCAGTAGTATGACAAAGAAACTAAAAATCATCTGTTTTACTAGATCTAATATAAACCACAACTTATGTCTAACACAAGCAGGGGTAAGATGCAAAAGTGGACCATTATAATTGATATGGAAAACTATATACAACAATTGAGAATTAAAAATGTCACAACTAATATTTAAAACTATTTGTTATACGATACAATTATCCTGTCATAATATATGAGTAAACAGGAGAAAGAGGCAAAGTTGTGCATCCTAAATGTTTATAAAAATTGTAGTAATGCTTCTATGTCTTCAAATTATTAGCCCGTGCAGTAGCACGGGTTGAGGGACTAGTATACTAAATCGTAGATCCTTTTCCATACTATAATATGCCTGGTGATGCACACCCTAAATTTCAGGGATTGTAAAAGGAGTCAGCATCACTGAACCGTGAAAAGTAATCCATGTGTGATGCTTATGTAGTAATTATTTGAATTTTGCAACTAGTAATAGGTGAATTATAAAATTACATAATTGAGTAGTAATTATAATTACAGGATGTCATAGTCATGGCAAAATCATCACATGGTCAGATCGTCAAAGCATCCCGAACAAATTCATGACCATGTACGTACAAAATTCATGAAAAAATCATCTTGTACAAATACCACGTGTGGTCACACATACAAATTAAATAGTTTGATAGTTTGAATCCTGGCAGACATGACACGTTGGGCAGCATACCTGACCTTGATACCGTTCTACACTTTGTAGTGCTTGTCAAAATCATCCCAGATAAGTAAAGTAGAAGGACAATTGGTAGACCTCACCTCACTCTGGTCGTCGGGAATGGGATCGTGCCTGGGGCATCGGTCTCGTCGGTGGCCAGAGCATCAGCGGCACCCCGGCCAATGAGCTCGGCAGCGTCCTCATGGACGTTGTCGTCCTCAACATCTCCGGCCATCCCACACATACGCAGCTTGTCATTCTGGCTATGGTCGAACTCCCCGCGCCTGAGGCAATTGCTGACGTATCCGGTTCCTTGATGGCTGCAAAAAAGTCAATAGAAGCGAGGGTAGGTTTGGGATGAAGGTTAGGTTGGGGATTAGGCTTAGGGTTAGGGTTTACTCTTACCTCTACGGTCGGAGCCCCCGGAGAAGTCAACGCGGATGCACACCTGCGGTACCTCAACGGAGATCGGAGCCCCGAAGGTGGTGGCGGCCAGCGATGTCGACACTACTAGGAATTGACCCTTAGAGCACCATTTTTTAACGCAACACCAAACATTTGGTTGCAATATTTAGTTCTATAGCAACCAACATTTTTTGGGTTGCGATATCTAGATCTTATGGCTCCAAAATTTTGGTTGCATCTGTTGAAACATTCGTTGCAACAAGTTAGTGTTAATGCCACGATGAAAAATGTGGTTGCTTTTATGGGTACCTATTGCCACAACTATTTGAGCATTGCTATAGTATCGATTTAGTGTTGCGATAGATCTGTGTTTGTTGCCACGAATATTTATTTGGTTGCGAATAGGCATGCCTGTAGCCACGATAAAATTATGTTGTCTAAAATTTAATCTTTGTTGCGATAGCTGATATGCCTGTTGCATCCAGAAATCAATTCGTTGCTATAGCACTGTGTTTGTTGCCACGAATATTTAGTTGGTTGCGATTATGCATGCTTGTGGCCACGATGAAATGTCGTTGTCTAAAACCTTACTTTTGTTGCGATAGCTCATATGCCTGTTGCATCCGGAAAATAATTCATTGCGATAGAACTGTGGTTGTTGCCACGAATATTTAGATGGTTGCGATTATGCATGCTTGTGGTCACGATGAAATGTCGTTGTCTAACACCTTACTTTTGTTGCGATAGCTCATATGCTGTTTCATCCGGAAAACAATTCGTTGCGATAGAACTGTGGTTGTTGCCACGAATATTTAGATGGTTGCGATTATGCATGCTTGTGGCCACGATGAAATGTCGTTGTCTAAAACTTAACCTTTGTTGTGATAGCTCATATGCCTGTTGCATCCAGAAAACACTTCGTTGTATCAATCAGCTTACATTTGCCACCAATAAATTATGTGAATTCATTAGACTATTTTTGGTTGGGCTAGAAAAAATCTGGAGACTTAATTAGCAAAGATATTTTATTTAATAAATATTAAGCTTTATTTATGAGGCAGTGATATTAACCGTGGGTGGGGCAAGCCATTTCCTCGATATTTGGGGATGCCAACCATGACCCACTAAGGTGTTTCCTCGGACGAGAATCTTGGTTCCGTTAAAAATATTAAGCTTTGTTTATGAGGCAGTGGTACAATATTTCTTTTGTAACAAAACAATATTAGCCTGAAAAGCTAAAAAAGCTGGAAACTTAATTTAGCCCACCTGTGTATTGGAAGAAAAAAAAAAACAAAAAGAAAAGCCCCAGTCCACCGACGCATGAGAAAAAAATTATGAGAAAAAGAAGAGGCCCAGCCCACCAAATTTGGCCTACTACGTACGAGACCAGGAAATCGCCTCAAAAAATAAAAGTACGAGACCAGAATTTGCTCAAAAAAAAAAAAAAAACCTACGAGACCAGGACTTGTGACCGCCGTCTCCTTCCTCCTTAAGCGCGCGCAGGAGACCGCGAGGAGCCACCCAGGGCGCGGACTCCGCTCTGCCGCTGGCCTCCCATCGAGCAGGAGTGGGTGCCCGGCCACCCATCGCCCAGCTGAGCTAAATGTTGTGAGCAAACTTGTTGTGAGCCCCCTGCTGAGCTGTTGTTTTTGTTATCAGCAATTAGTACCGGTTGTATTTCTATTTTGCAAGCTTATTCGGCCTCATAGAGGACATTCAAGTGGTTGCTTTGTATGGGGCTCTTTATCCCCTTTCTCTCTGTAATATAATATAAAAGATGTGCAGCTCTCCTGTGCATTCAGGAAAAAACATGGATCATAAATTTATGAGGCTAATTCTCCTGGGGACCTAGCTAAATGTCTTGCATAAAGCCAACGTGACTGTAGATTCTGTTAGCTCTATATTTACTGTAACTTTGCAAATTTTGGTTCAGGTGGTAACGTAATTGCACATGTTTGCATTGTTTGGCACTTGAATTGTTAAACATTTTTTCCCAGTAGTGAGAAGACACCTTCTAAGGATGAATGTGCTTGGAATTGTTTGCTCTCAATTGCTCTTGTTCTATGATTGTTAATTGCTCCATGAATTTAATCATTTATGTTTTCATGAATCACAGAGAAACTTGGACAGCCAAAACAATTAGAGAAAGCTTCTATGGCTTAATGTTGATGGTCGGCACCAACAAGAATGTCAAGTTACAAATATGCTTATTTATGATGGTGTAGCTGATGGGCGATGGAGCAACCGGCGAACTCATTTTTAGATTGATTTATTATATGCTAAACAAAGTTGTGAACTTAGTTAAATATGGTGTCTTTATTTTGTTAGTTGTGGTCATGTTCTTTTAAGCAGAATTCTGGGTATTGTGTGTTACTTTGGTTTGAGACAAAAATTTAAATTAATGAATGTATCAGTTATTATATGTGATGTGCATGCTATGAAAATTATTTTAAAACTGCTATTCAAATTCCCTCGTTGCGATAGAAGAATAGGCAACCAATGATTTTGGTTGCAATAGCATTATTGCAATGAACTTTATGCGTTGCATAACCATATCATCTATTGCCGCCAACAATTGTTTGTTGCATGTGCCATCTATCACCACCCACACAAATTCGTTGCAACTTCTATATATTACCTCGAAGACTAGTTCGTTGCATTATCATATCATCTATTGCCACCAACAATTGTTTGTTGCATGTGCCCTCTATTACCACCAACACAAATTCGTTGCAACTTGCATATATTACATCGAAGACTAGTTCGTTGCATTATCATACCATCTATTGCCACCACCAATTGTTTGTTGCTTGTGACCATATCTTACATGTTGCAAAAGCACCGTAATGCAATGGATCACACTTCGTGGTAATATGACCATATGCCCATGTAGTTTTGGAGTGGCAATACTTTTCTATTGCAACATATTCGTTCGTGGCAATCATGAAATATTGCAGCCATGTGTTTCGTCGCAATAGAACCTTAGGCAACCAATCTAATCGTTGCAATATTTGTTCTTGCAACCAAGTATTGGTTGCATTAGGCTTTTTGTTCGTTGCAATAACAAAATCTGTTTGCAACGCCACATCTAATGGTTGCCTCAAAGGCTATTGCATTGTTTCAATTGCAACCATCTGTCGACCAAAAGACTTAGTTGCAATTGATTCCAGTTGCAACCAAAATAGCCATATTGCAACCAAATATAGGCATTGGGCAAGGGTCGATTCCTAGTAGTGCGATGACGGATAGATGACGGAGATAGGGCCAACATGCCAAGAACAAGGCTCAATTGACTTTTAGGGATGAAGAACAAAGGAACAAATGGAGATTGAGGGCTGGAACCATCGGATCCGAGGGAGATTGAGGGTGTATAGGAGATGACTGAGGGAAAAAGGAAGCATCTTCCACGGAACTGACCCCTTACCCATCGGAAGACTCCATGGTTACAGCGTCAAGGATCCGGGCTCATGAGTGCGGCGAGCCGGCGAGGAGCTAAGGTTACGAGCGTGGGGGAGAGGTGCAGCAGAGATCCAAAGAGGAGAGGGAAAGAGCTAGGGTTACGAGTGGGGAGAGCGGCCGCATCGGGCGCCTTGTAGACCGTGACGCCTCGGGCGATCCAATGGCTCAGGCCCCTCCTTCGCGATCCAAAGGCAACGAGCCGTGCCTGGACCGTGCCGCCCGTTGGAACTAGCCGTACCCGTGCCGGCCCAACGGGGCCGAACCGTTCCCAGGGCGTGCGTTTTCATACCGGGCCCGTGCCAGCCGCGTTATTTCAATCGACCCGATTGAATTTTCTAAGTGCCCTCTCGCTATCGTGGCCGCGTCGCCGTAGGCCGCTGGATAGCAAGCGTCGCGGTCAAGCAGAGATCCCGTGGAGAGGTCCACATCTCTTCCTCCCGCTGGATAGCAAGCTTTACTAATTAATTTCCAACTTTGCTAGCTAAGCATGGTACAGTTCGTTTTCTTCTTCTAACCTGGAGCTGGGATTACCTCGTCGACACGGTACAACGATACGACACGATGTGGACCATCTGTGACGACGACACGATGTCTCTCTCCCCACCTCTACTTGTTGTCGCGGTGAAATTTTTGATATCCACGTCCTCTGCTTAGACTTATTCCTGTACCATGTGTCCACACTTCAAGCACGCCGATCTATCTACATCTCTAATAATATTAAACCCCATTATATTAATTACTGAAGTATCTCAACATGAACGATGTCTACCTCAGCAGTACACGATCATTGGCAATCAAAATCTACTCGGACATGCAATTGAGATATCCACTATTACATAAGCTTACTATAGCAGCGGCTCAAAAGCCACTGTAGGGGCGGTTTTTGGAGCCGCCCTAACACTCCGTTTCTAGAGTGGTTTTACGGTACCGCACCTACTGTTTGAGCATGAAACCGCCCCTACTGTTTGAGCTTCTCCTACAGTGGGTTTTCAGTTTTCGTGTTTTCAAAATTCAAAAAAAAAAAAAAAAAAGAAAAAAAAAAATAGCAAAACATTTTAATTTAATCGGGCAAGGCATTTTTTCGTGTAAATTGCGCGCTACGCAGCCGTGGGGATTCAAACCCGCGACCTTGGGCTCGTGCGCTACCCACCCCTCCACTGCGCTAGACACATGTATGTGTCCATATTGAGTTCTAGATGCTCACATATTATGTATAATCGAGTGAAAGTTGACTATTTGAGGCCCTAAACAGATTTGAATCAAAAAGAGGTCAACTACAAAGTTTCATAACTTTTTGAGATCTACAATTCTTATTTAGGAAGTTTTCCATCCGTGATGTTTACGAAATTTGAAATTGAAATTTGAGACATTTGGATGTAACGACAAGATGATTTTGAATGAAAAAGTGGTCAACTACAAAGTTTTATAACTTTTTTTGAGATCTACAATTCTTATTTAAAAAGTTTTTCCATCTGAGGTCATTTAAAAAATTCAAATTCAAAAATTAAGACATTCAAACCCATATTTTGAGGCATCAAATAAAGTCAATTCAAAAAGTGGTCAACAACAAAGATTCATAAGTTTTCGAGATCTACATCTTTTATTTAGGTCATTTTCTCATCCAAGATCATTTTGAAAAATTTAATTTTTAGTGCCTCGTTTTAAAATTCGGCTACCCACTATAGGGACACCTTAATATAGAGCCACCCCTACTGTAGACATCAGTAGGAGCAGCTCTATATTGAGCCGCCCCTGCTATTATTAGGGCGGCTCAAAACAAAAACCGCCCCTACTATCCTATTAGTAGGGGCGGCTGGGACAGTGTGGCAAAAAAGGACCACTACAGGGGCGCTTTTAGATAGAAACCCCTAGTCAAAAAACTGGGCGTTCTTATAGTGCCCTTTCTACGTAGTGATCCAAGTCAACAAGATACATAAGCATTTTATTGTCCACGTGGACATATTACGCAATCTACTTGTATTGTTATATTTCTTCCTATGAGTAATTATATATAGTCTAATTTATTATAAATTATTTGCAGTTCCAGCTATATTGTGTGAGGTATGTTTCTAGTTATCTAGTTATATGCTCCTTGCGTTTCAGATTATAAGTCGTTCGACTTTTTTGGTTCATTTATTTTATTATATATCTAGACACATTACTATATATTTAGATGCATAGAAAAATAGATGTATCGAAAAAAAAGTAAAAGAGACTCTTGAACGGAGGGACTATATACTAGTAGTAAGAGTATCCCATGAATGTGAACATATACATGGTCTCTGTAATCATCCAACAACTAATTGTGCACGATGGCCGGTAGGCTCCCTCTTGCTCGACTAGTGCTTCTTCTTCCCGTGTCGCTTGCATTGGCATGGCCAGCCACGGCCAGCAGTGCCGCTGCCAAAGACCGCATCGGCCGGCTGCCGGGGCAGCCGCCCGTGGACTTTCCGATGTACTCCTGGTACGTGGCGCTGGACGAGGGCACCGGCGGGCGGGCGCTCTTCTACTGGCTCCAGGAGGTGCCACCGGAGGTCCAGCCGGCGCCACTAGTGCTCTGGCTGAACGGTGGGCCGGGGTGCTCGTCGGTGGCGTTCGGCGCGTCCGAGGAGCTCGGCGCGTTCCTCATCCGGGCTGACGGCGCGACGCTATTCCTCAACGACTACCGGTGGAACAAAGCGGCGAACATCTTGTTCCTGGAGTCGCCGGCTGGCGTGGGATTCTCCTACACCAACACCAGCTCCGACCTTTACACCTACGGCGACAACAGAACAGCCCACGATTCCTACACTTTTCTGGTCAAATGGCTGGAGAAATTCCCGGAGTACAAGTACCGCGATTTCTACATCGCCGGAGAGAGCTACGGAGGGCACTACGTCCCACAGCTGTCCCAGCTCGTCTACCGGAGCAACGTAGGCGCCGCGAAACCTATCATAAACTTGAAAGGTTTCATGGTCGGCAACGCGGTGATCAACGACCACACCGACTACGCCGGCATGTTCGAGTCGTGGTGGAACCACGGGCTGGTCTCCGACGCCACGTACCGCCTGCTCAGGGCCTCTTGTGGCGGCTTCAACGACACCATCATCCACCCCTCGCCGGCGTGCGACACAGCGCAGGACGTGGCCTGGGAGAAGAAGGGAGACATCGACATGTACAGCATCTACACGCCCCCTGCAACCTGACGTCCTCGTCGTCGTCAGCGACCAAGAGATCATGTAAGTCTTCGTGGATGGGGGGATCTTCGTATGACCCGTGCAGCGAGATCCACTCGACGGTTTACTACAACCGGCCGGAGGTGCAGAGGGCTCTCCACGCCAACGTCACCGGATCAATAAACTATCCATGGGCGACCTGCAGGTTCGTGCGTGCGTGCATGTGTGGCAAAATGTTTCGAACGAGCCGTTGACTTATGGCTATGACAGGGACATAGTCCAGGTTCTGTAGTTGAGATCTGAAAGCTCTGCAGGTTGTTGACCCAATGCATGAATCTGTAGCTTCGGTCAACTACAGTATCAGATAAAATAATATGGCATCACTAACTAATACAGAGTAGTAGTTGGCAAGAACGCGTATAAACTGATACAGGGACCGTGTCGTTTTCATGAATAGCAGAAGGCCCCAAATAGTCAGTCGTTCACAAGTTGTCTGTTGCTCGAGCTTCAAGTTTGTCCGCAATTGTGACGTTTGCCAACTTGCATGTTTTCATGTGTGCCAGAATTTCGCCAACTATTAGGAATTTAAAAGTCACGGTTGTCCTGTCATGAACAAGAATAATTGCAAATAATTATGTCCGAAAATGAAACACAACTGCATTTGAATTCAACTACTTGTCAACAAATTTTCTTTGCTTGGACATGGATTTTCAAAGTCATCTTCAACTGATAGAATGATTTGATATCTTGTTTATTTTGCAGTGGAGACACGGACGCAGTAATCCCCTTAACATCGACAAGATACTCCATTGATGCTCTTGGCCTCCCAACTACCACAAGCTGGTACCCATGGTATGATGAGAAACAGGTCAGATTTCCTTCATGCTACTCAACTGGCCTTCCTCATATGAACCTCATTACCGATAGAAGATGGACATACATCTCTGAATTCTAGTTTCTAGTCACGTCAATATGCAAATTACACTTATTCACACATGCTTCAAGTCGATAACAGTTAGTCTGTGCTAATAATCATTTGTCATTGAATTGAATTAGGTTGGTGGATGGAGTCAAGTATACGAGGGCCTGACCTTGGTGACTGTCCGTGGCGCAGGGCATCAGGTTCCCTCCACCGCCCACGACAAGCACTCATATTGTTCCAACACTTCTTGAAGGGGAAACCAATGCCAAACAATGGAACCGTGGCATAGTAGTTATCTCTTCCAAATGCATGTATATTGTACACACGAGTTTAAATTGAAGAACAAGAACAACAACACGGGCATGATACAATTTATTGACGTTATAGTCTCCAAAACTGCAGAAGATCGAAAGGAATCTTTGGTCTTTTAAATGTTGAGAAAGTAGGTAATTTCTATATGAAAACCAGAACATAAATCATGACAATCTTGAAAACATGGGCATTATTGCTCGCATACTAACTAGATTAAACACAGTGAACAAAGATACAAGTATGAGCATTGCTCGTATACTAGTTAGATTAAGTAACATGAACAACGACATTGCATCACGAGGTGTATATACCTTCATCTATAGAGGGAGACAACGTTGATGGTGGAGTTGCCCTTGTTGATACAAAGTTATCGATGAGTGGTGGGGCAAGAGCTCGGAGCAACTGGACGACAAATATACCGGGACGTAGCACCGTCTGACATGGATGGAAGACTACTCACCATGGAAGTTGGGTGGGCTTCGGTAACCGCGGGTTGTTGTCCCTCGTTTTCTGTATTCAAATTTTTTTCTCGCTTAATGAAAAAAACACGCTATGGTGTGATGAAAAAAAAATCATGGATGTTGGGAACAGCTGCTCAAATGGTCCCAAGGACGAGGGTTACAGAGACTGGCTGTCCCCATCGTTGGTGAGAACGTTGCCACTCGAGTTGGAGAAACTACGGTGGTAGTATGAAAAAAAAAAAAAAAATCCTAGCTTAATTAGATGTGTTGTTGGCCCGTCATTAGGTTGCATACACTGGCGGATCCACCCTAACGGCGGGGTGGGGAGGCTTCCTCAGCTACTTGTGGCTCGCTCCAGACCCTCGGACCCCGTCCTCGCTAACACCGGCGGCCACGACGGCATCAGCAGGCGACCTGCGGTGCCGGACAGCTTAACCATGGAGGACGAAATAAACATATGGGCCTTTTCTTCACTTTGTTCAGCCCAACAGAAAGTTTAGTGGCCCATGCAAGCCCATCATCTCACTCGCACAATCCTAACCTGTGGATTTCTTCCCCAAAAACGAATTGCTGGCACCGGCCACTATGGTGCTGCACCAATTGCTCGCCACACGCGCCTGGAGCTTGACGTCCCGGTCCCCCCCCCAGCTGCGCGCTCCCACCGCTTCGCCCCCAGCGGCTGCCGCGCAGCAAGCAGGCCTCAACCTGATCTTGTAATTGAATTTCTGTCGTGCTGATATATTAGCCCCAGCAAAAAAAAAAAAATATATCTGGGTCCGTCATTGGTTGCATATATAGGACTGTCCTGCAACCTGATCTTGCGTCGCATTCACAATCTTAGTCGTTTAGTACTCCGATAAGTGAACTTAAAGGCCAAGTATAACTAAATAAAACTGAAACTGCAAAAATAGGCCTCAACCCCGCAAGCATGATTGCACTCCATGAGGTGAGAAAGCGCTCTGGGCTTCCTCAATCCTCCCCATACAAGACTTTACGTGTGGACAGAACTTCCATATTTAAGTACGGCTACTCCACTTCCACATGCATAATGAAACTATGGAGTTCCCACTTCCCCTCTTTGCATGCAAAAATAGAACTTTGATATTTATCTAAAAAATTTCAGAATTTCTTATGTATTTGGGACCCAAGTCCACATATATTCCAACACAAGATTGCAAAATAATGTGACAAGTGTTTGTACAGCAGGGGTGGATCCAGTGGGTAGTACAGGTAGGTCCAGGAGTACCCTGGATTTTGGCCTAAAAGTTTTTTTAACTAGTCTGCAAAGCCCAAGAAAATCTGGCCCTTAGTTTCAGTGTTTCACACCCATAGTCGCTATCATGAGGCGAGGCTAGAATCTTACCCCGTGTGCAGTGTCCAGCTACCGGCGCCCCGACCCTGACGTGAGCAACCACGAGCAAAGCCACAGGACTCAGGCACCCACGCCACCTTGTCAGCCACCCCCATCCACCGCACACCCGCAACCCTGCCCGCTCCATGCGTCGTGACTCAGCCTGTCTCCTGGTGGTCGGCGTGGCGTGCTTCAAGCCGGCGGGCCGTAGCCATCGGGTGCCAAACTTGGTGTCAAAAAAGTCAAATGATTTATAATTTGGGATGGAGCAAGTATCTTAATTACTACACATGAATTTTGTTTTTTTACTAGTACTACCTTGGATTCAAATCCTCTACCACTGTTGCCATGACCTGCAAAATCAGCGTGATATATGCAACTACTCACATTTCCAACTAGATAGTTTGTAGCACTCACTTCTCCATTCATCAACCTCTGCTCCAAGATTGTTGGCCTGTCCAGCATCAGCAGCCTGAATGGCAGTGGGGAGATGGGCTGGTGGCGGAGGTCGCGACGGTCAGGTCAGTAGGCAAATGTTCGGGACCTGAAGTAGAGAGATGGGCTGGGGAGACCGTAGAAGGAAGAGGACGGTTGCCTGGGCCGGATCACAGGCCCAACAAACAAGTGTCTAGACGGACGATCCAGCGTTATTGTTCCTGTTTTGTTGTGGTAGAGAACGTGATTCCCAGCTCCCCCGTTTGGCGGGCGGCTACTGACCCTCTGGCCAGACAGTCCATGACCCCTGAATGGCGGTATGGATGTATCCCATTTATGGGATGCGAAATTTTGATTAGGCACAACGATTTTTTTGCTTAGAGATGATTGTGTATTTGTTCATGCTAAGCACTTGCGAGTTTTGCACCGAATGACAAGTTAGGTTTATGGCATACCCTTAATCCAAATCATGGGCCCATCTATCAACCAATATATTAATGGACAGAATCTGTTTACGCAAAAAAAGGGGGTACGCCGCAAGCTCCTCACCCTCGGCTGGGTACACCCTGCTTGCATGTGAGATGCGTTGCATGGCTTCCATCGCACGCTGCAGCGAGTTCTCACGGCCCGTGCATCCCAGCGTTGTGCCGTGCCATTGAGAGATCGAGCCGAGCCGAGGCAGGGAGAGAAGTCGAGCGACCGGAGCGTCAGGCCCAGGGGATACAGCCAATGGGGACCGAGGGTGCACAGTCCGCGGGGCCTACCCAAGTTTGTGTTTTTAGTATCAGGCCTCCAACAGATGGGCCAACACGGTCAGCTGATACCTAGATCTAGAAACCATATTGATACAATCCATTATCCTCCGATCTGCACACTTGTGAGTTGTGACCGTAACTCATGGAGGAAATTATCGGCTGTCGGTGACGCCTCAGCGGTGACGAGCAAACCTTCGAGGACAGCATTGTTTTTTTGAAAGCTAATTCGGGAGAGCTTCCCCACCTACTTGTTTCAAAAAGTCTCGTTTTAGGGAACGGGGAGAAACCGCCGTCCGGTTAATCATGGAAAACGGACTAAAACCATACAACATCACACAAGCACAAGAAAGAAAGAAAAATACAACGCCGTAACACATAGACTTCTTCAACAATGCCTCGGGAGGGTGGATGGCGTGGCGCCACCATCGTCGGCCAAGCAAACAGAGCTTGGCAAAAGCTTTCGCCCGAGTCTTGTGTCCAAGGAGTTGAGCGGAGTGGTAGGAGCAGCAACACGCAGGAGGTTCTTCGCTGACGCCTTCAAGAAGGAGATTATTGTCATTGGCCTAGAGTAATCCGGGCTAGCTTTCGCCGAACCTGGGTAGAGGCCACATCGAGTCAGCCGCTGCCCGGCGAGGTCGCCGTAAAGTGCCACCAGAAGACACCGCTGAGCGCATCGGACTTCGCCCGACGGCGGAGGGAGGCGCGCGACCGACACCGCCCGCCCGCCCACACACCGCTGAGCCGATCGGTTCGCCGCCTCGCGCGGCGGGCGGCGCGACCGCATCGCCGCCGGCCGCCCCCACACACCGCTGAGCCGTCGGACTCGCTGCGACGGCGGGAGGCGCGCAAAGACCGACAGCGCCGGCCGCCCCCACACACCGCGGAGCCGATCGACTCGCCCAGCGGGCGGACCGGAGGCGCATCGACGCATAGCGCCGGCCGCCGCCACACGCCGCCGGAGCCGATAGGTCTCGCCCGCGACGATGGGAGGCGCGCGACCGACAGCGCGCGGTCGCCGCCACACATCGCGTAGCCGCTCGGGCTTCGGGGAGGCAACAACATCGGTGGTGAGGCATTCCGTCGAGCACCCGGTGCGCCACCAACAGGAAAGAGCACCGCGATGACGAACGAATGACCGCTGGCCCGTCCGCGGCCACTCCGACGTTCGACCACCAAGGGGAGGGGAGGGGAAGCCCGGATGGAGTAGGGTCGTGGGGAGGAGGAGGTTTCGCCGGCTACCTTGTTGGGAGCCACCAAGCTGCACCGGGGGCCGTCCCCAAGCTCCGCACCCGGGGGAGGCCGATGACGGAGCTTATGGAGCCCCGTGGCGGGGATGGATGCCGAGGTTGGAGACGACGACGAGGTAGTCGCCCACGCGCGCACCCAGCTCCGTCGGGGAAGATGGAGGGACTTCGAACGGGTCCCGAGCACGCCGCCGTCGATCCCGGCGAGGGCGGGCAGCACCCCATCCCACGCGCCAGATCCGGGCCAAGGGTGGCCGGATCCGAGCCCTGGGGCATGGATCCGCCGGTCTTGGCACCCAATCCGCCGGCGCCGGCCATGAAGAGGTTGGGGTGGAGGACGGGGGGAGGGGGGACGGGGAGGGGTGTTGGCAATGGGGCCCGCCGCCGCCGTCCACGGAGGGCGCCGCGGGCCTCCCGGCGCCCCCTCGGGCGGCGGCGGGGACGGGCAGGAGTTGGGGGAGGGCCGCGGCGGCGGTGGCGGAGGTTCGCCCGAGCCGCCTCAGGAGCGACGCGGGGGACGGGCTCATTACTAGTCGGAGGACAGCATTGTAGTGCGCCGGTGTTGATCCTGGCGGCGTGTCACAAGCCCCATGGCGTGGCGGCAACGCCAGATCCCAAGGGCGCTGTGGCTGTGGCGGCGGCAAGGCAGATATAGGCGCAGTAAGACGGCAGCCCAATCTCCTTGGTCTCAGCAATGGTTTTGTCCAATCACATGCAATTAGTTTGTTCGCCAATCTCCTGCTATATGCATGATTCTCCCCAATCTTTACCAGATGTGTCTGTTTCTTTCCCAAACACCTGCTATATAATTTCGTAGTAGATAGATGAAGTGGCAAGAATATGAATTGCGATCACCTGCTGAATAAGTTTCATTGCAGATTTCCCTGTAACTAAGTGCATGTCTGTTTTCTCAAACCGTGCTGCAAGAAAAAAAAAAAAAAAATAGTACCTAAATGAACACTCTGTTATCAATAAGTGCTCTCTGTTTTGATCCTGGCAACAGAAATCTTGAACTGCTGTCATTTGATAATTTTCAGTTTAACAAAACCAAGTACTACCTTGTTTTCCAGATTTTGAAAATAGAGAGCATGCAGCTATAAACATACTTTGAATTATGTATCCACTATGTGCTTTCTGTTAGGCATGATAGGCATTCAAGAATTTGACAGGTTTCTTAGGCATGATAAGTGGACAAACTACTAAAGTGTTTCCAAGAAGTAGAGCAGTCCTGTATTGTTTCTACTGAAAGCACTTCACTTCCAAGAAGTAGAGCAGTCACGTATTGTTCCTACTGAAAGCATTTCACTTTGATGCTGCTTTGTAGTGTTCAGTTTCATATAACTAGGCAACTGAATTAGATGTATGTAACTAGATGCATCATTTTAAAACTGAATGGCTTTGTGAACTATTTTATTGCCGGGATAAAGATTATGTGTCCATGAAGTGTTTCATGACAGCGCAGATGTACACATTTTGGAGCAGATATTAACAAACGGGAGAGTGGGATTCTGGAATTCATCAACTCCTTGGCTCTGACGGACCCAACTGTTCAGCGTGCCCTACTGCTACAGGTATTCAACAATTTCCTATGTGTACAGGCTGATAATCAAATAAGCTTCCTTGCCTTAGGAACTCAATTTGTTTTATTGTGCAAGTAGGCTGCTCGAACTGAAGGGCTGCGAACAGAGCGGCCACAGCTGCACGTGTTGCTGAAATCAAAGCAGTGTAGAACAGAATAGATGGCAAGCTCTGTTCAAGAATTATGCCCTTCAATTGTATATGCTCTTTGTGTAAGATAATTTGTCAGGTTCTATAATTCTATTTCAACTGAATACTCTGAGATGCAGCAACGTTTTGTGATGTACTAGAAAACGCCCCCTTGAGTTTATGATGCACAAGAGCTTACAAATGAAAAAAGTACAATGCTTATGCAGATTAGTTTTGGCTTTTCATCTTTAGTGTAGGTTGTTTTTAGATGCGATGCAGGTTATAATTTTTAAAAATCTTCGTATCACAAATAAATTTATTGCTATGAAGCCCGTTACCCAGCATACGGGCATTTTACTACTAAATACTAAATCGTAGATCCTCTTCCACACTTGAATATGGCTGGTGATGCAAACCCTAAATTTCAGGAATTATAAAAGGAGTCAGCATCACTGAACTGAGAAAAGTAATCCATGTGTGATGCTTTTGGTTGTAATTATTTGAATTCTGTAACTAAGTAATAGGTGAATTATAAAATTACATAATTGAGTAGT